>CAUYUJ010019547.1:95000-177257 GCA_963575745.1 Prorocentrum cordatum | reverse complement strand
CGATGGTGAATCCACACGCCCCTGGGCAGAGCGGGGCTAATTTCAGGTCGGGCATGTCCCCCTACAGGCGGATTTGGGACGAAAAAAGTAACAAACAAATGCGAATATTTCTTTCTTTCTTTCTCTCTCTTTCTCTCTCTATATATATATATAGAGATTAGAATGAAACATCGTCCCAGATCTGTTTGTTACTATTATTGAATACTCCTCCTGTAGAGGAACACGCTCCTGGGCAGGGCGGGGCTAATTATCCAACCCCTATCGGCCATCAATGCGCGATGGGGGGTCGACGCCATCCCTCCCTCAGCCGATCCCTAGGTCGGAGGGAGCGCGTTTCACTGGCGCTTGCCTTGGGAATATTCGGCGGCGCGCTTCGAACCGGGGGGTGGGCCCCCCCCCTCCCCCAGCACCCGGCGCCGTCGATCAAAACCAGGGGGACTTCCCGCCCCCGTAATTAACCCCCCCCCCTACCGAACCCCCCAACCTCCAGGGGGCGGAGTTCCAAACCCCCCCCATCCCCCCGGCGTCGGCGCTGGCGCCGGCGGCCGCCACAGCGCCAACGCAGCGACGATGACCAGTGAGGGCCCAGGAAAGGGGAGTGGGGGTGTTTCAGCCCCCCCCCCGCGCCGGCGCCAGCGCTGGCGTTGGCGGCGGCCAGCAGCGCCGACGGCAGGGACGCAGCGACGATGACCAGAGAGGGCCCAGAGGCCGCAGAGGGAACACACAAATCGCCATATCGAGCCCTCGCATGCTCGTCAGAGGCCCCCGAGACCCTTCTGACGAGACCTCAAGAGACATCCATTAGAACTCTGACCCAAAGCCCAAACACAGTGGCGGGAAGAGCCGAAGGCCACACCACCACCACCACCACAGACCACCATGCCACCACCAGCACCACCACCGCCACCACCACAACCACCACCACAACCACCACAACCCTCCATTACCACAACCATCACCACCACCACAAACCGCCCCACCACCACCACCACCACCACCACCGCCACCACCAAAAACGCCACCACCACAAGCACCACCACAACCCATCAAAACCCACCACCACCACCACCGCAAACCGCTACACCATTACCCCCACCATCACCACCACCGCCACCATCATCACCATCACTACAACCCACCACCAACACCACCACCACAAACCACCACACCACCACTACCAAAACCACCACAACCACAACCAACACCCAACACCCACCACCCACCACCACACTTACCAGCAGCACCACCGCCACCACCACCAACACCACAGCTCACCACCACCACCACCACCAGAAATCACCACGCCACCACCACCACCACCACGGCCACAACCACGACCATCACCATCACCACCTCAACCCACCCTCACCAAACCACCACACAACCACCACCACCACAGCCACCACCACCACCACAACAGCTCAACACCACCACCACCAATACAACAAACCACCACCACTACCACCACCACCACAATATACCACAGCACCACCACCACGCCACAACCACCACCACTACTACCAGCAGCACAACCCACCACCACCACCACCAACACAAACCACCTCACCACCACCACCACCACCGTCACTGCCACCACCAGCACCCCCGCCGCCGCCGCCAGCCGTCGCCGACGCCGTCGCCGACGCCGTCGCCGGCCGAGAGCGGGGGGGTCCTATTCCAAACCGCCCCCCTCCACTCCAAGCGACAACAAAATGCGCTCTTTCTGAGGTCGGGCCTGTTCCGCTACGAGGAGATTTGGGACGAACAACTAAATAGAGTTAGAAATATTCCAAAATAGTAGAAGAGATGATAGAACAACCGTCCCCAGACTATTTTTTATCTTTTTTTGAATATCCTCCTGTAGAGGGACATGCCCGACTTACGCCCACAGCCTGGTGGCCTCCGGGCTACAACTCGGGCCTCCATGCGGCCGCTCCCGACGAGCCGGGGCACTGCCCCGGAGCGTCCTCGGCGAGGCGCCGCCGGGGGAAGAGGCATCCCGAGGCCGGGAAACTGCGGCGAGCCGACGAAAGCAGTCGACAGCCTGGCACATCGAGCCGCGCAACTCCCAGACCACCTCGCGTTGTGAAAAAAACAAGACGCAAAGTTTTTCATTATTTTCGGCCTCTGGGGGCCCTTCCCAGGCCTCGGGACCGTCAAAAAACGACTCAGGATGAAAAACCGGTCCCGGGGAAAGGGTCCAAACCTCTGGGGGTCGACGTTGTGAAACAATCACAACGTCGGGGGTCTGGGCTTCGCCCCCCCCCCCCCCGCCGGGAACCTGCGGCGAGCCGACGAGAACAGTCGAAATCCTGGCACCTCGAGCCGCGCAACTTCGCCCCCCCCCCATCGAGCGTGTCCCCCCGTTCTACACCCGTCGGTCGGAAAGTGGGCAGAAGCAGGAGGCAGGAAGGCGGTGAACGCAGAGCGAGTTCCCGCCCCCGCCTCCTGCAGAGAGGGGTGGGAGAGGAAACACCGCTCGACTCCTGGAGCAGGAGGGCGCCCGAGGCAGAGCGGGGCCTGGGCATCCAGACAGACCCACTTTCTCAGCGACCGCCGTGCAGCGCGGACCCTGAAAATGGGGGCCTCCGAGACCGGGCTCTCAGATGGCGGCCCCGGGCAGGGCGCGCGGACCCGGGGGTGGGGGGCAGGGGGGAGAACTGAAGGGGCACAAGGAGACACAAATGAACACACACACACACAAATCCCAGGATTCCCCATGTTTTCCATATGTTCTAGAGTTTCGTCTGGCCCCCCCACTTCCCACATTTTCCCTCACTTTCTGGGAGTTGCTTCCCCTCCTGAATCACATGAATCTACACAAACTCCATGACTGTTGAGACTGATGCCGAGCCTCTTGCGCCTGTTCCGCGTCCCCTCCATGTCCAAGGATTCCGCATATTTTCTCCTGCAGCAAGCGGTTACGTGCGCTTCGGCAGCAGTCCACTCCTGGCGCACCATGGCCCCAGTCATGCTGCCCCTCCCCCCCCTGTCCTCACCCCCCCCTCTCGACGTCTGGCGGTTTTCAAGCCATAACTCGGGCCTCCAGCGGCCATCCGGCACGATCCGGGCACCACCGGAGAGCTCTCGGCGCGGCGCAGCTGCTGGGACACATCCCGAGGCTGGAACACCGCCGAGGAGCGACGGCAACGACCGAGAACCGAGAACCTCGCACCGTCGAACATCACCCCCCCTTGTGGAGGCCTCCCACGTGGGGTCCGAGTAGATGGGGTCGGAAGATCGCGCCGCATCGCCGGTGCATCGCCCCAGCGCAAGTCCCACCCGTTGCCGTCAGCCGCATCGCAAATGAGGGCCGAGGTGAACGCCAGGATGACTTCAAGCTTGACCCACTGGAGCCGCTGTTCAACCCAAGTGCCACGGATGCTCGACACCAAATCCGTACCCTGTGCCTGCATCCTCCATAAAAAGGACAACGCACTGCATAACCATGTTAGCTAGCGTGGAGCCCAACCAGTACGTGTATGCACTGTGGATGTGTAAGCTATGTGGTGTATGCAATGTGGTGCAAGCTATGTGGTGCAAGCTAATTATGCGGTGCAGGCTGCGTGGTGTAATCAAGCTGTGTGGTGCAAGCTCTGAGGTGCCAGCTGTGTGGGGCAAACTGTGTGGTGCAAGCTATCGAGGCGGCCTCACGTGCGGCAACAGGGCGGCAACGGGCTGCATCGTGGGGAAACCTCGGCGGACCCCCCAAGCGCAGTGGGCGGCAGCGCGGCGGCAACGGGCGGCAACGTGGGGAAGCCTCGGCGGACCCCCCAAGCGCGGTGGGCGGCAACGAGGCGGCAACGAGGCGGCAAAGTGACGACACATCGGCGGATCCCCCAAGCGCGGTGGGCAGCAACGAGGCGACAGGGCGCGGCATCGTGGCGAAACCTCGGCGGACCCATCCAATTCTGCAGTAACCGAAGTAAGAAGACTTAAACGCAAACGCTGTCTGGGGAACCGTCTTTCGGAGGAAAGCACGGGTCCATTGGCCCGGCGCCGGACCCCCTTCCTGGCACGCGAAGCGCGCCAGAGGCGGCCCATGAGGCGCCGACAAGGGGGGCCAGGCGCCGATCCGAGAAATCCGCGAACATATCCGGGAAACAAATATCACGCCATTTTTGTGTCCTCGATCCCGATCGCGACGATTGCGACGATAGCGACGGCGAGGACGAGGACGAGGACGAGGACGACGACGGCGACGACGCACGGTGGCGCCGCCTCGAGGCCGCCCGGCTCTGGCAGCACCGTGGCCATCACGACGAAGCTGTTGAGCACGGCGAGCGTGGCGCCCACGGCGAGCCTGGCGAAACGGCCCGCCGTGCCGAAGGGGGGGGGGCGCAAGCGGCCCGAGGGCATCCAACGCGTTGTCGCCGTCGTCGCGGTGGTCGTGGTCGTGGTCCTCGTGGTGGCCGTGGCCGTGGTCGTCGTTGTGGTCGCGGTGGCCGTGGCCGTCGTGATCGTCGTGGTCGTTCCACGGGGGGATCCCCGCTCCGCCGCGCCGCCGAGGGAAGTGCGCTCATGGCCCCGGCGTCGAGGCCCCATTCCGTGGAGGCCGCCCAGGAAGGAAGGCGGGCGCGAATTAAAGGGTGGTGATAGCAGGGGGCAAGGTGCCCTTTCCTGGCCATGAAGGCCTTGGGGCCCTAAGGGCCAATTGAGGGGCCCTAAAGCCCACATGGGTCCTTTTCGGCAGCCTTTGCCCCCCAGTTGATTCGCGCCCACTGAACAGGCGGGGTCGGGCGACAAGCGACGCATCGGCGATGCATCGGGGCGGAAACATTTGGACCATGGGTCGCGCCGCATATCGCCGATGCGTCGGCGACGCGGCACGATCCTCCAACCCCGCGCGCGGTGGCCCCGTGTGGGCGGCCGAGATTCCCACGCGACCGTCCTCGCGAACAGGATTAATCCGACGTTCAGGCCCCGCGCTAATATTTATTGAGATTGACCCTCGGTCTTCCCTCTTCGCCCTGTCGCCTGCTATCCTCAGGCACCTCACTTGTCCTTCCTTCTGGCCAGGGCGTGCATATTGATTTTCATCGGCGCCCTCGCCGCCGCGGCCGGCAGGGGCGCATTCTCCGATTGCCAGATCGCGGAGCCGTCGGGCCAGACCCGCGGGGCAGGTCTCCGGGCCAACCCCGCCGGCCACTGGGGCACGGGGGCCAGCCGTCGGGACAAGCCCGCAGGTCTCGAGATGATCGCGGCCGCGCTCAGGCGGGGAGCAGCGCGAAGTTCGGCTCTGCAGCGAGACGCTCCACCGCAGCCCTGGAGGTCACTGCCGCGGAACTCATCGGGCGCCTTCCGCAGGGGCGCCGGCGGCCCGCGCCCCGGGAAATCTCGCGCGGGCGACCGTGGCAACAGCACGTTCCGCGCGCGCGTTGCGCGGGATAACAAAAACAGAATGCAGCGCCCTGTCGCAACAGCATGGCGACCTCTTGGTAGCTCGGAGACTCCTTGAAGCCGCGCGCCTGCATCCAAATGCCACGCGGCCGGTAGCGGGGGCGAAAGAGCTGGTCCGGCGCGCGTTCCTCGAAATTCCGATCGCCCTCGCGATGGAACTCGAAGGGCGCCCGTGGCTCCTCCGCGAACCCCACTTCTTCTTAGGTTCCTCCTGCGAGGCCGTGAACCAAACGTCCATGCCGACGTGCGCTGGCAACGCGCCGTGCATGTCCCGCGTCTAGTGCATGTTAGGGGCGTTCAGGAAGCGCCAGCCCGCGTCTGGATCGCCATGAACCACGCTGCGCTCGTCTGCGGCCTGCAGGAAAACGAGGGGCACGCCGAGACGCTGGGCGTCGCGACGAATATGCGTTTTGGTCCACCTCGCCAGCGTTTCCCAGTAGATGCCCATGCCGTCGCCGAGGCGAACATTCTCGTGCTGGTGCCGAGGGTCCAGGACGCCGTGACTATCCGAGGCCAGCGTCTTCTCCCAGGCAAACCTGACGTCTGGCGGGAAGCACTTGTCCTCGCGCGTGCAGCCCAAGAGCATGATCAGAGAGTCCCGGGGATCGAAGCGCTGCGTGCCCTTCAGCTCGAAGACGCAGGGGATATGTGAGAAGACCTTTGGCGGCACGTTGGATCTCCACCGTCGGCGGTTCCGCGTGCTTGCACGAGCCATCGCCATCGCCCAGAAGCTCGCTCACATCCGTCGACAAGCCGACGCTGCCTGTGGGCTTCGGATGCAGGAAACTACCGACATGGAACACGATGGGGGCGCGACCGAAGTTGGGGTTCGGCCGCTTGTAATTTGACTCCTGCTCGCAATTCATTTCGACGACGAAGGCCCCGCCCAAATCATCCACGCGTTTCGCGGGTTTCCCAAAACCCTAGATGTGGAAATCCTGCAAAAGGGGGGTCCCGCTCGTTGCGCCCACACGGCTCATTCACACTCGCAGCGCCCACTCGCTTCGGGCCTGAAAATCCCAATTGCGACGACTGTTCCAACATTCCGTTGGCTCGTCGGATTGATAACATGAGCCGTGGGCTCCATAGGGAGGGGGTTCCCATATTAGATATCCTCGTGACTCACTCACATACGAGGCTTCCGCCTGAGACTTCTTGCATGCTCAAGCTTGAAGATGCTGAGCATGACGACAATTGCAAGATTCCGATGGCCCGTTCCGATTTAGAACGTACGCTGCGGGTCCCATGGGGAGACGTCCTCGAAATTCACTCACGAATGAAGCCCCCGCCTGAAACTTCCTCTATACTCAAGCTTGCAGAGGCCAAACGCGTCGACAACTACAGGGGTCCGATGACCCGCTCGGATTAATGACACGAGCGGCGGGCCCCGCGTGGAGGGGCCCCCGCCAGAGACATCGTCGCAATTCATTCACAGAGAAGATTCTTGCCAGATAACAATTTGAAGAAACCGAGCACGTCGACAACTACAAGGTTCGGATGGCCCGCTCGGCTTAAAAACGTGAGCGGCGGGCCCCATGGGGAGGGTTCCCGTCTGAGACGTCCTCGCAATTCACTCACAGACGGGGTCTCTGCTCCAGCTCAGAGAAGCCAGCTATGATGAAAGTGACAAGACTCGGATGACCTGCCCGGATGAGTGGCATGAGCTGCGGGCCCCATAAAGAGGGGGCTCCCGCCTGAGATTTCCTCGCAATTCACTCACAGACGAGGCTCCCGCTCGGTCGATGATCACGATGGGATGGTGATTGTGATGTCGACGGTGGCGCGCGATGGTGCTGAGGATGGCGATTCTAATGCTGGCCGATGATCATGACGGGATCAAAGCATGAGAACGGATGGGTGATGAGTGAGTGGGTAAATGATGATCATGTCATGCTCGTAGTGTTGAGTGTTGACGATGGTGGCTGGGATGTTGATGTATGGGTGCGTGCGAAAATAGGGGGTGACGTGAGGTGGGGACTGCCCGGGGTGACCAGACAAAACAAGAAACCCACTGAGGAATTGAGGAACATCGAAAAGCCAACCTGCGTTTGAAAGCCAGAGCCGTCACGCAACTGGATCCTGGACGAGCCACCAGCCCCAAGGCAGGTCTCCAAGGTGCCTTTTTCTCCACGCCACCAGAAACCTGTCAAAGACTTTCTGGGATACAAGGAATACATGGGCTATCCAAGGCCCCGTCCCGAGGCAGGAGTCTAGGGTTCCACGGGCCAGCAGAGATCTGGGCGGAACACCTTGACTTGCAGGGTCGGCCCGCTGGGCTGGGGCCACGACGATGGCTGGCGCGTTCTCGGCACTGGCAGGCCGAAGGCTTCCCACGGTGGACTGAGGCGACGTCACGACGAACAATCATGCCGCTAGGCCCTAGATGCAAGGGGCCCGGAAGAGGAGGAGGAGGAGGAGGAAATTGCGATTGCGATTGCGCTGAATGCGGCGACCAAGAGCAAACCTGGGCGCACTGTTTCCCGCCCAGCTTTAGGGCCGATCTAACGCCCTACATCTCAATGGGCGGGTAGAAGATAATGGCGATGGCGTAGAAGACAATGAGCAAAAGCACCGACACGATGCAAACCGCAGTGACGAAATAACAATGCCCTTCCAACAACAACCCCAGGAAATTGGCGAGCTGCATGCTCATTTCGACCACCAGCCAGAGAAGAAATTGCCTCTGTGTGCTACCCACTTCCCTGATCGAGGCAATTCCTTTGGGCATCGTTTCTGGATGGGCTGGTGGGGATTCGCGAAGCGTCAACAAGTAAAGTTGGAGCGTCGGATCTAAGGGTCTGAGTTTGGCCCACTGGGCCCCTGAAAACCTGCGCCCAGGGGGCCACTGCGGTGAAGGGCCACTCCCAGCCCAGACATGCGACGTCCTGATTTTTCCAGGACGGCGTCCCTGGAAGTCCCGACCCTTTCCCCGGGACGGGTTTTGCATCCTGAGTCGTTTCTTGACAGTCCTGGGGCCCGGCGGGGGCCTCCAGGGGTCGAAAATAACGAAAAACCTCCCGTCCTGATTTTTTCACGGCGCGATCGTGTCTGGGGGCCTAGCCGAAGCGAGCTGGAGCTGCTCCCCGCCCCTGTCATCAAACCTGCCGGGGCGACGTGCGGGACCACAGCCGCATGTCCTGCCGGACCACCACCAGGACGAGCCACGCGTACGGCATGGCTCCAGCGAGGAGGGCTCCAGCCTGGCGCGCTCTTGATGCCCGGGCACCCAGAGATCCAACGTATTGAAAAATCAAGGCGGAAACGTTCCGCAAATTTCGGCCCCCTATAGGGGTCCTCGCCGGGCACCGGGACCGTCAACAAACGGCTCGGGATGAAACACCGGTCCTGGGGAATGGGTCGAGACTCCCGGGCACCGCGTCCTGCAGAAATCGCGGCAACATCGGGATCTCAGGGCAGCTGGAAGCACAGAGACTTGGGCGCCCGAGTTATCCGGGGTAACTCGGGTCCGGGGTAACTCGGGTTTGGATTCCCGAAAAACGAACCCGAGTTAGCCCTGACCCGAGTTACCCCTGATGATTTTGGGGCTCTGGACGCCCGAATTATCCGGGGTAACTCGGGTCCGGGATAAATCGGGTTCGGAATCCGGAAAAACGAACCCGAGTTATCCCTGACCCGAGTTACCCCTGATGATTCGGGGCTCTGAGAGACGTTGGCCTCGAGGAGAAGCGGGCCCTGGCGAGGAGGGGTCCCGGAGAGAGCACCGGCAGGCATCCCCGTCTCCGAACCCCCCCCATGGGGCCCTCCGCGGGCCCGAGGAGCCGTCCACGGCAACTCCGGGTGAGGAGCGCTCGTCCTCGGGAGGCCCCCGGGGTCCGGGGCCCCTTGCACTCGGGGCTCCTCTAGGGAGCCACGTGCGAAGCCTACCCCTGCCCCCCCCAGGATTGCCGAGGGGGAGGGCGGGGTGCACTTCGCTCGGGAGCTCGCGAAGGAAGGGAACCCCGCCCTCCCCCTCGGAAATCCTGGGGGGCAGGGTTCACGTGCGAAGCCTACCACTGCCCCCCCAGGATTGCCGAGGGGGAGGGCGGGGTTCACTTCGCTCGAGAGCTCCCGAACGAAGTGAACCCCCCCCCTCAGAAATCGTGGGGGGTAGGGGTAGGGTTCGCATGTGGCCCCCTGACTCCAATGCTCAACGGATCGCGTGGCTGGATTCACCCGCGGAACATCAGAAGCAGGGAGCTGGACACAGACGCTGCGGGCCGGCCACTCTTATCCAGCAGTCGCACAGGTGGGTCACGTTCTGTGTAGCTTCCTGCCTGAATTCTATGTATCCATTCTGCCTTTTTGTCCTCCCCTTCCTCCTCCCCCTCCTCCTCCTCGAGCGCGTCGGCCCTATCCCTTCGCCGCACTCCCTCTGTCCGCCCCGTCATCCCTCCGCGCTCATCCTTGCCGCAGCGCCCCTCCGGGCGACCGAGCAAGTAGCGGACCACCGCCCAGGAGGAAGGAGGAGGGAGGACGAGGAAAGCGAGAGGGAGGGAGGGAACGGTGGGGGGAGGGAGCACGAGGGGGACGAGAGAGGGGCCCAGACAGGCGACGTCCGAATTATACCAGGACGGCGTCCCAGACCCTTTCCCCAAGGCCGGTTTCTCATCCTGAGTCGTCTTTTGACGGTCCCGGGGCCCGGCGAGGGCCCCCCGAGGCCGAAAATCGCCAAGAGCCTTCCGTCCTGATTTCTCGTGCAACGAAATCATGTCTGGGGGGGGGGAGGGGGAGGATGCGAAGGGAGGGAGCCGGGGCGAGGAAGGCGCAGCAAAAGCATGGGGGAGCGCGCGGGGAAGAGCGGGGGCGAGGGGGAGAGACTGGGCGGCGGCGGGAGCGCAGCGCGCACGTAGGGCCCCCACCCCCCCAGCTATAGGGCCGGCCTCGGGGCCGCGCGCCTCTGCCGTCGAACGTGCTCCTCCTCCTCCTCCTCCTCCATCTCCTCCTTCCTCCTCCTCCTCCTCCTCCTCCTCCTCCTCCTCACTCCTCCTCCCCTCCTCCTCCCCCCTCCTCCTCCTCCTCCTCCTCCTCCTCCTTCCTCCTCCTCCTCCTCCTCCTGCTCCTTCTCCTCCTCCTCCTCCTCCTCCTCCTCCTCCTCCTCCTCCTCCTCCTACCTCGGCCAGGACGGCCACTGCCTCCTGTCGCATCTTTTGAGCTGGATCGCTGCGTGATGGCCCCGAAGGCCCGAAGCCGGGCGAAACAGCGCCCTGCTGTCGGAAGCAATGCAGCGCCCAGGCCGCGGGGAATGCCCGCGGCCCGCCCACTCTGGGCCCAAGGCTCGTTGAATCTGCCGTCGCTGGTCGGGCGACGAACTCTATGCATATCCACTGCTCCCTGGCCAGGCCCAGCCTGAACCCCCGCAGCGGCGTGTACGCCACGTTCTGGCCAGGACGGCGCATACTGGAAGAAGAAGAAAAAAAGAAGAAGAAGAATAATAAGAAGAAGAAGAAGAATAAGAAGAAGATAGTAATCATACTACTAATACTGATACGAGTAATAAAACAACAACGGCAATAACAATACGAATAATAAGTAATGATACGGGAAAATCACGTAAGCGTTTGGCGTTCCGCGCGGTTTTCTTGGATGGCCTGGACCCCCTTCCTGGCGCGCGGAGCGCGCCAGGGGCGGCGCCGGAGGCGCCGCTCGGGGGCCCCAGCGCGGATCCTAGGTGGATGCTTTTGCCGTTTCTTCTACAGTTCCTGGGTTCAGAATGGGCCTTGCCAGCGAGCAGTGCACACGCATAGACTCCGCCGCCCGACCAGCGACGGAACGGCGGCAAAAGCGCGAGACGCCCCCGAAGGGCGGCCCCGAGACCGCTCGCCCCGCGCCCTAGCGCCGCGCACGTCGTCGCCGCCGCGCGCCGGCTGGGGGCGCCAAGCGGGAGAACCGGCCCACGGCTCCAGTGACGCCCGGGGGCTGCCCGCCGTGACTGTTCGGGCAAAGGCCACGGATAGGTGACGAAATCCTAACCCTGCCCCATTCCCCTGGATCGATTGGAAGCGGGGGTACGGCTCGGCTGTCGCTACATGTTCGACGAACTCCGAACAGGACCCCCGCCGCCCATCGATTTGCCTGAATCGTTGATCGGCGAAGGTAGGGTCCGAATTTCGTCGCCGAGCAGAACTGATGATCCCCCTGGGAAAATACAGGATTCAAGTACAGTGTGGGGCTCGACCGCGAGAAAGTTCCACAGGAAACCCAACCCTGAGCGGAGTGCACTAAATCATCGACGGGGGCCCACGCTGGCGAGCGTTAAGCGGGCAGCTGCTCGACAGTGTTGGCTCCGAGCACATCTCACACCTTGAGAGACCCCGGAAGCTCCCGGGGACTCCGCGAGATCGGGGGTCTGGGCCCGCCAAGGCCCTGCAGAGTTTCTCCGCCCGCCTGCGCGCGGAGGGCGCGGCGGCAGACCTCTCCGTCACCGTCGCCTGCGCTCGCAGTGTCTCCTGGCTGCACCCGTCTGTTGGATCCCCAGGTCCCAGTCTGCTTCAGGCGCCTTCCTGCGTCAAGGGTCGAGCAGTTTTCCCTTATTTCCATCCTCTTCAGGGGGCGGGCGGAAGCCCGAGTCTGCTTCCAGCGCCTGCTCCCCGTTCACATCTCTACCCAACTGTTCCGACCGACGGGTACAGTGGAGGCCCATGCCAAGAGACAAGTGGTGTAGGCTATGTGGCACAAGGTGCGGGGGGGGAGTCAAGCGGTGTGGTGCAAGCGATGCGGCGCCGGCTGTGTGGTGCAAGCTGCGTGGCATCAGCGTACGGGGTGGACGTTGCGTGGCGCAGGCTATCTGGAACGCGCTGGGGTGGTGCAAGCTCTTTGGCGATGGCTTGGTGGTGGAACAAGCCAAGCACGGGCCAAGCACGGGCGGCCAGGACGCGCTGGGAGCACCCAGGGCGCCGACCAGGAGAAAGCCGAACAGCCAGCCACCGCGCCCATGATCGCACACGGGGCGCCAACGGGCGACAACCCAAGGTCCGTGTTTTTGTTTTGCGACGCGCGCGCAAAGCGGTCAAGCGCCTCGGCGGAGCCGTGCCTAGCTCAGGCGCGTGCGTCAACTTAGGCGCGGGTGATAACCCAACGTCCAACCACCGCGCAAAGGGGTCGCCCGCGAGGTGCCCACGGGTGCCCACTGGGCGAAAACCCAACAGCCAGCCACCACTCGAAGGGGGGGCCCACGAGGCGTCCCTGGGCGCCCCTGCGCGAGAACCCCACACACACAACCAATTCGAACCACCTCAAAAAATAGTCAGACCTTCTATACCAACTTGAGTCTGGACCCCCTTCGGAGTATCATCTGTACTCGGGAATCCCGCAGTATCCGCAGGACGAGGACGAGGACACGAGCACAGAGGGGGGAACGAACGACAAGGCGACAAAGAAGAGAACACCCGGGGCTGCCAGGGAGGCGAAGCGAGCTGGCATCCACTGTAAAAACTGCGAGCACTCCTAAGTCGCAGGCGCTGCTTGGGGAACTTCGCCACACACGCAAGAACAGATGACCAATGTGCTCGGCCGCGCTCCGCGCGACGGTCCAAGCACCAAGGGACTTCAGAGCTCCAGGACGACACCAACAAGCCCCCGAGAGCTCCCCAGAGGCCCCCCACAACGGCGCCCCAAAACCTCAGGAGACGCCCTACTTTGAAGGGGCCCTGGGACACACAAATAAATACACACAAATAAAATGATTCCCCATATTTTCCTGTATTTTCTGGGTTTTTGTCTTCCCGCCCAATTCCCATATTTTCCAGCATTTTCCTGGGACTCGACGATTAATTGTGTCTGTGTGTTTCTTTCCCTCCTGATACTTAGACTGGAGAACCCGCACCCTGCCGCAGGGCGCCCCCCTGGAGGCTCCCGGGGCAGGGCGGCGGAACACGGGCCGCGGGGCAACCGCCTGTGCTCTGCCACGGTGGCCCCCAGGAGACCCGCATGCGTCTTCGCTCACGCTGGCCCCTCGGTAGGGAGCCAGATGCGAACCTACCTAAAACGACGCGAAGATCGGGACAAAATCGGATCGGGATAACTCGAAATCTCTGAGAATCGGCGGGTTTGGAAGACGTATTGGGCGCCGCGGCCGCTCCAGAGCGTTCCGGAACGCTCTGAGAGCGCTCCAGAACGCTCTGGAGCGATTTATCCCGATCCTAGCCCTGTTTTACTACCCCTTACCCCCCACGATTTCTGAGGGGGAGGGTGGGGTTCACTTCGTTCGGGAGCTCCCGAGCGAAGTGAACCCCACCCTGCCCCTCAGAAATCGTAGGGGCTGGGGGTAGGGTTCGCACCTGGCCCCCTACTCGGACCCTTCCCGGGCATCCCGGCCGAGTCTGCCAAAGGAACACATGAGTAGTATGTGACGGTCCGCCTAAGGGCCCGGCCAGTCCCCCATCGAGGCAACATGTCATCCAGCGCAGGTTCCAAAAAGAGCAAAGACTGCAACGGACTGGATTGAAGTAGACTGGACTGGAGTAGGGACTGGACTGGGGTGAATTCTACTCCACTCTACTCTCTACTTCTCTACTCTATTCTGCCCCACTCTGCTCTACCATCTCCTCTATTCTACTCTACTCAACTCTGCTCTACTCTGCCCTACCCACCTCTACCCTACCGTACCGTCCTCTACTCTGCTCTACTCGCCTCTACTCTAGTCTACTCTGCTCTGCTCTACTATACTATACTCTATTATTCGATACTATATATATATATAGACACACTCTGCTCCACCTCACTATCGTATGTTTGCCCCTTTCTTTTCTATCCGACTCTGCTACACTTTCCATCCCTCTACTCTACTCTACGCTACCCTACCATGCCCGACTCTACCCTACTCGACTCAACTCTACTCATATGATCGCATACTCTACTCTAGTCCTACTCTACTCCTACTATAACAAGACTTTCCTCCTCTCTAGGCCTAATGCACTATACTTCTCTCTACTAGTGTACTCTACTCTGATCTGCTCTAGTCTGCTCTCGCCTTGTACAACCTGCTCTATTCTGTTTTACTCTGTTCTGCTCGACTCTCATATACTATTCCTCGTCCCTTCCTCTTGTCTACCCTGCTCTGTTATACTATACCCACATCCTGCACTTCTATACCTTTATCTGCTCGGCTCCACTCTTACTTGCTCCAGCTCCTAGGTCCAACTCTACCCCACTCTACGTGTGAGTGTGATATGCGTTGGGCTAATCTTGGGATGCCATTGGAACATCCAAGTATGGCAATTGCAATAGCGGCGGACGCCATTGTAAACACAGAAACACCATAACATCCGCAGGGGAAACCATCGCCATCATTCAGGGCGAGCTGGGAAGAGTAGTGCACACATTCTCATCAGCTATTGAGCTAGGAATTCATTAAGCAAGTTTGTTTGGAGAAACAACATTTTCTATGTGACGATGCAGGGCCTCTCCTTCGAGGATGGCGTAGGCGGAGCGATCCACGACAGCGATCCACGATGTAAAACTTGACGCCTCGAAACACCGGGGCGCGGCGAACAGTCTCGCCCCTCCGCGGCGAAAGCCGCACCCGCGAGCGGAACTGGCGGTCGAGGAAAAGGAGGAGGGCATGCTTCATTGAATGCGCAAACACCGATGTTGCACTGCATTCGGGCGCCTGTAGGGCCCAGCAGTGTGGCAACATGGGAGGAGGAGGAGGAGAAGGAGGAGGAGGAAGAGGAGGAGGAGAAAGGAGGAAGGGGAAACGGCCAGGCGGCGCCAGCCCGAAAATCTAACTAACCGCAGTGGCACCGCACTCCGAGACACTTCGCTGATGTGCAGCCTGTGCGCCATGCGCGTCGGTAGACGTCGGCCTGAATTCGGTTCCACGGCGCGGGCTGCCCGAGTTGCCTTCGCTTCAGATGGAGGGTGCAAACCCGACTTGTCTGCCTGACACTCGGGGGGGGGGGGGCGCAGGGGACGCTGAAATCCCGCGCAACTATCTGCTGTCGAGCCAACCTGCAGGGCAGGGGTCCTCTCGATGTCTCTGGGCATTTCATCTTCGGCTTCGACGCTAGCTGCCGGTGCACCGTGAAGCGCCTTCGGGGCAGCCCACCCGGGTCGGCATTTCCGCTCGCGCAGGTGCTACCCTTCCCTCCCTTGCTGAGGAAAAGTCGCTGGAATTCGTCAAAGGCTGGAAGCGCACCCCGGGCGGCGAGCCACAGGAGACAAAACCATGATCAGACAGTGCCCGTCTCCCAGGCCAGAGACGCCTTCGACGGCCCATGGCTGACAGGAAACGCCCCCTCTTGAATTCTTAGCTGGAGGAAACGCATGACGAGGAGGAGGAATACGAGGAGGAGGAGGATGAGGAATAGAAGGGGAAGGAGGGAGGAAGGAGGCACGAGGAGGGCGGAGAGGGGACGGAGGAGGATGTTGTTGTTGTTGCGAATCGACCTAAAGTCGGGGAGCAACGATTTAAAAAACCACCCCCTCGGAACCGGAGGAACCCACATCCTCGCCCTCCTGGGGGGGCCTGGCCGCTGCCTGACCCAGCGCCTCGGCCTCGGGGATGTCCCCCACGAGGAGGCCGAACGCCTCGAGCACCGCCTCCCGCGAGGCGCGCCCGAACCTACCTCGCCCGCGGTGGCCCCCTGTGGGCGCGGGGGGGGGGGGGGCAGGGCAGCAGCGAGCAGCGATCAAGTCCCACTCTGCCTGAGAGAGGCAGCGGGGCGACGAGAGGGTCAGGATCTCCGAAGACGCCCGCCCATGCGGGTGCTTGCCCCTCGCGGATTCGCTCGAGCTGGCGCTTGACTTGCGGGGGCCTCGGCCTACGCTTGCAACCCATCCAACAACGAACCACCAGGGCGGAGGACCTCACAGTAGGCACCACATTTCACGCATAATGCAGGAGGCACGCCTGACCTCTGAGGAGATTCGATATCACCAATTATTGGGGCGTGACCGTTCACATCAAAGGCAGCCGCGGCGAACTCCGCCCAGTCGAGCCCACCTCTCCCCGGCGCGCTCAGCCCCGCCCCCCCCCCCCCCCGCCCAACGCTACCGGCGGCTCTGGGACAGGTGCCTGCTCGTGGGAATCAGGCGCAGCTTTTTCGCCAGACACGAGTCCCACCGCGCCCACGCGATGATCCGACTGGCCCGCCAGGTGCACCTCTAGATTGGCTGCCCATTTTGCCGACTCCTCAACATGACACATGAGCCCTCTGTGCAAGTTCACCGCGCCCTCGCAAAGACGGTGCTTGGCTGCGCCCACCTTCGCATAGGCGTCGGCAGAGTCATTCGCGCATTGTTCCCACAGGGTCGTTATGCAACTGTGGACATCTGACGTCGCGCAGTGAGCTGCCGTTTTGTCGCAGAGAAATCCCCAGGAGCGAAGCTGGACCAGAAGGGCGCCCACAAGCAGGCCCCGGGACCTCGCGCGGACGCACCGGCCCCAGGGCCGCCCCGCAGGACATCCGGGGCCCCTTGGCAGTCGCACAATAAATCACTTGGCGACGTAGCACATGGAGTCAGCATGAACACCGCATAACCCCCCCCAATCCTTTGCCGGTCGACCCGCGTGCGAACGGAACGGGCCCATGGCGCGCTCCAACCACATTGCCCAAGGGGTCGGCCCGAACCAAGGCCCAGCCTGCCCTCGACAGCTCAGGGATGGCTGGCCAGGAGGCCAACCCATCGGACAAAATTCACACCGTCAGGCGTCCTGAGAAATATTGATTTATCCAGAAAACAATTTGCTCAGGATCCTGGGCAGGGAAGAAAACCATGGGGGGCGGACAACTCGCCATAGAAAAACCTCTTCGCGAACTCCTGCCCATTTTCATGCACTCGGGCGGCGCTGCGCGCAAGCTGAGGTGGCGCCTGGTCTCTCCGCAGCGCAGCGTGGGCCGCGCACCGACACCACCTGTGAAACAGCGCCCCCGCCTCCTCCGAACACATTCTGCACTTGCAGCAACCTTGAAAACAGTGCCTGTGCACCCGCGCCTGGGGCCAGTGCGCATTGCTCGGCAAGCTCCTCAGGGCCCTCTGATGCTGGGGCTTCCAGGACGAGGAGGAACGGACGAGGGGCTTGAAGGCCTCCCAGAACAGAGGGTACCCCGAGGGACCATGACTCGACGCATCAATGGTCTGCCGATCGGACAAACGGGCGGCCGCGGCTCGGACCTTGAGTCTGAATTCCGCAGGTGAGATCTGCGCGAGGTGCCAGACATGCACGAGGTCCGTCTCCATCGCCCTGAAATCCCAGAACCCCCAGCCAAGGCGGAACAGACTCAGCACCGCCACGTCAGCAGGCGTCGACGCCCCTGACCACTGGTACGTCTTCGAACTCGCTCGAGCAATAGCCGCGTCGGCCGAAACAAACATAATCGAAACCTTGGGGAAACTGTCCAATACGGCGGTGGCCCATTGCAAGGCCACGTGGCCCACATAGGCCACAAACGGGTCCACGATTTCACCGTGGCGGAAGGAGTGCAACAGAATTCCCAAGGAGGCCCCTGTGGGGTGACGTCCTGGCGCGTGGGCCGCCGACAGCCTGAGGCCGCGCATGGCCGCCGGCGAGATCCCAGACACACGACTGCCCCAGAGCGCCGAGGCAGTGGCCCCCATACGCTGCACCAGGGCCACATCAGCCCCTGCCTCCCTCAGAAGTCGAAGCCACTTCGATCGAGACCCAGCATCGGCGAATCTAACCCTCCGATTGCCAATGCACCTGACACTCCCACTCGTAGCATCCGTGCCAAGGTTGCGCGCGTGCTCTACCCGTGACGAGGTTGGCAGACACCACGTGTCAACCGCGTGCTGCTGGACCTCGCGCGCGCACATGCACCTAGTTTTCTTGAAGTTCGCTGGCAGCTTGGGCCCCCGCTCCCCACTAGAACGCCTCGGCACGCTTCTTTTCCCATGCATGGCAGCGTGGCTGACGCGGCCTCGACCAGAGGCGAGACTCAGGAGCCTGATGGGGCGCGCGCCGTCGTCGGGCGTCTCTAAGACCATGGTGGTCAAAAACAGCAGCAGGTCTTCTGAAACCTGCGCAGAATGTCCAGGAGACGCATCTGCAGAGAAAGCTCTAGCATCAAAATCCACCTCGGGAGGAACGAGGCGGAGAGGGGAGGAGGAGAGAGAATGGAGAAGGAGGAGGGAGGACGAGGGAAAGAGGAGGGGGAGGAATGAGGGGGAAGTAGGAGGAGGAGGTGGAGGAGGCAGAGGCGGCGGAAAGGGAGGAGGAGGAGGAGGCAAAAAAGGAGCAGAAAGAGAAGGAGGAGGAGGAGGAGTCTGGCGCCCCGGGTCGGTCTCCCGAAGGCCGGCCGTGTATTGCACACGCCCAGCCAACGAACTACCGCCCGGAAAGCAGCAACAGCTCTGCAGGAAGGGCATAAGGGGTGACCTCGTCGCCTGTGAAGACTCGCGGCCCAGCGGTTCCGATATGGTGCGTTGGGAGCCAAAGGCGTCCCAGTCGGAACACCTGGCACGGCATACTGAGGAGCACAAGCTCCCCAGCCCTGGGTGGGCACAAGGCAATATGATGATGATGATGATGATGCTGATGATGATGATGCTTATCATGATGTTGATGATGATGATGCTGATGCTGATGATGATGATGATGATGATGATGATGATGATGATGATGCTGTTGCTGATGCTGATACCGATGATGATGATGCTGATGCTGCTGATGATGAGGAACAAAGGGAGGGATGATGATCAGGAGGAGGAGGAGGAGGAGGAGAGATAATGATGAGGATGAGGATGATAAAGATGAGGGGTGAGGGGGGAACAGGAGAGAGTAGGACCAGGGGCAGGAGGAGAAGGAGGAGGAGGAGAAGGAGGATGAGAAGGAGGAGGAGGAGGAGGAGCAGGAAGAGGAGGATGAGGAAGCGGAGAAGGATGCTGCTGCTGCTGATGATGATGAGGAGCAGGAGGACGAGGAGGGAGAGGTGATAAGTAGGACGAGAGGAGTGAGGCGTGATAAGGAGGAGTGAAGAGTGAGGAGTAAGGGTAAGGAGGAAGAGGAGAAGGAGCAGGAGGAGGCGGAGGAGAGGGATGAAGAGGAGAAGAGGGAAGGGGGAAAAGGGAGGAGAGGAAACGGGGGAGGGGGAGGAGAATGAGGAGGATGAGGAGCATGAGGATGAGGAGGAGGAACGGGGAACGGGAGGAGGAGGAGGAGGAGGAGGAGAAGGAAGAGCAAACGAGGAGGATGAGGAGGAGGAGGAGGAGGAGGAGGGAGGAGGACGAGGAGGAGGAACAGGAGGATGATGAGGAGTAGGAGGAGGAGGTGGAGGAAGAGGAGGATGATGAGGAGGAGCGAAAGAAGATGGTGGTGATGATGATGCTGATTATGATGATGATGATGATGATGATGATGGTGCTGGTGGTGATGATGCTGAGGATGGTGATGGTGATGATGCCGATGTTGATGATGATGCTGGTGATAATAATGATGCTGCTGGTGATGATGATGAGGATGATGACGATGCTGATGACAATGACGATGACGATGATGATGATGATGCTGATGATGATGATGATGCTGATTCTGATCATGATGATGATGCTGATGATGTTACTGATCGGTGGTGATGATGCTGATGACGAGGATGCTGCTGATGATGAGGAGGAGAAGGAGGAGGAGGAGGAGGAGGAGGGAGGCAGAGGAAGGCGGAGGAGATATGAGAATGAAGAAGGATGAGGAGGAGGAAGAGAAGGAGGAGGAGCAGGAGGATGGGGTATGAGGAGGTGGAGGAGGAAAGGAGGAGCAGGAGGAGGAGGAGGAGGAGTGAGGAGGAGAGAAGGGGGAGGAGGAGGTGGAGGAGCAGGAAGAACAGGAGGAGGAGGGGGAGAAGGGGAGGAGGAGGGATGGAGGAGCAGGAAGAAGAGGAGGAGGAGGGAAGGAGGAGGAGGAGGGAGGAGAGGAGGAGGAGGAGGAGGAGGAGGAGGAGGGAGGAGGAGGAGGAGGAGGAGGGAGAAGAGGAGGAGGAAGGAAGAAGGAGGAAGGCATGAAGGGGGAAGGAGGAAGGAGGAGAAAGCAGGATCAGGAGGAGGAGGAGGAGACGGAGGAGAGGGAGGAGGGGGTATGAGGAGGAGGGGAACCGAGGAGAGGAGAGGAGGGAGGAGAGGGAGAAGGAGAAGGATAAAGGAGAAGAGGAGGGAGGAGGAGGAGGAGGAGGAGGAGCGAGGAGGAGAGAGGAGAGGAGGAGAGGAGGAGGAGGAGGCAGAGGAGGAGGAGGAGGAGGAGAAGGAGGAGGAGCGGAGAAGAGAAAGAGAAGGAGGAGGAGGAGAGGAGGCGGGAGGAGGAGGTGAAGGAGGAGGAGGAGGAGGAGGGAGGAGGAGGGAGGAGGAGGACGAGCAGAGGTGAAGGAGGAGAGGGAAGGAGGAGGAGGGGCGGAGGAGCAGGCGCAGCGAGCAGGAGAAGGAGGAGTAGGCGGAGGAGGAGGAGGGAGGAGGAGGAGGAGGAGGAGGAGGAGGAGGAGGAGGAGGAGGGAGGAGGAGGAGGAGAGGAGGAGGAGGAGAAGGAGGAGGATGGGAGAGGAGAAGGAGAGGAGGGAGGGAGGGTGTGAGGAGGGAGGAGGGGAGGGAGGAGCTGGAGGAGGAGGAGGAGGAGGAGGAGGAGGAGGAGGAGGAGGAGGGGAAGGAGGAGGTGGAGGAGGAAGAGGAGGAGGAGGAGGAGGAGAAGGAGGAAGAAGAGGAGGAGGAGAGGGGGGAGGGAGGAGTAAGGAGGAGCCCGAGGAGGAAGAGGAGGAGGGAAGGGAGGAGGAGAGGACGAGAGGAGGACGGGAAACGGTGGAGGCGGCGGAAGGGTAACGGGCCAGAGCGAAAATATCCTCGGCCATCAAACACAGAGGACGAGGAGGCGGGAGAGGAAGTGGAGAAGAGAAGGGAGGGAAAGGACGAGATGAGGACGAGAAGGGGGAGGAGGAGGCGGCGGCGGAGGATGAGGAAGGAGGAGAGCGCGAGAGAAGGAGGGTGGAGGCTGGCCGAGGTCTGCCCTCGGCTACCCTCGACCCCGAGGCCCCCCCCCCCCAATGAGGCGTGGACGCGCGCCTGTGGCCTGTCGCGCGGGCCCCCCAACCACGTGAGGAACGCGTCGCGGGGGAAGGCGTCGGCTCCCTGGGCCCCGCGCCGGCCTCGTCCCCCCTCCCCCCGACCCCCGACCCTCGACGACATACTCGCGCTGGGACAGAAGGATCACGACGGGCGGGTTCTGGTCGTCTTCGGTCTCTTGTGGGCCCCCGCACGGCCGTGGGATCGTGGAGCAACGACTCGGCGGGAAAAGGCGGTCCTGGGGAAAAGGTCCAGACCCCTGGGTCCGGCGCTGCGGAAAAATCATGACGTCGGCTCTCTGGGCGTCCCTCGGGGATGGACAGACCCCCCTTTAGTAAAACGTGGTTTAGTGAAAGCGACCTGAGGCCCAAACCTGGCGGGCGCAAGCCTGGAAAATGACGGCCACGGCGCCCTCTCGAGAACCGAAAACGGACAATTCACTAATCGACGTGTCACTGTTGGGGGTTCTGGCCACCCCCGAGTCCCCTGGCCCTCTCCGCGAACTTCTGGGAATCCTGGTGGCCGCGGCCGTCTCGAGGAGCTCTCCCGTGGGCAAACGAGACGCCCCCGGGTGCCTTCCAAGGCTCCAAGAAGCTGGATGGGAGCCTGGACACCGCAACCACCCGTCGAAGCTCCGGCCCAGGGGTCCCTGGCCTCTGGCCCGGGGGCCTCAAGGCATGTCACATGCATGCACGTGCACATGCACAATCACTAAGCAGATCCACGCGTATGCAAACCTCCAACTTGAATGCAAGCTCGCGCGAGTAGATCGAACTGCCGACTTGCGAAGTACAAATCACGTTGGTGAAAGCATGTGTGATATTTTCTGGTGGCCGTGCTCATGTTCGTGAACATGTCCTGCGTGATGGTGTTAGATTACACGTCCAGACATAAACGCGTACCATTGACAATCGAAACGACGCATTGAGAGCAGTTGGTGAACCAGTCGACCTTCCATGTCAGGCAACTGCGAATAGCACCGACTTGGTCCTCAGCCCACGCTGCCCCTCAATACAATAAATGACGTTGTCCGTCCACTCCCGTTGTTTGTTATTTCTCTCTCGCCCGTTCTGCATGATTCCCTCTCACTTCGTGCATGCGTTGATGTCGCGCTAGCTACCCTTTCCAACACTCGCCACGTGAGCCCGATACCCGGCGGTCGGAAGAAGTAGGTAGACACATGACGCAGTGCCTCCGCCTGGTTTCCAAAGAAGAAGGAGGGGACACCACTCGGTCATTGAGGTAGGAAGACGCCTAAATTATGTGTATATATATATATATGTATTTGGATCCGAAAGTCCAACACCAATACATACCTACTTTCAACGACCGACGGGTAAAGGGGGGGGAGGGAGGGGGGGGCACACGCCAGCCACCCGCGCCCAGGACCGCAAGGAGGAACAGCATGGGCAGAATAGCGAGGAGCGGAGTAGGATGATCTGCCAACCCTCACCTGTGTGCTCAACCACGCTGGCTCTCTCTTCTCGACAGCCCGTTGTCCCCTCCTGTTCCTCCTCCTGCTCCTGCTGCTTCCTATCCCCGTCTTCGCCCTGCTCCTCAACCTCCCCGCTCCTCTACTCCCATGCCGTTGGCCTTATCCTCGCCCGATTCAGCCTCTTGCTCCTCCCCTCCCTTCGTCGGCCGCGGGGTTGGCCGTCCTTTCCCCCCGCCCCTCCCCGTCCACCGTCCTCCCTCCCCCTTCTCCTCCTCCTCCTCCACCTTCTCCTGGGGAGGAGGAGGAGGGGGAGAAGGTGGAGGAGGTAGATTGTAGCGTAGCGCTGATGTCCGCCAGGGCAGGCACCATCCAGGAGGAGGAGGAGGAAGAGGAGGAGGAGGAGGAGGAGGAGGAGGAGGAGGAGTAGGAGGAGTGGGAGGAGCAGGAGGAAGAGGAGGAGGAGGAGCAGGAGGAGTGTGACGATCAGGATCATGATGATGATGATGTTGATGTTGATGATGATGATGATGATGATGATGATGATGATGATGATGATGATGATGATGATGATGATGATGATGATGATGATGATGATGATGATGATGATGATGTTGATCCACCGAAAATGGGTGTAGCCGCCCGAGGAGGAGGAGGAGGAGGAGGCGGAGGAGGAGGAGCAGGAGCAGGAGCAGAAGCAGGAGGAGCAGGAGGAGCAGGGAGGAGAGGCGAGGAGGAGGAGCAGGAGGAGCAGGAGGAGGGAGGAGGGAGCACAGCAGGGTCAGAGTGGCGGAGGGAGGCCGAGCGTGCAGGCGGGCGGGGGCGGGGCTACCGAGGGAGCGCGGCCCGCGACCCCCCCCCCCCCCCGCGGGGGCCTCCGCCGACACGGCCGCGCCGGACGCCTCGGGGGCCTCCGCGCGGCGGCGGGGGGGCCGGCCTTGGGCGACACCCCCCGCTCTCGGAGGCCGGCCCGGGCGGCGAAACGACGAGGGCGACGACGAGGACGACGAATACGCGACGACGACGACGACGCAGTCATGCGGCCTTGGCGATCAGCTGCAGCGTGGCAGTGTAGAGGGTCATGCTCTGCACGAGGAGGGCCAGGGCGAACACGACCAGAGGGGCCGTCCACTTGAAGAGGCGCACCTCTGTGGAGGGCGGCGGCCATGGCCGGACGGGGGGGAGGGGCACTGGCCTGAGACTGCTGCGTATCATGTCCTGTGTTGGCTGGATCGGCGGGGTGGTGCACGCACGCGCCTTCAACCAGAGGAACGCGAAGAGGGCGGCTTGGGGGGATGCCGTCCCAGGACGGTCTTCCCGTTGCCGAGGGCAGCCTGACAGTGGATCCCATCCTTTCCTTGGGGTCCCACCCCTCTGGACCCCACCTTTGAACCACCCACCTTGGTCTTCCAGCGACCCCGACGAGGGCGACGACGAGCATCGTGACGTCTCCGTCCTCGACGACGACGGTCCTCGACGTGACGTGCTCACGGCCGAGCGGCGGCGGCAGGAAGCGGGCGCGCGCAGCGCGTGCGCCGAGCAGCACTCGCTGCCCTGCTTTGGGGGGGGCGGGGCCCCGGGGTATGGTCAACGCTTTTTGGAGCGGGGGATGGGAGACGTCGGTGCGGGGGGGTGCGCTGCAATCCCGATCGTATGCTGCGAATGCTGGCATGCATTCGCGTGCTAAGACGAAGCCAATGCGAGGATATATTCGGGTGAGCATAAATCGAGCACCTCTGAGATCCAGCGGTGCTGGAGGGCGTATCGGGCGCCGCGGTCTTCTCAGAAAAATGCGGAACGCTCTGACAGCGTTCGGGAACGTTCTGGAACGGATGTGTTCTCGTCCTAGCCCCGTCCGATGTGTGTGTGTGTGTGTGTGTGTGTGTGTGTGTGTGTGTGTGTGTGCGTGTGTGTGTGTGCGAATGTGCGAATGTGTGTGTGTGTGTGTGTGCGTGTGTGTGGTTGGGGGGGGGGCAAGCCCTCTCCCCCCTTCTGCACGATCGTTACCCCTGCCTGGCCCAGGCGGTCGTGGTGGTCTGGGCAATGGCAGACACGGCACGCACCAGAGGGCAGCAAAAACAAGATATCCTCACACTCCATCGCGAAAACAAGGCAATGTCAGATCCAGCCAAAGTTCTGTCACAAGGGGGAGGAGGAGGAGGAGGAGGAGGAGGAGGAGGAGGAGGAAGAGGGACGAGGAGGGAGGAAGAGGGACGAGGAGGAGGAGGAGGGAGGAGAAGGAGGAAGAGTAGGAAGAGGAGGGATGGATTTGGAGAAAAGGACGGACCCCCTGTGGGGCCTCGGCTGCGCCGGGCCCCGAGGCCCGTCCCAGGAGCCCCGCGAGGACCCCGAGACCCTCCAAAGGACTCCAAGAGGAGGGCTCCTGCACGGGCTGGCTCGGTTACTTTTTTGATCTGCGGCTCCAAGGACGATTCCAGAGAGCGGGTCGTATCGAGCATGGGACAGCACGCAAGATAATTGCCAGCGGGCCAAAGCCAACGCCGGAGTGCACCTGTGCCAGAGAAAGCGTAGCAAGCTTGGGGGGCCAAGCGAAATAATTGCCAGGCCAAAAGCCAACGCTGGGATGCACGTGCGAGGGACTGGCTCGGTCACGCGAAGCGTGAAGATGTGCAAGTTTCAAGTCTCCAGTCAGTGCCAGTGTCCATTGCAGTGAATCCGCGCGTGGCAGCCGATCCAAAATGGCAGCGACGCCGAGGGGCCGACCCAACGGTGTGAGAGGACGCATACGGGCGAAGGCAAGGCGTGATGATCGAGTTCCTATACATCCCTTCCTCGCCCTCTCACTCTCGCCCCCTCTCCCTCCCCCCTCCCCTTCCTCCTACCCCCTTCGGCCGCCATGCCTGGATTGGGTTGTGTCGGCGTTGGTTCAACATGACATGGGATAGAGGGCGGGGGCGGGCGGGGCCCGAAGACTCATCCGCGCGCTCATCGGCGTCGGCCCCAATGTTGGGCGGGTGGGCGGGGGCGAGCAAGACCCGCTGACTTTTGACCCGACGCGTTCGCGGTGCACGCGCGGCCAGCGCCCGCGGCCCATTCTATGTATGCGTGCTCGGCCCTGGCTCATCTCGCGGAAAAAAAAGCAACCGCGTTGCGTTTCGCGCGCAGGTTGCGACGCACCGCATCATCACATTTGCCGCGCGTCGCTCCGCAAGCAAAACTTGGAAGGCGCGCGCGGGCGCAACTGGCCCGCTCCCAAGGGCAAAGACGCCACCGCGCGGGGGGAGGGCGCTGCTCAACAAAGCACCCGCACGCACCACGGGCAACCGCACGCGGAAAACGCGGGATTCAATGAATCGCACCGGCAAGTCCCTCCATCGCAAACCGCGCGGCGTGTAATCTTAACATGCGCAGACTCGCGCAGCTAAGCCTTTCTTTCCAGCGGCGCAGGGGAAGGGGGGCAACGCGCGCCATGCTTTACAAGCTATGTATGTTTACGCTGCGGCGGGCGCAGAAACAACAATGCGCACTGCGACCGCAAAGGGTCGGTAACGGGCGGGTGAGCTTTTGAATCGATCTTCTCGGTTGATTTCAGCATGCGCTTTTCCCTCATGTACGGGAATAGTAGCAATCATGTCGCGTACTATAAGTGTATTTGTTTGGTTTCAACATTTTTATATAAAAAACATGTTTTGCCACGGGTTTTTCCTTCCTCCAACCATAACAGAGTACCACCTACAAACCTGGCTACACAAACTAGGGTTGTGGCTACAGTTTGGCCAGCTTGGGGAGGGACCCTGATTGAAAAGCTCTTCTCCTTTGACCGATGTCCTACAAGATGGCCCCACGATGGTCCCCGAGGCTGCCAAGGGTGCCCAACGATGGCCCAACGTGGTGCCTGGAAGACCCCAAGAGGCCCCAAGAGGCCCCCCAGGACGTCCCAAGAGGCCTCGGCGAGCAGGCCAAAATGAGTGTTTGTGCGATGGCTTGGGCGACATCTAGCCTCCTGGGGAGAAGGAGCTAATCTACTACGGCCCCTCCTTTGATCGATCTCCTCCAAGATGGCGCTCCAAGATGGACCCCGAGGCTCCCCAGAGTGCCCCAGGCGGCGCCCAGGACCCCACGAGGTCTCCAAGAGGCTCCCAAGATGCCCCCCCAAGAAACCCCCAAGAGAACCCCAAGAGACCCCAAGAGGCCCGAAAAAGTTCCCCGGGGCACCCAAGACGCTTCAAGAGACCCCGGGACCGCCGCGAGGATCAAAAGAGGCTCCAAGAGGTCGACAAGAAAGTCTCAAGATACATCCGAGGAAACTCCGAGAGGCATCAAAGAGGCCTCTGGCTTTTCTGCTCGCCCTCCTCCTCTTCCATTTCCTCATCCGCCTCATCCTCCTCCTCCTCCTCCTCCTCCTCCTCCTCCTCCTCTCCCCTCCTCCCCCTCCTCCCTCCACCTCATCCGCCTCCTCCTCCCCCTCCTCCTCCCACTCCTCCTCCATCCTCCCCCTCTTGGGGTATGACGGCTCCGCGAACCCTGCACTCTACAGCGTGCTCCCCTACATGCCTGAACAGGGCAACTCGCTTGGGCATCCTTTCTGGATGAGCCAGTGGGGTTGCGCGAAGCGTGGTGGTAATAGTAATGGTATTGGAAACGCTTGCGAGCACGACAATGAATTTGCGCCAGACACCACAATGCGCGCACTGCGGGTCTGCGGGCACCGCAATGCGGTTGCGACCACCACGCCGCGTGATGGGGCCAACCGCAACCTCAAACTCCTGAGAGGGGAAGCCCTGGCCATGTAATCCACACACCCTCTGGGCAAGAGTGACCTTCGGTGCGTGGCTTTCGTGGAGACGCGGGGGGGGGAGAGAGCGACACCCAGGCACGCAAGCCGCTGCTGTCGCACTGCGCTCGATGATCGGGGGGCCCCAGTTTGCTCGCACCAGAGGTCACTCCGCTGAAGGGTCATTCTTACGTGCAGTCGATGTAAGACCGCCTGGCCCCTTCACTACGATCGTGGCCCTGGTCATGATATCAACACCCCAATCATCGCCGCCCTCTTGGTCGGGGAAGCACTGACCCAGGTCAACGCAAGCCCAGGTCAGTCGGGCTTTGCAAGATCCTGCAGGATCCTGTGCGCAAGCCCGGGTCAATGCACCCCTCGCTCGGCAAGATCCCGAAAGGTCCGGCGATCTGGCTGGGGAAGCCAAACAAATATTCATACCGCTGCTCCCCAGACCTCTCCTGGGTTGCGTGCTGACGCGAAGTTCGAGACGACTCCAGTGGTGGCGACGAGGGCCTCCCTGGAGGCCCCCGAAAAGGAAAACGAGGCAGGGATAGCAGTATATTAGGGGAACGACGAATGACCGAAACATGAAAATTCGAAGGTATGCGCGGATTTCTCGGATCGGCGCTGGACCCCCTCCTAGGCGCGCGGAGCGCGCCAATGGCGGCGCTGGAGGCGCCGTCAGGGGGGTCCAACGCGGATCCGAGAAATCCGCGGGGACCTCCGAGTTTGTATGCTTCTGGCCATTTTTCGTTTCCCTAGGTGTGGGTACCTTTTCCTTCTCTGAGCTCTGGCTGACGCCTGTTTGCACTGACCCTCCTCTCTGGGCTCCCTGGCCATCGCTCGGACATCCATTCCGTGTTTTTGTTCGGTTTCGTGTGTGGTTTTTTCGCCAAGTGATCAAGGATGCTTCTCGATGGTCCTCGCCGAAGGAAAAATGCACACGTCCGAGCGATGCCAAGCTCCCGACTTGGACGGCCCCTCTCGCCCCAAACCCCGGCGCCTCGCCTCGTGCCCCGCCGCCCTGACGGCGTCCGCGACCGGGCCGCCCCGCCTCCGCTCGCTGGGGTCGTGCTCCTCCAGGGAAGGGGGGGGGGGGCGGGGCCCCGCGGGAGGGGGCGCGGCGTGCCGTCCGGGCGCGGCACGTACCGGGCGGGCGAAAAAACAAGCCCTTGAGGACCCCCGTGTGCAGCCAGCCGGAGCCCCTAAGGGGCCCCTTGGAGGGGCTCTGTGGGGCCCTCTTTGTTCACTCTCCAATCTGGTCACTTCCCAAATTGGTCATCCCTCATCTCCACCCAACCGAAGGGAGTAATGTCCCACCCCTCCCACAACGTTTTTGTAGTTTTTCCCTACCTAGGCTCTGCCTAGAAGGGTTCTTACTCGGTAAGCTTAAAGGGCCGGGCAGTGGGGCCCGCCCTGGGCGGTTCCCCCAGTATCCGCACCGCGGTTCCCCCAGTGACGTTCCCTTAGCTTCGCGTTGCTTATCTCATCTTAGCTTAGCTTATTTCATCTTACCTTAGCTTAGCTTCATCTTACCTCAGTTTGATTCCCTACATAGGCTCTGCCTAGAAGGGTTCTTACTCTGAGGCTTACAGGGCCGGGCAGTGGAATGCGCCCCGGGCGGTTCCCCCGGCATCCGCCCCGTGGTTCCCCCAGTGACGTTCCCTTAGCTCCGCGTTGCTTGTCTCATCTTAGCTTAGCTTATTTCATACTACCTTAGCTTAGCTTCGCTTAGCTTCCCCTTAACTTCGCTTAGCTGTAGCTTAGCTTAGCCTATCACTGCATAGCCCAGCATAACATAGCATAGCGCAGCTTAGCATAGCATTTCATAGACTAGCATAACGCAGCATAGTACAGCATAGCATAGCATAGCATAACGCAGCATATCATAGCATACCATAGCCTAGCATAACATAGTTCAGCCTAGCGTAGCATAGCATAGCATAGCATAGCATAGTGCAGCATAGCACAGCATAGCATAGCAGCAAAGCAAAGGCAAAGCAACAGCAGCAACAGCAAAACAAAACACTAGTAAAGCAACACAAGGCAACAGCAACAGCAAAAGCAAAGCAACTGAAAGGCAAAACACAACCAATGTGCAACAGTACGATCAGAGAGCCCACCCGGTGAGCGAATGCAAAAACATGCGTGTGTGTGCGAAGGCAAAGCAAAAGCAAACCAAGCAAACGCAAAAACAAGCAAAAGCAAAAGCAACTACGACGATGAGGAGGAGGACGGCGTTTACCGTTACTACTAATGCTGCTTTCCTAGGGGCTCCAACACCTAGGTAGGGTCGCACTGGGGTAATCTTAGCTTAGCTGACCTTCATCTTAGCTTAGCTTCGCTGAGCTTTAGCATAGCATAGCAGAGCACAGCATAGCGTAGCATAGCGTATCATAGCACAGCATAGCACAGCATCGCATAGCATAGCCCAGCATAGCATAGCATAGCGCAGCTTAGCATCGCATAGCATATCATAGCTTAGCACAGCGCATAGCACAGCTTAGCATAGCATAGCATGGCATAGCGCAGCATAGCATAGCATAGCAGAGCATATCATAGCATAGCGCAGCATAGCATAGCATAGCATAGCATAGCAACTAATGCTGCTTTCCTAGGGGCTCCAACTTCTAGGTAGGGTCGCACTGGGGTAATTTGGCTGGTTTCCTCCGTATCCATGTTCCAAGGCCTGCCCCCCTGAAGCTAATGGGATCCCCCCCGCCCCATGCCCCCCCCCTGAAGGAGTGGTGTGGGGTCGTGTTGCTGTGGAACCCTCGTGGGGTGTATCCGTCGGGGCTCGGAGAGAAAGATGAGGAGGGGGAGGGAGGAATATCGACATCGTGGTCGGCGTCTTCGCCGCCGTCGTCGTTGCCTCCATGTGGGTTTGGAGAAATGTTTTAATGCTTCATGAAATGGGAGGTGGTCGTCGTCGTCGCCCGCCCATCCGATCGAAAGGGGGAGCATCTGAGGAGGAGAGGCCCCTGGCCCTGGGGACCCGCCATCCCATCTCGGGGGGGGGACCGCAAGCCCAGAGCCCCGGAACATCGACACTTCCGTAGCCAAATCAGGAGTGCGTCTGCCGGGATGGGCGCGGGGGTTTGCTGAGAGGATCCGCCACCGCGCCGCTCATCAGCGGAGCGCCACTCCGCGAATTGGCCTCCAACCAAAAGGATTACGATTGGCCCGCTTCCACCAGCGGAGCGCCACTCCGCTAATTTGCCTCCAACTCAAATATTACGACCGCCTGGCTGCCATTGGCGGAGCGCCGCTCCGCTAATTTGTTAGCGGAGCGGCACTCCGCTACTCGGCCCCGAGCCAAGGGAATACGTTTGCTTCGCTCCTAGCTAAGAGCCGCTCCACCAATTGGCTTCAGCCAGAATAAACATTGCTTCGCTCCCATTAGCGGAGCGCTGCTCCGCAAAGTGGCCTCAAACCAGAGGTATACTTTTTCTTCGCTTCCGTCAGCGGGGCGCTGCTCCGGACGAGGGGGTTACGAATGCTTCGCTCCTACGAGCGGAGCGCCGCTCCGAAAACTGGGCTCGAACGGAAGGTTGCAGCTGCGATCTCCCATTCGCGGAGCGCTGCTCTACCGACTGCCATCAAACGAGAGGATTGCAATCCTCACTCCTGAGGAGTCTTCAAGGGGCTTGGGGGCCAACTTGCCAAATCTCTTGGTGCTTGTCGTGGCTTGTCGGGGGCTTCCCGCGGCTTGTCGCATGAATCTCTCGGGCCCAAGGAGTGCCCCAGGAAGGACCAAGAGGCCCCCAAGAGGCCCCCAGGACGGTCCACGAGGTCCCACAACTGCCCCCAAGAGGCAAGAGGCTCCCGAAAGCGCTCCGAAGAGACCCCAAGAAGCATCCCTGAGAACGCTGACCCACAACCCAGGCACGGAGGCGGGATGCGCCGAAGGCCATTCGATAGGAGGTTCATCAGCAGTTGCCAGGCTGGGTTGTACCTGGCCGAACCTAGCTCACAAGTGGGTTTCACATGCCCGAAGTCCCCCCTACCCCCCTAGCACCCCGCGCGTCCATCCCAATTCCGACCTGACTTGTATTCACATGCGCGGCCCCAAAGGCCCCGACCACTTCCTGGAGGGGCAACATACTGCGTAGACATGCGTGCTCGGAGGTGCGCGCGGATGTTTGCGCGTCGGGGCCAGTGCCGGAGGCGCCGCCAGGGGGCCCAGTGCCGATCCAAGAAACAACCGCGTGGACCTCCGAAACACCCTGCTTATGAAACGTATTGCCGGCTTCCCCGGCGGTATCGGGGGCGCGCAAACATGGATTAGCGATCCATGGCTTTGGCGCACGGTCGCCAAATCCATGGATCGGGCCGACAGGAGGGCCGCCGGAACGGCCGCCGGAGGCGGCCGCCGGGGGCGCGGGGGCCGGGGGCGCGGGGGCCCCCGCAGGGGCCCGCCTGCCATGGGACACACAATCTGCGGCCGCAAGCGCGTGGGGGAGGTACCCTCCCCAAAATGCGGCATGTGCCGCCTCGTTCGGCGGCGGAAATTGCGATTTCCCATGGAAGCGGGGCCCGTCGCTAATCCACGCCCCCTTGATTCATGTGTGGGATGATCGACTGAGGGTAGCCCTCCGCCCCAGGCCCACTTTTGAGGTCTGGGGATCTACTGGCCCAGTTCAACGCAAACCCAAGTCAGCCAGGCCTTGCAAGACCCTGCAAAGTCCTGCAAGATCCTGCAGGATCCCGTGCGCTAGCCCAGGTCAGTGCAGCCCTGGCTCTGCAGGATCCGGCGCCCTGGCTGACCCCCGTTTGCATCGACCCCCGTCTCAATGCTTAAGGTCCGGTATCAACATGGGGCATGGACCCTGGTGCCTATCCCAAGGATGAAATCTTCATCCTGATCAGTTTTCTCACAGTCCCAGGGCCCGTGGGGCGCCTCGAGCGCCTGAAACAAGCGAAACACCTTAGGGCCCGTCCCCGTGTAATTCCACTCCGCGCGACCTCCCAGGAGCCCACGAAAGTGACGGCAATTCTACACTTCGCAGCCCCACCAGGGAGCCCCGAGGTCTCAACTGTGTCCCCGTGTAACTCGACTCCGCGCGACCTCCCAGAAGCCAACGAAATTGGCGACAGTTTGACGCATCGCAGCCCCACAAGGAGCCGCGAGATCTCAACTGGGTCCCCTCCACTCTGCACGACCTCCCAGGAGCCCACGAACGTGGCGACAATTTCACACTTCGCAGCCCCCAAATGAGCCGCGGGGGTCTCAACTGTGTCTCCGTGTAACTCCACTCCGCGCGATCTCCCAGGAGCCCACGAAAGTGAAGACAATTCTACACTTCGCAGCCACCCAATGAGCTGCGAGGTCTCAACTGCGTCCCCGTGTAACTCCACTCCGCGCGACCTCCCAGAAGCCCACGAAAATGGCGACAGTCTGACGCTTCGCAGCCCCACAGGGAGCTGCGAGGTCTCAACGGAGACAGGAGGTCTCAAGGAAGACGCAGGAGAGGAAAAGAAGAGGACAGTGTCTACGTGTCCCCCCACTCCGCTTGACCTCCCAGGAGGCAGGAAGCAGGAGGCAGGTGGGGGAGGATGATGATGATAAGGAGGAGGAGGAGGAGGAGGCAAGAGGAGGAGGAGGAGGAGGAGGAGGAGGAGGAGGAGGAGGAGGAGGAGGAGGAGGAGGAGGTAGGTTCGAGAGTAGCACTGCTATATTTTAAACGAAAAACCAACGCAGGAGGGTTGGGACAACACAAACCAATGTTATCATTATCCAGGCCGCCCAACAGTAGAGGGAAAACAATCTCCGACGCGACGACGACGACGATAACCACGACTGAGATTACGACTACGATCACGACTACACTCACTATTATAATTACGATTACAACCACGAGTGTAAGCACAATCAGCAGGACGAGGACGAGGAGGAGCAGGATGAGGAGGATCAGGGTGGAGGAGGACGAGGATGACGAGGAGGAGAAGGAGGAGCAGGAGGAGGAGGAGGGACGAGTCTGTTCCCCGCCGAGAGAAATAGGGGAGGGATCAAAACCAAAAACCCTCTGAGGTTGTAGCCTAGGTCAGTCCAGAGATAACCCACCTTGGCATCCAATGATAACACCCCTACGCATCCCCTTATCAGAGGCCTCCTAGATGGGGTCGGAGAATCTCGCCGCACCGCCGATACATCGACGATGCCCTGGCAACGTCGGCGATGCATCGGCGACGTCGGCGTGGAGAAAAGTGGGCCCCACATCGAGCCGCATCGCCGATGTATCGTCGATGCATCAACGATGCGGTGCGATCCTCCGACCCCATTTACTCTGAACCCACCTAGGAGGCCTAGACCTTAGCAACCCCCACGGCCCATCCCAGCAGAGACCCCTCTGAGGTCTTCGCGGATGTCCCTGGGGGCTTCCAGAACGGCAAGACGTCTGCAAACCTCGATCGTCGATCCTCTCCCTCCTGCTCCTCCTCCTCGTCCTCCTCGTCTTGCTCCTCCTCTTCCTCCTCTCCCTCCTTCCTCCCTCCTCCTCGTCCTCTTCCTCCTCGTCGTCGTCCTCTTCCTCCTCGTCCTCCTCGTCCTCTTCCTCCTCTTCCTCCTCTCCCGCCTTCCCTGCTCCTCCTCCTCCTCCTCCTCCTCCTCCTCCTCCTCCTCCTCCTCCCCCTCCTCCTCCCCCGCGTGGAGGAGGACGGGGGCGGTCCAGGTCGTCGAAGTCCACCCGGGGGTGCCCAGAGTCGGTGGTGTCTTCGTCAGGCACGGCGAGGAAGTTCCCCTGGGGCGGGGCGGGGCCAGCAAGACGCTGCCCGCAGAGTAGCTTGAAGCCTCGTCTACCTTCCAAGTCTCTGGGAAGAGATGTTTGGACGATGGAGCGTGTTTTCTATGACTCGCGACAACGCCCGTGACGGGGACCATCCCCCCCCAGTCACGTCACGATTCGCGGGGCCCCACTGACCGATTTACACCCCTAGATGGGGATACAGGTCGTTCGCTTCGGGTTTCGAGGGGTGTATCCCCAACTGGGGGGCAATTTGGTGGGGGTCTCGAAGGGGATGGGGATGGGGATGGGTTCGGATAAACGATACTGCGAGGGGGAGGGACGTGGAGAGCCGAGGCGGCCTGTGCAGATGAGTGCCCCTCAGTATCCAACGCGTGAGCACGTCCAGAAGACCATGAGGTCGCTTGATGCCTTTCCTCGACTGCGGCCTCTAAGTGAGGGTAACTGGACCGTGAGAGCACGACGGGACAACGGTTAGGTCGGGCCTGTCCCCTACAGGGAGATTGTGGGCGAAAAATTATGAATAGTCAAACATATCCCCACAGTACTCAACAATTGTAGGAAACAAATCGTCCACAGAGTATGTGTTTACTATTCTTGAATATTCCACCTGTAGAGGGACAGGCCCGACTCAAGACAGCGGCCAACGGGCCAACGGGACCGAGAGAGAACGACCCCGTTCCCGACGTGGGTTCGGGACCTCCGGGGCCCATGCCCACAAGACACCACGACGTCGGAGGTCGAGGCATGGGAGAAGGTCGGGGAAGGGGATGGGAAGCTGGGGCTTCGCTTTCCGTAGGGCCTTTCACCCTCTGGTATCCTCCTCCTCCTCCTCCTCCTCCTCCTCCTCCTCCTCCTCCTCCTACACCACCTTGGTATTCTCCATTCTAGGGAGGGCGTGTGCGTGTGGTGTGTGGAGGATGGGGAAGAGAGGGGAGCGCAGGGGAAGGAGCCGGGGAGGGAGGCGAGGATCTTCCCTCATCCCTCCTCTTCCTGCCCTGCCTCCTTCTCCGTCCTCCTCTGCACGGCTTCCCCTGGGGCCGTAGGCGACCCGAGGAGAAGGAGGAGGAGGTGGAGGGGGGGGGGGGGAAGAAGAGGAGGAGGAGGAGGAGGAGGAGGAGGGGGAGGAGCAGGAGGTGGAGAAGGAGGAGGAGGTGGAGGAGGACGGGTCGCCTGAGCCCTTCGGAGACACCCTCCGTCCTCCTCCTGCCCTCCCGCCACTGGCTCTTCTCCGGCTCCAGGTGCGGGCAGCGCGCTCACGTGCCCGACGCGGCGTGGCGCGGACACCCACCTGGCCGGTTCCGGGAACGCTGCACCCGACAACGCTAACATCTCTTGGGGGCACACTGCGTGCTTCCGCGAGGCGCCCCTCTCTTCGCACTGCCCCCTCGCTCCTGGCGGTGCCCGCCGGGGCGCTCGACGAGCAGAGAACAAAAGCCGCGCGGCGCGGGGCAAAGGGCCGTCGGTGCCCCCGCGGGCGGACGAGGACGCGAGGACCGGCGCGGCGACAGGCCGCGACCCCACCCCTGCGCCCCCCCGCCGCTGCGGGCACGGCCCTGCAGGGGCGGCCCCCCCACCCCGCCAGCGGGGGGAGAGGCGCAGAGGACCCCCCACGCTCTGGCGTGGCCGAGTCGTCCTGGAGAACCCCCCGCGCCACGGATCCCCTCTGGGGGGAGGGGGTGCAGTCTTGCCAGACACGAGGGCCTGCAGTCGGACCTGGGCCGGGCCAGGAGAACGTCCTTCAAGAACATGGGACGCTCCGCCGGCCAAAATTCACAGAACATCCAAGGACACCTTCCCCGGGATGCACAAGAGCATCCAACAAAGCACTCAAAACATTAGAAAACCCTGCCCGAACCGACCTCCATCATATACCTCCATACGACTCTGTCTCTCAAGCCAGGCCTGCTCACCAGTGAGCTGGGGCGGGGCCAAGGTCGAGGGAGGCAGGAGGACCGTCGAGGTGGGGAAGGGAGTGCGCAGCAGGCGGCGGTTCTAAGGCGAAAGCCTCCTCGATGTCTCTCAGCGTCTCTTCTGCATGTTCGCCGCCATAAGACGAAATTCGGGTGAGAATCTCTGAGTTCTGGCGGTTCTGGAGGATGTCTCGGGCGCCGCGGCCTTCTCAACGCGTTCCGAAACGCTCTGCACTGGAACGGATTTATCCTCGTCCTCGCCCCGTCCGACCTCCTCACAAGCATCCAGCTGCTCCAATGTTTGTTGATGCGCGGGCCACGCACAAGTCCCGGCCACTCCCCTGGGGCCCGTGCCTCGTCCCGAGTCGCTCCCCGAGGGCCCCGAGGCCCAGAGAGGGCCCCCGGAGGCGGACAGGAACAGCCCGCCCTCACGTTGCTTGGAGCGTCGGGCCCCGGAGGCGGACAATGACCCAGAACAGCCCGCGCCATTTTTTTTTGTTTTGGAGCGATTTGGGGGGTTCGGTGCTTCCCCGCCTTGGAGAGTGCCCCCTCCTCCTCCTCCTCCTCCTCCTCCTCCTCCCCCTTCTCCTCCTCCTCCTCCTCCTCCTCCTCCTCCTCCTCCTCCTCCTCCTCCTCCTCCTCCTCCTCCTCCTCCTCCTCCTCCTCTCGACAAGGCGGGGCCTGGCCAAGGCGGGGCCTGCTCTTGCTGCGAGAGCGGCCCCTCCCGCGGAACGAAAACGCCGGGCTCTCTGGCGGCTTCCCAGACCGGCCTCCGCCGACGGAGCTCGTGTCTGCCTGCAGGCCGGGGCGCGCCTGCACACCATCTGACGTCCTGCCCCTCCCATCCCTGCTCCTTCGGGGGCCACTTGCGAACCCTACCCCTACCCCCCACGATCTCTCAGGGGGAGGGTGGGGTTCACTTCGTTCGGAAGCTCCCGAGCGAAGCGAACCCCACTCTCTCCCACCTCCTGTGAGTTTCAGCAGGCAGGGGTGGTGTGAGCCACAGTGCCCAGGCGCCTCTCACGGGGAATAGTCGGAGGATGACCTCAGCCTGGGGCCCACGCGGGGCTGCAGGACCCCGTGGGCCAGCGGAGCTCCCGCAGGCGCCCCACCCCTCGCCTTGAACAGAACCAGCAGCAATGTCGGCGCGCTTACAGGTGCGCAGCTCCATTTCGAGTGCGTACGGCGCACGCGCACGCAGGCACCCGAACTGCTGCCCAGGTCGCTCGCTCGCTCGCTCCTTTTCCTATTCCTCCCCCTCCTCCCAGTAGCCGTTTTGGCTCAACGTGCCTTTTCTGCCCGTGGCAGAGCACGGATACTGCTGGTCCGCGGCCAGTCAGAGCACTTGTGCTCGGTACCCTTTCTCCCCGCCGCTGTGAGCTCCTGGAACAGCGTGCACACCATGCCCTGGACGTGAACTCCTGCGCGCAAGACCCCTCCGTGGCACAAGTGTGGTTATGCTGAAGATGACCAACTTCGCCGTGGCGCTGGAGTAGGAGGAGGAGGAGAAGGCGAGGGAGGAGGCGGCGAATGAGGAGGAAAAAGAGATGCGAGCCAACGCCGTGGTGATGGCAGTGGCAAGCCCTCGTCGTATGTGGTCTGCAGCAAGGTCGGGCGCTGGGAATACCTCTGCCGCGGCCACGCTGCTCGCAGCGTGTGCGGCGGCTCCTGCTGCGACTGCATGGGCCAGAGCACGGGTGGGCCGACTGCGGCGGTCAGCCCACATGTCCTGGATGTTCTAGGCGAGCGAGTGCGGCTGTCGCTCCATTTCCAGGGCTACGAACACCTCCTTGCTGCTCACCTTCCGCCCGCCTCGACGCCCCATGTTCCCTCCGATCCACAGCTGGAAGCTGCGGTGGCAGGCGTGGAGGAGGCCGCTAAGGCTCAGCGTCTGGCCTGGCAGTGGCGGTCCGAGCGACAGGAAGCCGTGATCAAGATGCGTGCCAAGGTCAGGCAGGCGGAGGCGGCCTTCGCCGATGCTTGCACCCACCTCAAGGAGGCCAAAGCCGCCCACTCCTCTGCGGAGGAGAAGAAGGACCATTTCGATGAAGAAGCTTTGAATAATAGTGATAGAAAAGAACCATAAGAATAAAGAATAATCAGCTGCTGTCCCCCGTCCTGCTGGTGATGACGAACAGCCTCGTGGGGAGCAAGATGACCGTACACATGCTGAGTCACCTGCGTCACCCGTTTCCCTACCTGGTCAATGTCATGATCCCAATCGAGAGGTTCTTGGGAATCTGCACGCTATGCAAGATGATGCGCTGCGCAAATTGGCAGACTCCACCGAGGTCCCCTGCAACGAATGGTGCGACTTGCGTACAGCGCAGAAAGCTTCTCCAACCGGCCCCGCCTACCTCAACGGCGTCGTCGGCTGGCGCAGCAGGTGCAGTAGGTGCTGGGGGTGCTGGAGATGTATCAGCGCTGTTCAGCATGATGGTGAACATATGACAGCCCCGGTCGACGCTGATGATGATCGACTGGCTGAGCCTGAACGTCGTGAGTTGGCCGAACGTCGCAAGCGCTTCGCTGTGGAGTGCGAACCTGCTGACCTCGAGAGGGTTGGCGACCCTCCTGGTCAAGAACGTTCATGCGCAAGCGCATAAGAAGTATAAAGTGACTACGTATGTGAATGCTATGTGGGGCAATGCTTTCGCACACTTGGGAGCCCCCTCCCCAGGCGCAGGGCGCGCCGTTGGTTTGACGAGTCCAGGGGGGCGAAAGCAAAGTCTCGGCATCAGCTTCTGTAGCGTTCCCAGCTGGTCCGAGCTGGACAAGCCAGAGATCGCCAGAGCTGTGGAAGATGTCGGAGTCTTTCTCTTTGCTGTGCACCGTCAAGGACACAACAAGCTACGGGCAGACAACAAAGCGTGCCCCGCCATGGGTTTGCTCGCCACTCCGTCGCAGGCTGGAGGATGGCAAGGCGGGCTGCCGTGCAGAAATCGTCCAGGGTGAGAACACAATTCGCTGCGCTGTCTCTCCGATGAGGCCGAGAATATCGGGCAAGGTCAGAGTTGGTGTCTCCGGAAACTGAAGACGCAGCAGTGAACCCATGCGCTTGGAGTAATTTACCTGGTTTGTGATAGTGCGGCCGCTGGCTTGAACCTTGCTAGTTTACAAGAAGTTGTTGAATCTCTTGGGATGCTTGAAAACCTCTGGGTCCTCTTTGGAGATTTCAACATGGAGCCCCTCATGCGGCACCAATCTGGTTTGTGTGGTTGTTTCAGGCGTGACCGTCGACACTCGCAATGCTGATATCACTTGCGGCAAAGGGGCAGGCCGCGTCATTGACTATGCCGTGGTGTCACGCGGCACCCGACCCTACCTCGCTGTTGATGCAGATTGGGACTCTGCCTTGGAGGCTCACGCCTGCTCACGTGTCCAAACGTCTCTAGATGCTCTCCGCAATACAGTGGTAATGAGTGATCACGCAGATCCGCGGGGTCAGGGTACAAAAACACATGGGATTTGCCATATTCCTGAAATTCGGTGCCACCCCTCACGCAGATCCGCGGGGTCAGGGTCAAAAAACACATGGGATTTGCCACATTTCTGAAATTCGGTGCCACCCCTCACGCAGATCCGCGGGGTCAGGGTCCAAAACACATGAGATTTGCCACATTTCTGAAATTCGGTGCCACCCCTCACGCAGATGCGCGGGGTCAGGGTCCAAAAACACAAGGGATTTTCCACATTTCTGAAATTCGGCGCCACCCCTTACGCAGATCCGCGGGGTCAGGGTCCAAAAACACAGGGGATTTGCCACATTTCTGAAATTCGAACCCATCACGCACATCCATCGCAAGGCGTGGTAACCCAAACTGCGAGAACTCCCTCGGCCCTTTAATCGCAAGGTGTGGTAACCAAGCCCTTAAACCATACACGTCTTACCAATCGCCAGGTGTGGTAACCCCTCTTGTGATCAGTTGGTTTTGCTGATTGCGAATCGGCTTCGCATGAAGTTTCGATACTGCTTCACGACAGCGCCAAGGCCTCATGACTTAGCTCTTCCATGGCCCATTCTCCGAGAGAGGGGGCCGGCGGCAGGGGGCGAAGCCCTTACAGATAATTGTTCACTGCGTGGGCCTCCCCAACTGTAAATATATTTGCATGGGCATGTCCACCGTGAACATCTAGGCGCAAACGTTTTCGAATACAAACGAGCTTGAGCATTGGCGGTCTGGGAGTGAATAGTGGATACACCTGTGAATGAGTTGGAGTGTGAATGAGTCTCAACAGTGCGAGTGCGTCTCTGCGCATGAGCCTGGGGCCTCCTAGGGCCACCTGAAACCTTCTGGGGCTTCCTGGGGCCCCTTTGAGCCTCTTGTTGGGCTTCCGGTGGCCTCCTGTGGCCTCCTGGTGTCTCGTGTTGCCTCTGGGGTCAAGGACATATGTAAACACACATAGGATTGGAGCCACAGGAAAGGGGCAATCTACAGGAAGACGCGTAAAACACAAAAGATTCGTGCCCCAGGGCAGGTCCAATCTATAGTAACATACGTAAAACACATTGGGTTCGATGCACAAGAAGGACACACTATATGAACAAACAAAAAACTACTAAATATTCGAGATCCAGGAGAAGCCTAATCTTATATTGGGTCGCTTGGCCTGGTTGTGTAGATCTCATATAACGGAGAAACTACTAAGAACATACTTTCCGAGGGATTTGCGTGTTCAATTTGAGAATGCTCCCCCCCCCCCAAAAAAAAAGAGGGATGGATATCGGCTACATTTCAGGTGCTTGGCGTGCCGCGGTGACAGGACCTACGCGCGCGTTATAGCGCACAGGGGGGCCAAGGCCCAAGAAACAGCGCGCGATTTTCAAAAAGGTTGGGGTTGCTGTAAGCCAATTGTTGCCATGTCGTTGTAAGAGTCGTCAGTCGTTGCCGTGTCGTTGTCGTCCCCAGTCGTTTGCTTATCGTTGCCAGTCGTTGTCGTTGTTGCAAGTGTCTTCAGTCGTTATCGTGTCGTTGTCGTCGCACTGTCTCGTCGCGATTGCCGTTGTGTCGTCGCCTCTCGCTGACCGTTTTTCTACAATGCTCTTGCCGTCGTCATCTGTCGTCGTCGTCGCTCGTCGTCGTGGCAGTCGGGCAAGGAGGAAGAGGAGGACAGCACCAATGGACGAGGATAGTACGGCAGCATATAGGAGGGAGGCGCCTCGATAGCGTGACTAGGAAAGCAGCGGGGAGGAATGCAGTAACGCAGTGATAATGATGAAGGGTCGTAAGGCAGCAGAAAAGATCATAGTTATATAGCGTAGGTAGTACGGGTGTAACCCCCAAATCAATGTTTATGCTACAATGCCGCCCCAGGTCGCCGATTTAGGTATGTCCCAAGCGATCGCACGCGATGGCCCGAGGGTATTGCCAGGATGTCTCGAGCGATCGGCTCATTTTCCAGAGTTGCCTTGGTGTCTCAAGAGAGAGAACGATACTTTAGCACAGAGGTGTGCTTCTTTTTTTGCCGATGCCGCACATCGCCATTTTGGCTGAGGGTGGCGGTGCCACCAAGCCCGCCAAAGGCGGGCGGCGGGCCTTGCTGCCTGCCTGGGTCGCCGAGGATCAAGGGCCTCCCTGTCGCCCGTTTGGCCATGAGGCGAGCGCCACCTCGCGGATGTCGCCCGCCCATGGCAGCAGACGCAGGGGCGGCCCATGCCAGGAGGCGCGGCGATTTGGCCATCGCCCAAGCTGCATTGAGTGAGGTGCGAAAGCGCCGCAGAGACGAACGAGAGGAGATGGCTCGTGTTCGGGCCCAGCTGCAGGTATCGAGGGAAGTTCGCGCCTCCATGCTGTCGCTAGGCGAGTTTCTCGCCCCGCCAGCCCTGGTCGACATGTTCACGGAGCGCACGCGATTGTGCAGGAGGCGCGGCGTCCTGGAGGCAGTTAGCAGCAGCAGCGGTTCGACATCGCACTCTATCGGTGGCATGTTGTTTCGATGTGATGGCGTCGATCTAGCGTTCGCGTCTGAGTCGGCGAGAAGTGCGTTTGTTGGTGTGGACCGCAAGACATCCCAGCAGGTTGCTAAGTTGTTGGCGGCTACCACGTGGCTTGGCGATCGTGGCAGACGCCGCATTCTCGCCCAAGTTGCGTTGGCAAGCCGCGGTGCGCAAGCATTGACGTTCGTGGATTCGATTGGATATGACGAGACACCGTTGAAGATCCGTGGCGCTGGTGAGACCATCCGAAAAGTAGTGTCTTCAGAGATGGCCCGTCAATCTGCTGTGTTGTGCATGATACCTCGTGACCGAGGTGCGCTGCCAACCAAATTGTTCCAGACGCAGCAATTGTTCGCGATGCTGGTTTCTTACGTCATGCCGTGCGGCACGGCCAGGTACGTTATCGCCCAGGGAACAACCTCGTGTCACGTGCAGGCGCTGGCTCGAAACACACCAGGGTCCATCATGCAGGCATTGACAGAATCGTCGACGATGTCTTCGCCAGAAGTGAGGTTCAACTCGTTCAGCAGGATTACAAGCGTGGACAGACATTCCTCAAATTTGGTTGTGGAGCGACGGGTCGCCAAGAGAATGACCAGAAGGTTCGAGAAGTTCCGTGCCTTGTTATTCCCGTGTGGGCAGCACATTCTTCAGACGGTCAGGGTCCTTGCGACATTGCGATGTTCGATGTGTATGACTGACATGGTGAACCTTACGTTGTCGTTGAATTTCCAGGGCCGTCTAGATGTGTTCAGGAACTCGCTGAAAGACGTCACCAGGTCACGGTGTGGGGTAGTATCATCGCCACCTTCACGTATAGCTCAACTTCGGAAGGCGTTGATACTGAAATGGTTCACCTCCACCAAGAGCGAGAACCATGTGATTGTGCGAGCCCTTCTAGATCTGCGTGCGACGAGGGATTGGGATATCAAGAACATTCAGATGTATGTGGTGCCTGGCGTTCCGTATGACGAGAACTCATTGTTTGACGCAGCCGCCGAGGGTATAACGCAGGCCATTGCACAGGCGAATTGCACACCCTACCAACATAAAAAATGGATGGGTGCTGACGAGGCGTGCTGCGAGTACGCTATTCATCTGCTTCTCGGGAACGTCCTTGTCGATGCGTACCGCCTCTTCTGTCGTCGTGTTCGGGTGGGGCGGGCCGACGGCGACGTAGCAGCGCTGGATGCGGTTCCTCTCCGACCTCGGCGCCACCCTGGCTTGCTTGCTGCCGCCGACGAGTCAGACGATGAGGCGCGCATCCAGCGCGATGGGGACAATGCAGATCCCAGAGGTCAGGCTCCCATCGCGATCTGGGCTCGAGAGATCGCCAGGAAGAGGAAAAACGCATTGGACTGGTTGAACGGCGCATCTGGACGTCGCCATGCTCTGAAGTTGTTGTTATCAAAATGAGTGTTAGCGTTATCCAGAACATGCAGTCCGAAGGGTTGTGGATTGGATCGAGGAGGTGGGAACGACAACAACAGGCGCTCGCAGCCAGGCGGTACGCCAGTGGCGACAACGGCAGCCTCCTCAAGGATTACAGCGTTCTCATCCACGCCCGCGGGCAGATTGAGCCCAAGGCCTGCATGCGCATGAGAGTCCTTTTCTTCGACAGCAGGTCGTGGGGTTTGTTGCGCGAGAGTGAGATGAACAAGATTGAAGACAGATGTGTTCACTGGTGTGCCAGCTGCAGGCGCATTGGTCCAGAAGTTGATCGCGACGCCCCACGAGCTGGCGCCCTTCAGGTTATTCCTAGTTCTCACGCAGCCCGAGCTTGCCCCAATCATTCAGAACACGCCTCGGTGTTCACTTGATTCATGGTCGGCCAAATTTCCTCCGGATAACGATCTCACCACCGATGAGGCCAGGATGAAGCTCTTAGTTCACGCCATGATGATCTACACCAACACTGACCGACTGGGGGTGTCGACCAGCCATATCAGGCGCATGGTCGCGCAGCACGTCCAGTGCCCCCAGCCCGATTTCATTGATATTAGCAGCAGGTGGATCGCCTCGACGGTTCGAGCTCATCGTTTTGATGGCCCGCCTGCCGCCGATTCGGGTGAACCCGACGCCCGCCATGGCGGCGACAGTGGCCCTGAGCCGCGCCCGCGAGGCAGCGGCGGTGGGGCGTGGAGGGCGTTCGTTCGGCACCACGGGTCGCAGGATTTGGCAGAGGCAGGCAGATTGTACAGGGCCTTGAAGGACACTGTCGGTTCGGAGCTCTTGGAGGAGTGCGTGCGCCTCGGGCAGTTGGCGACGCAAGCGAGGAGGGCTGGCCGCGTGCGGAACTCGTTCGGGCCGTCCCGCGCAGACGTGGAGCGGGCGAAGCTCAAGAACAGCTTGAGGGCGAGGATGTCTGCTAACCCAGAGGGCAACACCACTGCTGCCGTCGACAAGGTGATGTCGGATGCTCATCTTCACGGCTACTCCGCTGAGGGGGCCATCGGCATGGTCAAGCGGATCAGGCAGGGTGCTTTAGCTGCTAGACGCGAGTCCGAGAAGGCTGACGATCGTGACCTGGAGGAGTCCAGGCGTCGGCACACCACCGACTGGGTGGACGAACTTGCGTCTGGCAGCGGCGACTTTCGGAAAGCGTCTGGCCTTGTTGCAGTCCCTGGCCCTGCAGGCGGGGTCAGAACGCTCCAGCTCAACGCCGCCGCCTCCGCCGATGATGCCGTCGAGATGGCGGCTTATCTCAGGGACCTCGGCGCCAAGCAAACGACCTTGATGAAGAGCATTTCAGACCAGTGGGCTTATCTACATCGGAGCATGGCCCACGTCGAGGAGGATGAGCACGCATCATCGGATGACGACCCAGAGACGGCACATGGATGCTGTTGGAAAGTTGGCGTTTGCATGTGTGGCCCGGGTGGCAAGACGCTGAAGCAGATGGGGAATTCGCTTCTCTTGGCAATAAAGCGTGCCCGAGGGACACTGACTCCAGGAAGCGCGCGGCCTTGAAGGATGACGAGATCGTCGTCCGCTTCGAGTGCGAGGTCATCGAGGATTTCGGCTGCGATAAACTGGCGGAGTTCTGGGGCCCGGACGTTGACATCAGGTGGTGGCACGTGCCGTGCATGTCGCTTTCCCCCTTCGCCCCGATGGTCCAGCTGATGCACGTTCCCGACGGCGACGAGGCGATGACGGCCAACCCTATTGGCGACGAGGTGGCGCTGAGGGCAGCAACGGGGGCGGCGTTGGCACTCGATGCTGGTTGGTTCGGTCGGCGTCCGGTCTCACCCCGAGTAGCCCTTCGATTGAGATGCCCCTGCCCTCCCCCACGGGCAGCGCGGGTTCTGGGTTGGGGAGCGGGCGCGGCGAAAGGCGGCGGCGGCGGTTGGGGGCTTGCGAGTCGACCGCTTGCGGCGGCGGCACCTTCCTCCTCCGCCCCTAACGTTTCCAGGCCCTCCTGGGCCCATGGTCCTGATAAGGGGGGGCTCGGGGGCTCGCATTTTTCGAAGGGGGTGGAAGCGTGCGGGGTGGGGCCAAACGCCGACCGAACCACAGAGTGCAGGTGGTCAGCGTCGCACGCGCTGCAGGCATCTGGCGAGTGGCTGTCGCTCGAGAAGTGGGCGGGCACGCCCGAGGACGACAGCAAGCGGAAGGTGAGCTTCTGCCAAGTGCAGCGGCACCTGCGCCCGCGTGCCACGTTTGTTCCTGGCGTGGTTCTGGTGAAAGAGCTGGCAGGTGGCGTGAACACGTTCGACGTTTGGCCGCCAACGCAACCGTCCGCCGCGGCGCCGAGGCGGCGGGCGAGGCCGAAGGCGAGGCGATGGCGCCGCGCCAGGGCGAGGCGCTGCACGAGGGCGAGGCGCTGCGGCACGAGGGCGAGGCGCTGCACGAGGGCGAGGCGATGGCGCTGCACGAGGGCGAGGCGCTGCTGCACGAGGGCGATGCACTGCACGAGGGCGAGGCGCTGCACGTGGGCGAGGCCCTCCCGACGAGGGCGAGGCGCTGCACGCGGGCGAGGCGCTCCACGAGGACGAGGCAATGCTGCACGATGCCGACAGCGCCTCCGAGCGGGACGAGGCCGTCACCGACGGCGACTCCGAGCGGGACGAGGCCGACGCCGACCCCGAGCGGGACGAGGCCGACACGACCGACGAGGACTTGGCAGGGGGGAGGAAGAGGAGCAAGAGGGGGGGAGCCACCCCTTCTCGTGTTCCTCCTTCTCCTCTTGCTCCTCCTTCCCCTCACTACATTCCTCATCATCCCCAGCCTCCGCATCCTCCTTCCCCATCCTCTCCATCCTCCTCATCCTCCCTATCCTCCTGGTCCCCATCATCCTCCTCATCCCCCATCGCTCCCTTCCTTATCCTCCTTGTCCTCCCCATCTCCCTTCCTCATCCTCCTCATCTTCCTTCCCCTCACTCCCGTCCCTCACTCCCTTCCCCATCCTCATATTCCTCCTCATCCGTCTCCTTCTGACTGTCCTTTTCCTTGCTCATTCTTCCTCGTCTTCATCCTCCTTCTTCGCCTCTCCCTTCCTCCTCCCTTCCGCGCTTCGAGCCAGAGGATGGCGACAGCTCGCACGACTCGTGGCTGGCCGCCACGTCGAGCGATGACGACGAATCCGATAGGTCTGTCGACGTTCACCGCCAAACCCCCAAACTAGCACCCCTGGCGTTGCCACGTGACGATCAGAGAGCGCATATGTAATGCCAGCTTGTAGAGGGTGAGGGTCAATGAAACGGTAAACACATAGGCGTAGATTCAGTTGCCTTCGGCATATACCGCCACCGTGCTTGGGTGATGGGTCAGGGGCGTCTTGGGTGTTGGTAGTGGGCTACTGGTTGCCTTCTTTAGGGCATCTCTGGAGCATATCCGAAGTATATGGGGGCATCTTGGGTGTAGCTCTGGGGCCTCACATGGCATCATGGGTGCCGCTCGGGTGTGTCCCGAAGGCTCCTGGGGCCGTCTGGGGTTTGAAGGGTGCTTTGTTTGTGTTCGTGGTCACCCCCTGAAACCTGTCTTGGGGGCCGCCTCGGGGTTGCATTGCCCCCCCCCCTGAGGCGTCTATCGGGGGCCCGCATGTTGGAAGGGTGTGGAGTGGGTGCTGCCAATGCAGAGCACGAGCGCGATCACGACGCTCCGATGTACACCCGAGGGCTGACGGCGGGACAAGTAGAGTTGACGCGGGTGCTCGTTCTCGCCGCGCAGCGGACACAGCGGTTCATGTTGCCGCATCCAGATGTGCACGTTCCCATTCCCTTGGCACGCGTGTAAGCCTTATAAGCGATTTGGGCGTTCGGCCCGCATCTGCGATCTGCGTTGGGCGCAATCTGCGGCGCGCCGCGCCGACCGCCAACCGCGGACGCTCGCCTTTGCCATCCAGTGGCTTCGGGGCACGCCGCGATGGCGCCCGCGTGGTGCATGCCTGGTCAGCGCGGCCAGGAGCGCGCGCAATCTTTTTTCGAGTCGGCCGCAATCGCGTGCCACGCACGTGGCGCAGTGCAGGTCGCGCCGTGTATCTATTTTCGCGCGCCCACTACACTCGGAATTTCGCTGGCTCGATTGGTCGCGCTGCACATCTCGCGCGACGCGGTTCCTGCTGCGTCGCGGTCGTGACGGCGTTGCGTCGCGTTGATTGCGCTGACCAGTTGCATTGCATTGTGCGCGCAATGTCGCCCGCGCCAACTGGCGAGCGCCGCATGCGCCGCGGAACCATTCATGCTGCGCAGATCGCGCGACGCCGCGTACGAATGAAGGTTTATTTGGGGATTGGCTGCCCCCCCCCCCCTGCAGCGCGGTATCGCTTGTACATGGCGGCCCACTTGCAGCCGCGAAGATCCCCCCTCCACCCCGCCCTATGTGCGCCCTGCGCGTCTTCGCATGCGCCGCTGTGCAGCGGTCGCGACGTTGGCCCGCGCACGATCCCCTTGACTTTTCACCCCTACCGCGCCGACCAACATCGGTCGCCTGCCCCACCCGAGCCTCTTTGCGCTGCCCACCCGCGCAGGCGTGCCTTATCGTGCGAAGCGCTCCCCTCCCATTCCACCCGCCCCACCGCAGCCCCGCCTTGCCCCGCCGCGCATTCACCGCGAGAGCGCGCGCCTACCCATTTATCATCGTGCGTGTAGCATCGCCGCGCAACCGCCTTGCGCGCGCTATTCGGCTTGGCAGATGTACGTGGTCAGGGTTCTGCAGATGGTAGTGCCGCCCATATGCCGCGCGTAGCACTTGCGTTGAGTTGCCATGGCGGCTGTTGTGCCCCCCGTAGCGCGCCGCCAAGTCGTCCGCGCGCGCCGCCCATGGTGTCAGCCTGCGGTATCATCGCACCCGAGGGGCAATGCGGATTGCACGGGGCACGCGCGCCCCCCAGTCTACTACTGCCCGATGCCGCCCCACCGTCAGCTCCTAGTTCGCGCGTGCCAAGTCGAGGCGGGGGCGGCCGAGCGCGTTGTAAATCGCCGCAATCACTTGGGCGCCGCGGTCGCCAATGAACGTTTACAGTTGTTGTTGCCCCCGCTGGTTCCCCAGCGCCTGTCTGGCGCTGGGCCGCCGAAGCAAAACCGTTGGGCGACGGCACGGGGGGAGGCGTTTCTGTCGAATCTCTAATCTTTGACGCCGGCAGTCGCGGCGCAGCTGCGAAGCTAGCGGCCGCTGCGGATGGACTGCGCCGCGGTGGCAGTGCTGGTCAGCGGGCGCGGCGGAGGCGCGGCGCTTTGGTTGCGTCGGGTGGGCAGGTTCAGGTCGCACCCCGGCATGGCGGTAAACCGAGGTCGGCAGAGACGCTGCGCGCGCGCTGGACTGCGCACACGCGGCGGCGCAACAACAATCGCGCGCAACGCGCTCGCTCGCGGCATTTCCGCTGCGAGCGCAAGAGAACGCGCGCCATGGTCGAAGGGTGCAGGGCGAAATGCGCTTGCGCCCATCGCGCGCCCGTCGCGTGCGCGCTGCAAGCCGGTTGGCCAGCATTCCAGTTTTCCCAGCGCGCGCCCATGCATGCCGCTTCCGCATGTTCCTGCCGCTGCAAACAGCAGCCGAAAGCCCGTGCCGCGTATTCGTCCTTTGTGGGCATTAGCGCTGTCCCTCAGTGCATCGCCGCTGCATCTAGCCCCGCCAGCGCCGTCGCTGCTGACCTGCCGATGCACGATATCGCCAGCCATGGCCTACCAATGTGCGGCTCCCGTTTGCGCGTTTTCATTGTTTCGTTATTGTTATAATCGCCAATCCGCCGTCGGCCGCGTCGGGGCTGCGCGCGCCATCCCGCAGCGTTCACGACGTTCAATGGTTTGCAAGCTTCTTGCGCCCCGCTCTGTGCGTTGCCCCGTGCTTCGCTCATGCCATGCACGCTGTGCCACTGCCCCTTCTGCTGCCTCGTCGTCACCATCGCAGGCAAACTGCGTTCAACGCGTGGGCCCTTGGCGAGCGACAGAATGGTTCACTTTTGCGGGTAACCCGGACACCTTATGTCATGCCGACAAATGCTCTCTGTGCGTCGCGTGCAGGCCTTCTCTCTCGCGCTGCCAATGATAATGCGTTTGCTGGCCGCGTTGCCATTGCTCGTGCTCTCGTGCGCCCGCGCGGCGCACAGGTTCCACTGCCTTCGGCGCGGTTGCATCAGGCCACTTTGTGTTCTGTATGTTGGCAGACCACTATGCTTGACTGTCTGCGTCGATCGTGGGGCGCTGCTCCGCAGTGATACTTACGCTGTCCAGTGTCACGTCGCTTACACTTGTGGAGGCGCCGCTTTCTAAACCCTGCCAATTGGCCGTCCCATGCGACGGTCGCATCAGCATTTGCCGACACTCGCATCTGGTCACGCGCGCCCACCGCGCGAAATCCGTTCATTCCTGGTGCGTCGCACCTCGGGAGCCTTCAAGAGTCAAGAGCGCTCGGGGCGCTCCCATGCCCGATTCTTGCACGGTGCGCCAGTCGCCACCCATTGCACCGACGCGCCGATGGTGGCGTCGAAGAGGGTGGCGACGGGGTACGATCAACGAGCGCGCGCGGGAACGCAAATGTCACGCGGGTTTCCGTGGACAGTTGGGGCGTGGATGGCCAAGGAGGAGGGGGGGGGCGGGTTACATGTTGTAGATGCATGGTAGCATTTATATAACGGGGGGGACGTTTGGAATTGCGTGGGTTTGCTAAGAGGGTGTTGTGCGCATTTGCATGCCAGGCATATGTAGGCACATAGGTCGTCATAGTGTCATAGTGGGCCCATGCGCGCTGCAACTCTCAATTTGGACGTTGCCATTTCGTTGTTTAATAGTTATGTAGGTTGCACAGGCTTTCTCAAGCATAGACACAGTCAGTGTTTTCGAGTGTTAATGGCGGCTCTCCCAGGAGGCAGCTCATGTTTGGTGCGGTTCGCGTGGGGGCGTCCCAGGATTGTTGGAACTTGCGTGCGTGTGTGATGTCGCGCCTGGTATTTACGTAGGTTGTGTTTGTCATAAACGATGTAAAACATGTAAGCGGGCGGTGGGTGATAGGAACATTCGCACGCGTGGAAGTAACAGCGGTTGTGCGTACGAGAGGGACAAATAAGACATGGGCAGTCGCGAGCACGCGCGCTGTTGTGGCCCGAAACAAAGGGCGGGCGGTATAGACGTTCCAAGGGGCCCCAAGCCAGCGTGCACCAGGAAAAACAAACAGCTTAGACACCTGGTGCCCAAGAGGGGTAATAGCGGACATGCCCCCGTTGCTGGCCAGGCGCCGGTTGATGCTGTTCCCGTGCCTGTTGAACCTGGTGCGCCGCTCGTGCCACCTGTTCCGGCAGGCCCGTTGCTTGCGCCACCGCCAGCTGCTGCCGCGGAGCCTCCTTTGCATGGAGGGAGCGGCGCGCCTGCGGCGTTTGGCCCAGCGCCAGCGGCCCAGTGGCCGACCCCCCCCCCCCCCACCTTGGCCCCAAGGTGCCAGATGGCCCCCCGCCACAAGGATTCGCAGCTTATGTTTATCATATGCCAGATGGCACAGGGAAGGTGGCATATTATGTCGATGCCTTCGGCAATTCGCTTCCGCCACCCTTTCCACTGGATGGTGTTTCCTATTTGTTTGATGGTACGTACGTTGGCTTTCGTATCGCATCGCAGATTCTGGATGTTGTTTGTCTTGTATCCAAGCTGGTTGCTCTTATTGTCTCAGGGTTGTTATCTTAAGTGTCTTGGGGTGTTGTGGGAATAGGTTTGGCCACGTGAGTGATGCCCGTTGTTTCGCATCCTACGTTGCCGCTGTTTTATGCCAACGCAGTGAGGCTCTCGGGCGCTCAGTGTCCTCCGCATCGGCATGTGCCAACATTGGGTGATATCCATGGCGAGGCGAAGCCTGTTGCCTTCCTCGGTGGAAGCTGGAGGACAAGCAGGGTTTTTTTGAAGCAACTTGCAAGCGCCACCCAGGGCGCCGAAAGACACGGAAGGCAACGTCTCCGAAACGTCACCGGATGTTGCCTCACCCTGGGCAGGGGCGGCCAGTAGCATATTTATGCTCGTGGTTGTCTGCCGCATCTCATGAAGGTTGGGGCAAGCCGCCCAAAGGCAGACATGTGGACCGCTCCCCAGACCGTCGCACTAGGCGCGGCGCCAGAGAGGCAGGCTCTCAAAGAGTCCGAGAGCGGCCGCGCGCTTTTTAGCAGAGAGAGGCCAAAGAAGGCTGATGAACAGTCTGAGCGCCAGGCCCGACGGGGCGCGGGGCGGTCGCTCACCCCATCGCTTCTGCCTCGGGCGGCTCGGCGTGTGCGGGAAAGGGGAGGAGGAGGAGGAGGAGGAGGAGGAGGAGGAAGAGGAGGAGAGGAGGAGGAGGAGGAGGAGGAGGAGGAGGAGGAGGAGGAGGAGGAGGAGGAGGAGGCGGAGGCGGAGGAGGAGGAAGAGGGTCCGATCTGATTCTCTCGACGTTGAGTTTCTGATGCGGCGAAGGCTGCAAAACCTTGCCGTCGCTGCGGCGCCTGCGAGGGCAAGTCGCCGCGGAGCGAATGCCCCCCCCCCCCAGAGGGGGGTGGATCGAGGAGAAGAGGACGCGCGAGGGAGAGCGAGGATGCAAGGGAGGAGGGCGCGGCCTCGGTGGAGGAGGGGGCGGGGGGAGAGGGGGGGCGAGGCGGGGCCAGGGAGAGGGCGGGAGGGTGGAGGGAGACGGCGGGGGAGGTGGAAGGGGGAATACTAGTATCGAGGTCGGTGTCTACTTTTACTGTTTGAAAAATCCGTCGGGAATGGTGTCAACGCCATTCCAAAACTCGCCCGACCTTTTCTGAGAAAGGTGTAGCACCATTTCGGTTTTGTATGGTGTTACGCCCGCCCTGTTTTTGATCGTTTTTTGGTTGATAGCTTTTTGATAAACAAACACTCCAAAAAACTCAAACATACCCCCGCGTTTTACAGCACCATCATCCATTCGATGGTTTATTTTACGAAATGGTGCTGCCCCCGTTTGGGGTTCGTGTTGTTTGCAGGTTCCGTGATGCGTGAACCCCGCGCGATCGCGTTTGCAACTTGTAAGTTCGCGCGTGCATCGGCGTTGTGCCCCCGTTGCGTCGCGGGTAACACGTGCCAGCATTTTCAAGAATAATTGAAACACAATGCAAGAATAACCCAACACTACTTCAACAATAACTCAAGAAGAACCCAACAATAACTCAAACATAATTCAAAAAGGGCTTAAACATAACCCAAAATGATTCAAAAAGGGCCCACGCAGTATTCAAAAAGAGCTCAACCATAACTCAACAATGACGCCACAACAACTTCAAACATAACACAAAACAGCTCAAACCAACCAACACGAAACCAAACATAACTCAAATAACCCCGCCATGACGTGCTAATACATTCTGGTTGGTGTGGTGTAGGGCATCCGCGCGTACAAAGTACCCCCCCCCCGCCCCCTCGCGCGCCCCCCCGCCCACCCGCGTCAATTTTTGAACGCGCCCCCAAATCCGCTCGGGCTGGCGACGCCCCCGACTGTCTCTTGGACGTCATGGAGATCGCCCACCACCGTCTGAGTGCGGACGGGGTGGCTAACTGGTCTGGCGAACGGCCGCCCACCGCGAGCGGCAACGCAGAAGGGCGCGGCGTGTCGCTGGGTTGCCAAGGTGGGATGGCCTTCATGGGGGGGGGGGGGGGCTGCGACCGACGAAGAAGTCCGCCGCCGCGTCGTGCAGCCGTCAGCCCCGCCCCCGATCGGAAGATTGCTACAGCGGCGGCCTGGCGCGCCGAAAACGCAAGGGTTCGCAGGGTAGGCGCGGGGCGCCACCACCCCGCATTGCCTCCCTGCTCAGCCGCATCCGATGCCGATTTCCTGGCAAGGCTGCCACGTAATGACGCGAAGACTGCATTCGAGGACGCGGCTGGGAAGGGGGGGCAGGACCTGCTCGAGCGCCTCGGGCTTGGGCGCCACGACCAGCCCAATTTGCGTTCGCCCCCTCCTCCCCCCCCCCCCCGCTATCACCTTATCCTCATCGCAGTCACCGTTATAAGTGCAACCAACGCTAACCAATTCCCGCGCGGCGCGGCGGCGTTCGAACCTCTCCCCCACCCGCCGCCGTTCTGTCATGCAACCCCCGCTTTCGCGAGGGCGCAATGTTGCAGCGGCTCAGGCGGTCGCCAGCCGCGCGGCGCGCGCCGCTTGGCGACGGCGACGGTTGTCCCGATGAGTTCCTTGGCGGCGTGGAGATCTGGATCATCAGGGGCATGGCGGCCGACGAGCTCAAGGGGGCCTTGCTCTTCAGCGCCATTTGCATTGGTGTGCAGGCGGGGCCATCGGCAGCGCGGTACATTCGGCGCCATCAGCAGCGTGGGCGATTCGGGATCTGCAACGCCCGCAACCCGCTGTTCATGGCCAAGACCGTTACGCGGGGTCTCGTGCTGTGCACCGCGCAGGCCATGGGCGACGCCAGCCGTGCAGGGGACGTTTGTTGTCTTTCAGGGTCGTTGTCGACTTTGCATGCCCCGCCGACGCATGCGCGGGCGCTCCGGGCCATTTGGAGCGGCGGCGCGGGACGCCGCTTGGCGCGCGGCCATCGCGCGCGCATGCGTGCCAAGTCTGGCGTCGCAAGGGCCGCGGTGGAAATGCGGTCCTCGACGCTGGCGCGCGCGCGCGATGGAGCGTGGTCATCTTGACGGGGCCGCGGGCAATGTCGACTCCTGAGCTCAGCGCTTGCCCTTCAAGGATTTTGCGCGGCGCCCTGGTGCATGCCGAATGGGCCAATCTTTCGCTGAAGGCCAGTGTTCGTTGCGTCGTCGAACCTCAGCAGCGCGCAGTCCGAATTGCATTCTTTGGTGTCATGTACCCTTCTCCCGCGCCCTTTCAGGCGAAGAATCTGGTGCAGACCGCCGACCGTAGAAGGCTCGATTCAAGTGATCTGTTGTCGGTGAATAGGTCGCGCGCCGCGCGCGCTGTAGTTTAGGCTTCGTCTGGCGGGTGGCGGCGTACGCGGGGAGGGGGGGGGGGGGGGAGGGTCGCTCGCGCGTTGCATCCCCGGCGCGGGAGGGGGGGGGGGGGGGGGGGCGGCGTCGGGCGCGGCGCGGGCTCCACTGATTGCAGCGCGGAAGCCAGGCAAGGAGAGCCAGGGTCAGGGCGACAGGCGAAGGGCGCGGAGCCCAGGGCGCAGGGCGGCGGGCCAAGGGCGGCAGCCTGGGGCCAGGGCCGCTGGCGCGCCGCAGGCTACCAACCTCATTGGTTTCCCCAAGCCAATTGCAAAGACGAGGTGGTCTGGCTGGGCCCGCCCTTCGCTCTTGAAGGACTTGGCTGCGCTCGCCACTGCGAGGGGGCCATCCGTCTGCTGGCTCTGGGTCGCGCGCTTTCAGAAGGGGAGGGGGGGGGGGGGGGGGAGTGTTGGCATAGGGGTGGAAGCATGGTGGCGGGCAGGGGCGCTGGGTTGGATGGGCGGGCGGGGGGGGGCGGGGGCAGAGGGCGGGGGGCTCGGCGCTGCGGAGGGATGGGGTAGTGCGCGGGCATGGGGGGGGGGGGGGGGGGCTAGGGGGTAGGTGCATCGTGGCAACATTCAATGGCAAGAGAGTCAGGGGGAGCGAGCGTGGGCTGTCGGGCAGCGGCGGCGTCGCGCGGCGGTCGGCGCGCGCGGGCGGGGGGGGGGTCGGGCGCGACGCGCGCGGTTGGTGGGGCGGGGGAGGGGGCCGTTGAAGGCGGGTGCGGGGGGAAGGGGAGGAGGGGGGGGGATCTGGGGGGAGGGGGGGGGGGGGCGAGTGGCGCTTCTGCTCGCGGCGGGGCGATGGTTGGCGGGCGCCGCAAAACGTCGGCACAAAGCTTGCGCTGCCGCTCGCGGGCTGGTTGGGGGTCCAGCCGCGATGCGGGGTGGGGCGGTTCGGCGGTTCTGCGCCGCCGCGTGGCGCGCGGCGTTCTCTGCAGTGCGCTGTAAAATTGTGGAGGGGTCGCCCCCCCCCCGTCCGCCGCGCCCCAGCGGCCTGTCCTTTTCGCCTTGCGCACCCCCTCTTGTTCACCTTCGTATGTCCCCGCGTTGCGTTGCAAGTTCCTGGTGTTAGATGTTCGAATGCCCACGCGCCGGTCGCTATTTGCGCCCTTCCAAAGTGCTAGCGTTCTCCTCCCGCGCTCTTATAGCTTCCCTCAATTCGCGCTGTCGGCGGCGCGCGACGGGCGACGACGTCGGCGACGGCGTCTAAAAGCGACCGCGACGACGATGACGACGACTATGGTGCGGCATATTTACACGATGCGGGTTGCAGCGTGTTTACTCAAGGGTGCCGCGCTCATTTGTTTTCCGTAGTCGCTGACGCGTCGCAGCTTCAGTGTTCAAAAAACAACGTAGGTTGCGTCGCCAGCGCGGCGGGCGATTAAAGGGGCTTGCGATGTTGTTAGTGTGGGTGTCTATGGTGTTAGGGTTGTTGTTGATGTTGCCCATGCTGCTGTGTATGCCGAGGTTGTTGGTTAAGCAAGTGCAAAGACCATGATGTGTCGAACGTACAATGGAATAGTGAACGTTGGTTGGAAATGCGTCTTAGTGTTATTGGACTATGTGGGCGGGTGGGGTTCGGCGGCTTTCCCGGGGTATCTTGCACGGGGTTCGGTTGCAAGTGTCGCGTGTTTTATTCATGGAGTGCGGAGGGCGCAAAGAGGGAATAAGGAATGCATGTGGGATGTGTTCCGTTCGGGCGGCGGCAATGATTCGGGAGGGATCATATGGCCACGCGGAGTCGGCGGCGGCGGAGGAGGACTGAGGGGGCGAAGGAGGATCTAAAGGATGGGTGGGGTTCTCCATTGTCTTGCTTGCCGCGTGCGTGCGCTGGTGTCTGGACAGGCCGTTCGACCTTGTGGCCGCTCGCACTGTGCCCGCGCTTGGGGACGATTGAAGAGTCCGCAGGCCACGTCGCCTTCACTCTTCCCGTCGTCGTCGCGCTCTTCCCCGACCAGAAGTTCGAGCCTTGCCTGGGAACCGAATTCCTTGCGCGATCGCCATGCTGAGTGCCGCAGGCGTTCTGCTTTTGTGCAAGGAAGCGGTGGCTCAGGCGAGGTGCGTCGTTCAGGTGGGTTTCGCCCCCCCCTTTCAGTCCACCAGAGTCACGGGCCCTTTCAGTCCACCGGAGTCACGATACCGACTGCGCAGCAGATGTTTGGTTTGTGTCGGCCACGAGCACTTGGGTGAGGCCGACTTCTCTGACGGCGAAAACGCCCACGAACGCGACGACCGCGAGAATGACAAACGCGAGGGCGCATATCAATATAATTTCGACGGCATTGCTGTCGAAATTGTCATATGCCTCTATGTTATAATCTGTTATATTCGAAAATTGTCATCGACTATGGCAATTGTCCTCTATGTTATATGCTTGGGTCGCCGTTCTCTTCGCCGTCACTTCCGCTGCGTCATCGCCAGGGTCAGGGGAACTAAGATGGAAGGCTTTTCCTGAGGGATCTGTTGGTGCTGACGCTGGATGCGCGACATTCGCACACAGAGCTCATTATAATTCTTGATGCCTCCAGTTGTGTCATTCGCGGTGCGTTGTGAGGGGTTCCAAGGTTGAGTCGAAGGCTTGCTCCGCCCGCCGTCTCATCAGGAGACCGCTCGGGGGGGTGGTATGCAACATTGCCGAGGTGGCACTCAGGTTCGCAAGCGTCCGTCCCACGCGCATTCACGGCCCCTTCCTGGATAACGGACCCCCCCCGGTCTCCTTTAGGTCAGCTGGGTTTAGTGAGGGTGCACCTAAATGGCGAACGGTGGGGGACATTGCGGGCGGGCGAGGTTCGGACGAGAAGTGAGGAAGCGATTGAGCGGGAGGTCGAGGAGGATCTTTTTTTTTTTCTGTGGGCCACTGCATGACAGGCTGCGCAAGGCGACTGGCAAGCAGGCTCGAGATACCTCAGATGAAAATGACAAAAAAGACGTGATGAAAAAGTGCACGGAATAACCGGACAAGCTTGTTGAACTCATCGGCGAAGAAAGCCCCTCTCCACCAAGCGCTCGATCATGTGAGGCTCGAGGAAAGAGAAGTCCTCGACACGACGACTCGGAAGATCCTGGTCGGAAAACTCCTCCAGGGCACCATCGCCATTCCCATCCCCTTGATGTGTGCCAGTTGGCTCAGGCATAGGAGCTGCGTCCACACCTACTCCAACAGGCTGTAGCATAGCGGAGGCCACATTCGAGACCTCCTCTGGATCCTTCTGCTTGTTCTTCCTCTTGTTATTGTTGCGGCGATTGCGCCTGTGTACCTTCTTTTCGCCGCCATCCGCATCCTCAGCAACCCCAGCGCGGCAGACTGGATGATCCAAATCCTCGTCGTCCGTGCCAATATAGAAGGCCTCCTGCGGCTTCAGCTCCTGCGCGGAGGAGGTGTCGGCAGCCGAGGCGGCGGCGGCGGCGGTGGCATCATCACCACCTTGATCCTCGTCGGCACCGGCGGCGGCGGCACACGCGGCTTCACAGCCTCCGCCAAAACCTTCGAGTAGGGGTCCCTGGAGGTCACGCTCGGCGTCACGAACATTCCGGGAGGCGGTGGCGCAGGCGGCCTCACGGCCACCACAGTCGTCAAGCTTCCCTTCATCCCGGACGCGCGCTTGCGCCTCTTCCTGACGGGCTTCCCCTTCTGCTGGTACTTCTGCTTCTTCTTGTCCCGATGCCGGCCCTTCGCGATGAGTTTCTTCCCGCCGTACTTCTTGCACTGCGGCTTCTGCTGCTTGATCTTCTTGGAGCGTACGTTCGATGCGGGCCATGGCGGCACTGGCGGCATAGGCTGAGGCGGAGCCAACGCCTCCATACCACTGGCCCGGCGCAGCCCACGGAGAAGTGAAGGAGGGCGTACAATGCGCCGAAACTGACCTTGCACCTTCAAGAGAATAGACTCCGAGCCCCGTACACATAGCGGCTGCGCTCCCGGCATCGACAATAATGATGTCATGATCTCCACGAAGATTGTTGACTTGCTCGAACAAAGAAGTCGAGGCCAAGTGCTGCGGAATGAAAAATCGCATGGACCAGGTAGCCAGCTCTCCCGGGCGTTGAGCAGCAACTCCCTCAGGCTGTAGACGATGACAGCCAACGAAGATGCCGCCCCTCAAGTACAGCACAGATGCCTGGTGCAGCCCCCGGGCACTCAGCTAGAGGACATGGCGCGCGGCAACAGCGCGGGGCGCGGGCCCCACGGGCGGCGGCCAGCTCAAGCCAAGTGGGTACTTGAGGGGTCGAGGAGGATCAGGTTAGACATTGAGGAGGAGAAGAAGGGAGGGAATACCTACGCGGCCACCCTTCAGGTGATAAGGAGGTTGAGGGGGGAGGGGAGGAACCGACGCCTCAATCGATCGACCTCCCGATCTATCACCATCGACCCCGCTGTGGGATCTCGCCGTCGAAATGGCTATCGATCTCTCGATCGATCTTACCACCGATTTCCCATCGGTCGCAGTATCGATGTCACTATCGATGTCATGATCCATCGCACGAGCGATTTCATTTTCGATGTCACGATCAATCTCCCCGTCGATCTCCCCTTTGATCTCGCTATCGGCCTCTCAGTCGGTGTCGCGCTCGATGTCACTACCGGCCTCGCCCTCGATCCCACGATCGATCTCACATCGGTCTGACTATCGATCCCGCTGCCGATGTAAGTGTCGATCACGGGTGATACGACTGTCGATCTCACAATCGATCTCACGGTCGTTCTCCCCGTCGATCTCGCGATGGACCTCCCGATCGATCTCACGATCGATCTCATTGGGATATCACGATCGAGCTTACGATTGACCTCGCGGTCGATCTCACGATCGATACCACAATTGATCTCACATCGATTGCATGGCCGACCGCACTTTCGATGCCACGGTCGACCGCATTGTCCTACTGTGCATTTGACTAGCACAGTGTGTCTTACCGTTCTGTCGCCCCTCCTCCTCCGATGTCTGATGCACATCCGCCGCTTGATCACCCCCCCTTCTCCTCCCCCTCCTCCGCCTTTTCTTCTGCCGCGCGCAATGCGCCAAGCAAGCTACATGTTGTCTTGCACGTCAGGGCGCGCGCCTGGGGTGGTTGTGGCACGCGTGGGATGCCGTGCCAGCATGGTCGCGATGCATCGGTGGTGCGAGATCGATTGTAAGATGTGTGTTGCGTGGGTCGCTGGTTCCCTGGGGCCCGATTGCATTGCGTTGCGCTGGTTGCCGTCGCAAGCGATGCATCGCGAGTCTGGCGGCCAAGCGCTCGGCATTGGTCTCATCTCTTGGTGGGGCCCAGATGCCGTGAGGGACGCCCGCCCCCGTTGAGGCGCTTCGAGCTGACAGGATGCATCGCTGGTCTTCTCTACGCCGATGGTTGCCGCCAGCGTTGTCCCGCCTGGGCCTGCGTCAGGGCAGGAGTTCGCGAGGGCGCCCGGGAAGTCGCAGGGCTTCCCCCCTGCCCCTTCACCGCCCCCCCCCCCCCCTTGCTTTCCACAGCCGCTGCCTTGTCGAAGGGTTCGTGCCAGAGCGCGCACGGGGCGCCTGCATTGTGCGAGCACGTTCAGACAGCGCGTTCGCCAATAGGGAAGCACGCCCTCGGCGGCAGCGGCCGCGGTGGCGGCAGGGGCAAGGGTCAGCCAGGCGGTCGCGGACGAGGGCGTGGCCGCGCTTCGAAGGAGGGGAAGCCCACGGCGAGGAAGGCTGCCGCCGTGTGTTGCGACATGTGCAACAACACAGATCGGGGCCCTAGGGTGTTTGCAACATCTGCCAACCCTCTTCCGCGGTCTCTGCCGCGCGTCGGCCCCGTCTGAAACACCCGCGTTCGAAAGCTGGCGAGGGCGCGATCTCGGAGGCCCCCCGCCCCTACAGAAGCTTCGGATGACAGCCCCCCCCCCCAAAAAAAATCAAGCACAGAGGGGCCCTGGTGGGCTCGTTGGTGTTTTCAGGATATCTGGTACCCCCATGGTTGCCCATGGACCTATGCCCATAGCATTACGCATCCCCCACACACACACACACACACTCCCTCAGGACGGGATCAAGATCATGAAGAGCTTTGCTGGGGCTGAGCACCTTGAGGCGACCCTCGATGACGGTGACGTGGGGTGCGAGCTGTGCATGAGCTTCGCCTTCGATGAGATGTCTGAGGTGATGTTCAAGGCAGCTGTGGACATCCTGTACAGCGGTCAGATGGACGCCCTGTTCGAGGACGGCTCGGTGCCGAGTGCGGTGGCGGAGCAGCCGCCACCTGGCTCGAAGGACCTGCGCATCGTGGAGTCTATGTCCGTCGGCCATGAGCTCTACACGAAGGTGCGCGCGCTGACCGCCAGCGACGCCACCAAGGAGTTCGGCAAACCACCCAAGACATTGCAGATAAAGGGTACACAGATTGCTCGGAGGCCGAGGTGCGTGATTGTTTACCCTTTCATACCGACGCCAGAGAGGAAGCTCAAGTACCCCACGTTGAAGATCTTCCATCAGAACAGCAGGGGTTCCCAACGCAACCACTGCAATAACGGCGCCAAGCAGTTGTTCGATGGGCAAGCTGAGTTATTGCGAGGGGCGACTGGCAGCAGCGACAGCTCCGCATGCTCATCTGAGGACGGCTCCGCGTTCACTTTCAACTTCGGCTTCCAATCCAGCATCCCGACCTTCGCTGCAATAAAGGATCGCCGCGACTCTTTGAACGAGAAGGCGAAGAGGCGCCGCGGCAGGATCAGTTCTGGGTTGGTCGATGGCGATGAGGATGGCGACAGCGACGATCAGCATGGAGATGGGCCCGGCGGCGGGCCTGGCCACGGACATGCAGCTTCGGGCGCGTCCGTGGAGATGCTCACTGACGATGGCCCCGAGCGCGCCCCACTCCCGGGGCAGGCTGCCTTGGGGGCTGTGTGCGACGTCAGCGGCAGGACTCCGAGCAAACGGCCGCCCTCTGTTTCTTCGACGCCGTCTCTCGCCCAGCGATCTTCCAAGACCCCGAAACCCGGATCGGACGATGACTTGATCAACCCGCACACCTGCGGCACAGTAGACTACTGGGTATTCGGGTTGAGGTTCGATCGGGCCTTCAACGATTTCAAGAACGGGCGAGCTGAAAACCAGGCGAAGATATTGCGCGGCAAGGTCACGGGCATCGAGCGCAAGAGCCTGGGGATCCACATGGATTTGTACAGCAAGGCAAAGAAGTTTAGCCCATCGACGTGCAAATCGGAGACAGACGAGGGCCTCAGGAAACACTGGGCTGAGTTGAAGAAGGCAGGCGCTACCCTGACGACCGTCGCGCTGAAGGGCCTCGCCAATAGGTACATCGATAGCATCTGGAAGGTCATCTCGGACCCAGACACTAGCATCGATAAGAGGAAGCTCTACTTGCAGAAGCTCCTCTCTGCGACCGCGCCGTGGGCGAACCTTGGGGATCAGAGCAACGCCAGTCTTGACCCCTGCAGCGTGACGCTGATCAAGGCTGCCGAGAACGACTCCGAGGTGGCGGACATATTCATGGATTGGGTGTTCAGCCGCGCCCTCAGCGACTGGCTCGGTGCAGGTAGCGCTGCAGCGGAGAACGTGGGGCGCACTGGGACCTCCTCCCAGAGGACGCGATCTTGCGGCAACGGCTGCGCAGTGCCTCCTTCAAGCGACTACCGTGGCTAAACCGATACAGGTGCTACTGTCGAGCTCGCTGACGCCCGACACTACGCTGGACATATTCGACGGGATTGATTCTATCAGATCAGAGGCGGCGCGCACCCAGGGCGAGCAGAGCGTCGCCAGGATCGCGGGCCAGGCGCTGTTGCCGAGCTGCGGCGGCTACTGGCAGAAGAAGATTGACTGGGCCACCACCCGCACCGAGGCCATCAAGGAGCACGGCGGGAAATTGCAGACGCCCCACGCGAAGCTGATCGAGATCGTAGTGAACGTGCCGCCTACCAGGGCGAACGGCGAGTTCATGCTGGAGGTTGCGAAGGAGATCTCCTACTGGGACGCGAGGGTCTACGACGGTGTGTCCGACGACGTCAAGCACACGTTGCTCGAGAAGGCGGTGAAGTCATGCGCCATGTTGATGAATGCTGGAGGGGTGGCGTCCGCGGCGTCCCCCAGCCAGGAGTTGCAGGAGACGCCAGCTGTTATCCTGCACGTGTTCAAGGACCTAAGGAGATGTCTGCCCTATTCCCCGCCGATGAGAATGTCGAGAAGGCTGCGCAGCAAATCCACGACAAACTCTTGGACCTGGACATGGCAGCCAAGCACGACGTCGTCATGTCGGCATTGAGGGAGTGGGCTCCTGAGGCTGAGTTGGCGCGCCGCCTTCGTGATGCCCTTCACGATTGCCGTGCCAGGGAGTTGCCTGATGATATCCGCGAGCAGTGCTACAAGCTGTTCCAGATCGTCGTCAGGGGCGTCATCGAGGACACCAGGTTCGGCTTCATGCAGCAGACCGACGGTGCATTCTACGACACCTTGGAAACGCTTGCGCCACACGTGCCAGGCAACCTCTCCGAGACTTGCTACAAGGTGGCGTGAATGATGAACGCGTCTTGGAGGGCCATGGTCGCGTCCAAGGCCTTGTCTGAAGCCATGGACCCGCCAGCGGAGGCTACGCCAGTCGATGCGAGCACCTTGGAGCGCTTGGCAAAGGAGCTCGTGAGAGCCCTTCAGAAGCAGAAGCAACACATGAAGGCCGCGCTGCTGGATGAGATCAAGCCCAGTGCGAGTACATCGGTCACCGAGAAGATGGATCACGCGAAGGAGTTGGCCGCTCACGTCGGGACGTCCATCGTGGAGAAGGTCAGGGCTGCCCTCACCGACCAGATGAGCGGCCTCAACGGTGCCATGGTGGCGACGCCTGGGTTCACGGAGTCTGATGAGAAGGCTCCCGCCGCCACCAGCTTGGATGAAGTACTGAACATCTGTACGTCCACTGGTTTGAACGATGTCTCATTCGGCCCGTGGTGGACCCAGTGTGAGGATATCGACGCAAAGACGGATGAGCTGGCGGCGAAGCCGGGTGAGTTCGGAGTAAAGGTCGAGGCGCACCACATCACAGAGATCGAGACACTAGTGAAGGGTGTCCGCGGGTTTCTCCTCAGTGCTGAGCTCTGCGATTGCTCCCTGGACAAAAAGAGCCCAGCAGACACGAGGTGGGGCCGCGGGGGAGGGTGACCGCTGTCCAGGGAAAGCTGCGCAGAGCCGCGGCGACGCCGAACGACTTGCCTGCAGCGCTGGTTGCGCGCTGCAGGGATGCGTTGAAGATGAGATCGTGTCGGAGGCCTGGAAATGGGCACCAACACCAACACAGGGGGTTGCCTCCACAGGGGGAAGATGATCCTAGATTTCGGTGTTGGTGGTGATATTTCGGCCACCTTGGAAGCCAGAATATTACCACCATCACCGAGATCGGGATCGTCTTCCCTCGGTGGAGGCACACCGCCGATCTTGGTGTTGGTGTCAACCTCTAGGCCTGAGATCGTGGGCGCGGTCGCTGCCCGACCGCCCGGCTGGCCGCACCCGCGGCCCTCTCTCCCGTCGGGGCGCTCGTGGGCACCGTGCCCGCGGGCTCCGCAGCTGCGGCCGAGGCCGCCCGCTCGCTCGTGGGCAGCGGGGCCGGCTGCGGCATGAAAGCAGCGCACAGAGCGCGATGGCTTCGTCTGCCCCCCTCCGATGGCAGACCGTTCGGCGTGTAGCAAGGTGGACTGTGCTGTGCTATGCAATGCCATCCTCGGCACTGCGGCACGCAGGTCCCCTTGCATGGTATGCGAGGCGCTTCGCTGTGCGCTCTGCTATGCCGTGCGCCACGTCTGCCTGCATACTCATACGCCGTACGAGGGTACCCCGATCTGCTGCAGGCGGTTGAAGTCTGCTACGTTATGCTATGATTTCGCGTGCTGGGCCGATGCCATGGTGTCTAGTCTACGCTTGTTGGTTGCGATGGTATCGCACGGCGTTGCGTTGCGAACAGCATGGCATGTCATGTGATATAATAGCGTATGGAAGCATCGCGCATAGCATATCATAGAGTCGCACCTAGTAAAACTACAGTCGCATGGCATGGAACATAGCAGCATGACAAAGAGTCGTTGGCGACGCCCAGCCCATTTAAGATCAGTATGCTAGCTAATAGTTCATCCACCCCGTCTTCCGCCTACTTACTCCTGTCTAAGCCCTTTTACTTGGTCTACTTGGCCTTCTTCTACACTACTGTGCCTTTAGGCCCTGTCCCTCTTCCTCTGCTTCCCATCTCTCCTCTTCGCCCCCTTCCCCATCATTCCAAACATCCTAACCCTTCCTCTTTTTTGCCCAGTCCAACCACATTTCCCATCCAACTCCAGAGACCCCCACACACCCATCTATGTACAGATTTTCAGGGGATGGCGGCATCGATCGGGATAGAGGCCGTTCGTTGGGGATGATTTAGCTGGGAGGGCAGGGTGCCAATCTCGCGCGAGGGCCGGATGATGCGAGATTGGGGGCAACTCGTCGGGGATGAGGTGGTTGGGTTGTTGCCGCGGAAGGATTGGATAAGTAGAGGGGAAGGATGATGACGAGAAGAAGGGGATGTATAATGATGTGGGGGGGGGGTTGGTTTCGAAGCCCCCCTGAAACTCTCCCTGAAGGCCCCCTGGAGGCCCCCTGAAGGCACCCTGAGGCCCCCTGCCCTGAGGCCCCCTGAAGGCACCTTGAGGTTTGGCTTCGAAGGCCCCCTGAGGGCCCCCTGGAGGCTGGGGGAGGCTTGGCTTCGAAGCCCCCCTGAGGGACCCCTGAGGCTCATGAGAGGCCCCCGAAGGCCCCCTGTCATGCTTCTCTTGGTTTGGCTTCGAAACCTCCCTGAGGCCTGGGTCCTTGTCGCTGCGTGTGGTCGTGCCTTCCGAGCCAATGCGATTTGCGGTGGTCAGCCGCGTGTGTTTTCGGTGAAAACAACGACGCCGCTCGCGTGGGATTTGTTAAATCCCGAGAGCTTGTTTATATATATATATATATATATATGTATATATATATATATATATATATAGGTGTGAGCATTTGGATTACGGCATCCGAAATATGCCAAATAGTATTTTTTATATTATGTTTGCCGAATGTACTGTTCTACAGAGTGTAGCGGATCTCCCGCGATATAAGCCTAATCTATCGGAGCGTACACAAAACATTAGGAAGGAGCAACTCCTGTGGCCGTCTGAGGCCTCCTGCTCCTGGGGCCTCTGGGGCCTCCTTGGGCCTCCCGGAGCCTCCTTAGGCCTTCCGGGGCCTCCTGGTGCCTCCTCGCGTTTCCTGTGGCCTCCTGTGGCATCCTGTGGCCTCCTGGGGCCTCCAGGTGTTTCTTGGGGCCTCCTTGAACCTTTTTCCCAACCATCCTGTGGTGTTGGGTCGTCGTTTTGAAGACACGGTCCTCCTCCTCCTCTCCTCCTCCTCTCCTCCTCCTCCTCCTCCCCCTCCTCCTCCCTCCTCCCCCTTTTCCTTGCGTTTCACCCACCCAGCACAGCGTTTCGTAGCCCCATAGGAGCTCCACCGAAGGTTCCAGGTCTACCGTCCGCATGCGTCCCCCCCACTCAGTACAGCGTTTCGTGGCCCTCCTCCCCCTCCTCCTTGCGTTTCACCCACCCAGTACAGCGCTTCGCGGCCCTATAGGGAGCTCCACCGAAGGTTCCAAGTCTACCGTCCGCATGCGCCCCCCCACCCAGTACAGCGTTTCGTGGCCCTCCTCCCCCTCCTCCCTGCGTTTCACCCACCCAGTACGCCGTTTCGTGGCCCCATAAATAATTCCACCGAAGGTTCCAAGTCTACCGTCCGCATGCGTCCCCCACCACCCAGTACAGCGTTTCGTGGCCCTCCTCCCCTCCTCCCTGCGTTTCACCCACCCATAGGGAGCTCCACCCAGGTCTACCGTCCGCATGCGCCCCACCCAGTACAGCGTTTCGTGGCCCTCCTCCCCCTCCTCCCTGCGTTTCACCCACCCAGTACAGCGCTTCGAAGCCCCATAGGGAGCTCCACCGAAGGTCCCACTGGCACCGCCCGCATGCGCCGGCCACCGCCCAGCACAGCCCTTGCTCCTTGCGTTTCACCCACCCAGTACAGCGCTTCGTGGCCCCATAGGGAGCTCCACCGAAGGTCCCAGTGGCACCGCCCGCATGCGTCAGCCACCACCCAGCACAGCCCTTGCTCCCTGCGTTTCACCCACCCAGTACGGCGTTGCGTGGCCCCATAAAGGGGGCTCCAGCGAAGGTCCCAATGGCATCGCCCGCATGCGTCCGCCACCACCCAGCACAGCCCTTGCTCTCTGCATTTCACCCACCCAGTGCAGCGTTTCGTGGCCCCGTAGGGAGCTCCACCGAAGGTCTCAGTGGCACTGCCTGCATGAGTCAGCCACCACCCAGCACAGCCCTTGCTCCCTGCGTCTCACCCACCCAGTACAGCGCTTCGTGGCCCCATAGGGAGCTCCACCGAAGAAGATATTCATAATTGCGGTACTGATCACTGCATTTGGTTGGGTCCTTCGCCAGGTTCATTTTTGCAGGTCCAGGCAAACAACTTATGTGCGCAAACTCGCTCGAGTACACGAGCCGGTAACTTCGCAGCTGGAGACCGTGGCGAGACATCAGGTCATTGCCACATTGACGCCATTGTCAAAGAAAGAGAAGCTGCAACTCGACAACGCGGCAACTCTCAAGCTCCAGAGCGCGAAAAGTGAGAAGACAAGCTAGCAATGAACAAGTAGAAACGTAGGAGAACGATGTACATCGGCGCGTGACCTGCTGCTTCTGCTTGGGCAACTCCCCCCTTTGCCTGAGCAAGGCGTCAACAGTGGTACATGTGGGCTCGTCGGATCGTCGACGTCATCGGCGACCAGGAGCTGCACGGTGTTGGCAGAACTGCACGCCTCTTCCTCTGGCGGAAAGCAGGGCAACTCGTGCGCCCCGCGCGGCGGGACCCAACACGACGCGTTCCCGTCTGCGGGCGGTATGCACCTGGTACTGTCTCTGTGCACCTGGGTCTGATCATTCTCTACACTCAGCCCTTCGACTCGTAAATGGGACTCTCCACATGTAGCGCTTAGTTGTTTTGTTTGCTCTGGGCTGGTTATGCTTGTAGTTATCCTATACGACCACCCTTCGGGTGTTAAGGAGGTTCGGGGGGGGAGGAACCAACGTCTCACTCGATCGGTCTCACTATCGATCTCACTATCGATCTCACTATCGGTCTCGCTCGATCGATCTAACTCGATCGATCTCACCATCGATCTGACTCGATCTATTTGATTCGATCGATTTCACAATCGATCTGACTATCGATCTCACAATCGATCTCACGATCGATCTCACTATCGATCTCACATTCGGTCCCACTATCGATCTCACTGTCGATATCAAAATCAATATCACAATCAACGTCATCATCATCATCATCATCAACATCATCGTCATCAACGTCATCAACATCATCATCGTCATCACCATCGGGACACCATCATCATCATCATCACCACCTCATCACCATCAATTTCAACATCATCATCGTTACCATCATCATCATCATCATCATCATCATCATCATCATCATCATCATCATCATCATCGGGACACCATCCTTATCATCATCACCGGAACACCACCACCATCATGATCTCATCATCATCATAATCATCATCCTCATCATCATCATCATCATGCACAACATCATCAAAAGCATCACCATCATCGGGACAGCATCATCATCATCAGCAACATCACCATCACCATCATCATCATCATCATCATCATCATCATCATCATCATCATCATCATCATCGGGACACCATCATCATCGTCACCATCAGCATCATCACCATCGTCATCATCGGGACACCATCATCATCATCAACATCAGCATCATCACCATCATCGGACCACCATCATCAAAATCATCATCACCTCATCGTGTTCCTCATCATCAACATCATCATCATCGGGACACCATCATCGTCATCATCATCATCGAGACACCATCATCATCATGACCATCATCATCAACAGCATCATCATGAACCTCACCAGCATAGGGGCACCATCATCATCATCTTCATCATAATCATCATCAACATCATCATGCATCATCAATATCATCATCATCATCGTCATCAGCAACATCATCATCATCATCATCATCAACACACCACATCATCATCACACACAACATCATCATCAACATCATCATCATCATCAACACCATCATCACCATGACACCATCATCATCACCAATCATCATCCATCACCATCATCATCATCAACATCGTCATCATCATCATCATCATCATCATCATCATCATCATCGGGACACCATCCATCATCACCATCACCATCACCATCATCATCATCATCATCATCATCCATCATCATCATCATCACCATCACCATCACCATCACCATCACCATCATCATCATCATCATCATCATCATCATCATCATCATCATCGTCATCATCATCATCATCATCATCATCATCATCATCATCATCATCATCGGGACACCGACGGGACATCTGCGGGACACCAGCGGGAAACCGCGGGCCACCGGCCCCCGGAAAGGAATCATTTGGTCCGGCCGCGCCTCAGCCGGAGGCGAAACACCGGCGGGACACCGCGGGCCACTCCGCCGCCCTCGTCGCCGTCGCCATCCTCCGCCTCGCCCTTTTCACTCGGTCGCCAGCGAAGTAACATCACTATGAATGCTGCCAACGCGACTGGCTGCTCCACACCTGGCGCTTAGTGGACGTCTGCGCGAAAGCAGCGGAATGATCGAGAATGGGCAAGCGAGACCACATAATGCCCCACAAGCAATGACGAATAACAAAAGAGGACTCCGAGATTCGCTCGACCCTGCCTGGATATCATGTGTGACATCGACGGCAATCACCCAGATATCAAGCATTGCAGTGCTGCTGCTGGTCACACTCGTGGTGGTCGTGCTCGTGCTGCTGCTGGTCACAGTCCCGCTGGAACTGCTCGTGCTGCTGCTCGTCAGAGTCCTGCTGGTGTTGGTCATGCTGGTAGCGCTCGTGATGGTCGACGATTCTGTCGTCATAGTAAGTGTAGCGGCGCTGCTGGTAGTGGCCGTCGAGGTCGTGGACGTTGTAGTCTGCCCGATACAAATGAATCGAAGATATGGGTTCCCTCCGAAGGGTCCGCTGGACTCGCTCCAGAAGATCCCATCAGTCTGGCTGCTGTAGACGCAACCATTGAACCCCAAACCAGACATAGACATAAACGGTTTGTCTTCCAGCCCGAGGCTCTGAAGCGCCGTCCCACTGCACATGGTCTCTTCAGTCACGTCCAGCGTCCCGAAGTCTGCGCAGACCTGGCCAACGTTCAGCAACGAGAACACCAGCGCTGTCGTGCTGCTGCTATCTGTGCTGGTCATTGACAGGCTGGTCACAGTGACGCTGCTCGTGCTGCTGTCACTTGTGCTGCTCGCTGACGTGCTGTTTGCAGTGCTGCTGCTTGTCACAATCGTGGTGGTCGTGCTCGTGCTGCTGCTGGTCACAGTCCCGCTGAACTGCTCGTGCTGCTGCTCGTCAGAGTCCTGCTAGTGTTGGTCATGCTGGTAGCACTCGTGATGGTCGACGATGCTGTCGCCATAGTAAGTGTAGTGGCGCTGCTGGTAGTGGCCGTCGAGGTCGTGGACGTTGTAGTCTGCCCGATACAAATGAATCGAAGATATGGGTTCCCTCCGAAGGGTCCGCTGGACTCGCTCCAGAAGATCCCATCAGTCTGGCTGCTGTAGACGCAACCATTGAACCCCAAACCAGACATAGACATGAACGGTTTGTCTTCCAGCCCGAGGCTCTGAAGCGCCGTCCCACTGCACATGGTCTCTTCAGTCACGTCCAGCGTCCCGAAGTCTGCGCAGACCTGGCCAACGTTCAGCAACGAGAACACCAGCGCTGTCGTGCTGCTGCTATCTGTGCTGGTCAGTGACTGGCTGGTCACAATGACGCTGCTCGTGCTGCTGTCACTTGTGCTGCTCGCTGACGTGCTGGCTGCAGTGCTGCTGCTTGTCACAATCGTGGTGGTCGTGCTCGTGCTGCTGCTGGTCACAGTCCCGCTGGAACTGCTCGTGCTGCTGCTCGTCAGAGTCCTGCTAGTGTTGGTCATGCTGGTAGCACTCGTGATGGTCGACGATGCTGTCGTCATAGTAAGTGTAGTGGCGCTGCTGGTAGTGGCCGTCGAGGTCGTGGACGTTGTAGTCTGCCCGATACAAATGAATCGAAGCTATGGGTTCCCTCCGAAGGGTCCGCTGGACTCGCTCCAGAAGATCCCATCAGTCTGGCTGCTGTAGACGCAACCATTGAACCCCAAACCAGACATAGACATAAACGGTTTGTCTTCCAGGCCGAGGCTCTGAAGCGCCGTCCCACTGCACATGGCCTCTTCAGTCACGTCCAGCGTCCCGAAGTCTGCGCAGACCTGGCCAAAGTTCAGCAACGAGAACACCAGCGCTAAGCTGAACGTTGCTGTGCTCGTCATGGTCGTCGGCTCCGCAGCTCGTGTTGCGGCCGAAGATCCCTGCCAGGTGTGCCTGCACTGCGGGCAGTCCGAACACCCCTTCATTGCAGCACATGCGCTGCTCCACTCCCTTGCTCCAGGGCAGCGGTTGTGGTCACACGCATGTGCAGCCGAGAACCCTCTGGCTCCTCTGGCCAGGTCAGCGAACGTGCTGACGTTCTCAACCACGTTGACAGCAAGGGATACAGATGCATGAGAAGCGCCAACAATCAGAGATGAAGGCAACCGCATCTTCGCTGGGGCGACGACAACAATGCTTTGCAACCCAGTCCAGTTCTCGATACATGAGCCAGAGAAGGCTCGAATCAAAATGGCTACGGTGGGGCCTCCTGGAACCTCTTGGGGTAACGGAAAGAGCGAGGTACGAGTGATGACGTTCTGGTGTGGGCGAAGCCCTAAAGGGAGGGGTTTCAGAGGAGGGGGGTAGGGTGCGCATTTGCGTGTTAATGGCCATTTTCGGGTTTTCCCTTAGGTTTTTGCATGTTTTTCGGGTTGCCCCCCCAAAGCGGCCCAAGAGCGCTCCAAGAGAGCCCAAGACCGCCCAAGAGGCCCCCAAGAGGCCCCCAAGAGGCGCCAAAGGGGCGTCCCAAGAGGGCCCCAAGGCCGAAATCATAGATCTTCCAAAGGGAAACGTATATTTTTAGCATATGCGCTTTGTCGGCTTTCACGGCGTTGACGACGGCCCAAGAGGCCCCCAAGACCGCCCCAAGACGGCCCAAGAGGCTCCCAAGAGGCCCCCAAAACGGCCCAAGAGGGCCCCAAGACGGCCCAAGAGGCGCTCAAGACGGCCCAAGAGGGCGCCAAAACGGCCCCAAGAGGGGGACCACGAACCGAAAAGTCTAGCCTTTCGCCCCAAGACGCTCCCAGGAGGCCCCCAGAGCCCCCGAGAAGCCCCTAAGAGGCGTCCCAAGAGGCCACCGGGAGGCGAAAATCATTGATTTCCTATGGGAAAAGGTACATTTTTAGCATGCAAGGCTTTTCGGCTTTCACTGCGTTGAAGACGCTCCAAGAGGCCCCCAAGACCGCCCCAAGACGGCCCAAGAGGCTCCCAAGAGGCCCCCAAAACGGCCCAAGAGGGCGCCAAGACGGCGCAAGAGGCACCCAAGACGGCCCAAGAGGGCCTCAAGGCGGCCCCAAGAGGGGGACCACGAACCGAAAAGTCTAGCCTTTCGCCCCAAGAAGCTCCCAGGAGGCCCCCAGAGCCCCCCAAGAGGTTCCCAAGAGGCCTCCAAAAGGGCTCGACAAGGACTCCAATAGGACTCCCAAGAAGGCCCAGAGACGCCAAATAGAGAGCGATCGGTAACGCAAAAAGCTCTTCACACCAAGGCTCCCAAGAGCGAACGGTGACGTAAACAAGCTGATAAGACCAAGGCTCCCAGCAGAGAGCGGTGACGTAACAAGTTCCTGACACCAAGGCCCAGCCAAGGCTCAGGAACGGGCGGCAACGCAACAATCTCTGAACACCAAGGCTCCCAAGAGCGAGGGGTGACGTAACAAGCTCTCAACGCCAAGGCTCCCAGTACGAACGGTGGTGTGAGTAATTTCGGTTTCTGTTTCTGAAACGCTCTTTTCGTTTCTGTGCCGGGCCAGGTCTACTGGGGCCTCCTGTGGCCTCCTGGGGCTTCCTGTGGCCTTCTGGAGCATCCTGGAGCCTCCTGAGGTCTCCTAGGGCGTACTGGTGCCTCCTGCTGTATCTTAGGGCCTTCTGTGGCCTGTTGAACCTTCCTATGGCCTCCTGATGCCTCCTAGGACCTCATGTGGCCTCCTGGGCCCGAGACATCCTCTTACTTTACTCTGAAAACAGATTCATATGGCCCCAAAGAAACAAGCAAACCGTTCGAGACGTCCTGAAGATCTGGCCCCCTGGGGTGCGAAAACAAACGCCTCGCTCGAGACGTCCTCAACATCTGCTCCGGAAGCGGACCATAATGCACCTACAAAGGGGTAAGCCGTGCGAACCATCCCCGCCATTCTGGCACGAACGGAGGAGTCCAATACTCCCTGGCGGCTCCCACCTGGGGGGCGTCTTGCTCAAGACATCCTCATACTTTGCTCCACCATCATCATCATCAGCATCATCATCATCATCATCATCAGCATCATCATCATCATCATCATCATCAGCATCAGCATCAGCATCAGCATCATCATCATCATCATCATCATCATCACCATCATCATCATCATAATAATCAGCATCATCAGCACCAGCAGCAGCAGCAGCGCAGCAGCATCATCAGCATCATCATCAGCATCGTCGTCGCCATCATCATCATCATCATCATCATCATCATCATCACCATAATCATCACCATAATCACCATTTGCAACATCAGCATCATCTGCATACTCGCCATCATCATCAGCAACAGCAATATCACCATCGCTATCGTCATCACCATCCTCATAATAACATAACAAGCAAATTACACAACAGCGAAACATCACATACCATGTCATACCATTACATGACATACTACACCATAACCTACCACATTGCACACTAACACGACACTGCAAACTGACACGTAAAGCAACGCATCACCGCCTAACATAACGTAGCGCGCCATGTTTTCATGACGTAACATGACACATCGCACCATAACATTGTACATCATAACATGCCATATCATCATACACAAACATAGCATGGCATAGCATACCATACCACGGCATACAATGTGCTAACATGATGAGGAGGAGGGGGAGGGAGTGGTGAGTGGAAGGAATCGGCGCGGTCGGAGAAAAAAACAAAAACATCCTTCGGATATGGGGCATAACAACCATCGCACCTTAATATTAGGGAAACAATCACAAACCCCACGATCCACCATCTCCGCCAACTTTTCCCAACCATCCTGTGGTGTTGGGTCCCCGTTTTGAAGAGACAACGCCCCGCGTTCCTTCCTCCCGCTGCCCCCCTCCCTCTCCGCATCACCAGCATCATCGTCACTATCATCACCATCGCCCTTCCCACGGCAAAACCATCGAATCCCCAGAAGCCCAGGGCACCCTGGAGGCACGCAGGGCGGTTCTTGGCATGCCCACCCGCTGCGGATCCAATTGGGCTGGTCAGGACGCCCCACCCCCCCGGGGCCGCAGGCGACCCGAGGAGGTGAGGGCGAGGAGGGGGAGGAGGAGGAGGATGAGGAGGAGGAGGAGGAGAAGGAGGAGGAGGAAGAGGAGGAGGAGGATGCTAGACTCGACCCTGAAAGGTCACGCAGACAAATCCAGACAACCCGGGGACACCCCCAGCCCCTGACCCTAGCGCACCCCAGCCACAACTAGGAGGAGCCAGCGATCAGGGGTCGAACAGGTCATTGGGTTGGGAGGCCGCAAGGCCCCGCCGACTGGTCGCCAGGGCCCTCGTCCTGGCCTCAAGAGCTCCCCGCCCCAAGAGCTGGGCTTGGGCCACCTGGAGCCCGAAAAGCGGGAGCGCCTCCAGAATCGAAAGCCTCTTCGGGCCTTTCGACGGGGTCCCTACCTGGGCCACCTCTGAGAGCACGTGGGGAACGTGCTCGGACCAAAACGAGATCTCGGCTTCCGAGAGAGACATGAGCTCACCGAGCCTTTTCGCACCCCCTTTGGGATTCTTGCCCAGGACGATTTTATTGTTATTATCAGTATTACTATTATTATTATTAGTATTATTATTATTACTACTACTACTACGACTACTACTACTACTACTACTACTACTACTACTACTACTACTACTACTACTACTACTACTACTACTACTACTACTACTACTACTACTACTACTACTACTACTACTACTACTACTACTACTACTACGACTACTACTACTACTACTACTACTACTACTACTACTACTACTACTACTACTACTACTACTACTACTACTACTACTACTACTACTACTACTACTACTACTACTACTACTACTACTACTACTACTACTACTACTACTACTACTACTACTACTACTACTACTACTACTACTACTACTACTACCTACTACTACTACTACTACTACTACTACTACTACTACTACTACTACTACTACTACTACTACTACTACTACTACTACTACTACTACTACTACTACTACTACTACTACTACTACTACTACTACTACTACTACTACTACTACTACTACTACTACTACTACTACTCCTGCTACTCGGAACCGGGCGTCCTGGACAATACCCCTGGAGACCTCGTCCTTCCCTGTCAGAAACATAACCTCTACAACTTGCGCAAAACAGTGGGACTGAAGTTTCTCCTACCTCGGGGAGGGAGAGGCGCTGCGAGCAAGGAGTGCCCGCGCACGCGCCACGGCCGCAGCGAGCCGTCTATGCCAGGCAGCGGACCCCCCCTGTGCAAATGGGGTCCGCGCTAGCCGACGGGGCCGCATCTTCCTCGCAAGCCTCGGCAGGATCGACGGGCCACCCGCCCAGGTCAATGATCTCCTGGGGCCTTGGCCCCCTATGGAATCGCGGAGGCCCGACCCTGCGACGCGCGCATCTTGCGCTTCCGCATACCTCGCCGCGATGCGGGCGGTGAACGAGCAGCTCTCGATGCAGTAGATGTCGCTGCAGTCCGCTCGGACTGCAGAGCACCTTCTTTAGCTCGGGCGTCGGCCACGGCGTTGCCATCGAGCTCGAACTGCGTGATCAGCCCTTCCCTGCCTGCCTGCGCCCCAAGTGGGCCCTGACTTTGGTGACCTCCGCGTCCTTGAGCCGCTCCGCCCATCCAGCCCAGCGGCGGGCTCGCTGGCTGCCCGCCGCTGCCGCCGCCAGAGGATTGGCAGCGCCTCGCACTGTCGCAAGGCAGCCGCAATAGAGCTTGAAGGAGCCCCCAGCAACGGTGTCGGTGTGGACCTTCACCGCGTAGTCCTCGCCACATCTGGCCAGCTGCCCAGGTCCTTCCGACAGCGGGACCGAGCCCCACGCCTCAGCGACTAGCTTGCGGTGCTTGTCACAGACGATGATGGACCGGCCAGCTGCCCTCAGGCTCGGACAGCTCTGATCGAGCCCTGAGCCGTCCACGAAGACGCGCTCCCCGTCGGCGAAGGGCCCAAAGCTCGGCCAGCTGGTCGCGTGCTTGACGAAGTCGTCGGATCGGGGCCTTCTCTGAACCAGCTCGGAGACGTCGGGAAACAACTCCCTAGCGAACAGCTCCGTGAACGGGTGGCCCATGAGCTCGACTCGTGCAGCCGCGTCCCGCAGCAGCGGCTCCAGAAACTCGCGCCTCCTGTCATCGTGAGCCTCGCAACTGAACCGCCTGTGGAAGAGGGGGCCGGCTGGGTGGTCGCAGAGCTGGCGGCTCTTCAGAACGGAGGGGTCCTCTGCTCCGACCCTGGCCTGGCACTAGTAGGTGTTCTGGAAGAGGCAGCGCAGCGCCCTCTGGTGTGCAGGTCCGACACCTCAGAGCAGTGGCTGGCCAGGTCGAGGATCGGCTGCCAGAAAGGTGGGGCATCCCAGCCCAACGTGCTGGAGCTGCGTCGCTTCACCTCCTCAAGCCCGATGGCTCGTCGGCAGTCCAGGGAGACCATGTGGCCAACAAATGCTGGCGAGTTGCGACGTACTTGATTTTCGCGACCCATCGCGCCATGGAGGCTGTAGGGGTCGCCGTTGATAAATCCCCAGCCGGACCGCTCGAGCGTAAGCACCAAGGCGCTGGTCGGCTCCTTCACCAGGCGCCAGGGGCGCAGCCTCTTGACGATGCTCAGGCCGGCGGCGAGGCAGGAGCGGGCCGCCGCCTCGGGGAGCAGGGAGGCCCCTATCATCTCGACGTAGGCCATCAGCGCCGTCTTGGTCACGATCGTCAGGGGATCCCGCTTCCAGCCACCTAACTGGCCAAGGCTGGCGAGCCCCAGGGCGGCCCCGCGGGCCAGTCGGCCTTTCGCCTTGATGGCCCCGACGCGCAGCCGACGGAGGCGGCCGTTGGGCACCCCCATGATCGCCGAGCCCCAAGAGGCTTTCGCTGTGGGGCCAGCTCTGAAGACCCTTGCTCGGCTGATCGAGGGACTGAACAGCCTGGTGAGCTTCCTCCCTTGACATCGAGCGGCCTTCTCGAGCCGCCGAGGTCGTTGCACGTCTGTGCGATACCGACACGGCGTCGCCGCCCAGGTCCTTGCGCGCGTCCACGAAGTCGCCCTCCGCGAGGTCCCAGCCAGGCTGGCTCTTGAGGGCGTCGCGTAGCTTGCTGCTGGTAGCCAGCGCCTTGGTCTTGCTCCTGCTGAGCGGCAGGTTGGCCCCCTCCATCTTCGCGCAGACGGCTCGATAGGCAGCGGCCAGCTGCTGGGCTACCATGGTGCAAGGCCCAGCCGCATAGCACGAGACATCGTCGACAACGCTGATGATCCTGGCAGTGAGAGCCGCCAAGGCCGCTGCCCTGAGGGCCGAAATGAGGAGGAGCTTGGCCAATGCCGTGGGGCACGAGCAGCCTGCCACCACCGTGCCATTCGCATTGACGGCGTCACTGAGGCAGGCGCCGGCGCGGGCCCTCCGAGGGGGTCGATCGGTGCAGCGCAGCGCCGCAGCAGCCCCAGGTCGAAGCCCCACGCTTGCGCCGTTACCTTGAGCTCGCAGCGCCAGGTGTGCTCGTAGCACTTGCATATGTCGGCGTAGAAGGACCCAGCTTCCTCGAGGGAGGACTTCGCGTGGGCCACGAAAATGTTGTGGAGCCAGGCTGCCTTGTCACACCCTCGAGATGATGAGTTGCCCCAGAAGGCCTGCTGGCCGATGGGCCGCTCCCACTTTGCACATTCCCTCTGTCGTATGCGGGGCCAGATCCTGGCAAACATCGGCATGAGCCCGATAGGCCGCTGGCCGCCGTCAGGTCTCGGCATGGAAACCAGGATGATGGCCCGGAGCTCGCCACAAGGCGGGTCGCGCCCCCATGATTTGAGCAAGCTGGCAAGCCTGAACAAGATATCGTCTCCGACCTCCAGCGGCCGCCGAGGATGAAGTTGCCCCGCCCCAGGCCCGTGGCGTTGGGAAACTTGCGGGCCACCAGCTTGATATTGTCGATCGTGATGGGCTTGGGCGTCCAGTCCCCAGTCACCCAAATCATGGGGTGCTCCTGATTCGCCCGCTTAGGGCCCACCCAGAGAGGGAGCCAGTCCTCGAGGACCCTCACTAGCGCAGGCTGTCCGACGAGGGCAGCGTCGGCGGAGCCCTTCACCAGGATGGGCGATGGCCCGACATGGGTCTTATTCGAGACCCTGTGGGCGATGGACCCCTGCCGCTCGAAAGCCAGCTTGGTGAATTCGCCCCACTTCAAATTGCTGGCATGGGAGTCCTCCTTGGTATGTTAAGCCACAATCTGCTCGATCGTGGCCACGTGGCTGTAGCCCATGACCCATGACCGTCTGTGGGCAGACTTCTTCGCATAAGCTTTCTAGATTGGAGCCGACGAATATAGCGATGCCGAGGTCCTGAAACCCACCACGAAGGCGGAACGCCGCTTCTCGCAGTTGTCGCCCTCGTCGGGACTCGTAGCCGTCTGCCGAGCCGCCTGGCCCGAAGTGACGAGGGGAGAGCCAGCGCTGGGTGATTGGCGAGACCTTGTCTAGTCTGCCTGCATGCACCTTGGCCTCGAGCGGGGCTGCGATCGCCCTGGTGCCCTTTGCCCTGCCCTTGAAGTAGCGGGCCTCATCCTCGGGCATACCTTGGAACGCCTGCAACGCCAGCGCCGCTTGCGTGAACCGCTCTGTGATGGGGCCATCAGGCTCAGTGTCGGATGGAGACCATGCCAGCGACTTAACCAACTGGTCCCGCCTGCCTTTGGCCATGTCATCGGCCACGTACTCCAACCCGAAGGCCTTGTGCACCCTCTGGGTCTGCACGATGGGCCGCCCCCAGCAGCCGTGCCAGAGAAGCCGCCTGATGAGGGCCGTTCGGCGTGTCGGCATGGGCCGTGGTGGAGCCCATCATGGCCCCTAACGCCGTCGAGATGACCAAGTAATCGCACTCGTTGCCATTGCATGTAGCTGCTCCTGGGCCCAGCACAGCCCCTCCGATAAGGGCTGGCCACCCAGAGTCCACGAGCTCCGAGGCCTCGATGCTCCAGCCGCCGCCCATCACGAACGGGTCGTCCAAGAGTGCGCACCACTCGTGGAGGTCGGCGAGCAGCTGGCGGTTGGACCCTTGCAGGCCCACGGAGTCCTCGAGGTAGACTGAGATCATGGCCATGGTGGTGCCCTTGCCCAAAGCGGTCCTGCGGGCGAGGAACCTGCGCTGCTGGCCATCGCAAGGCTGGACGTATCTCGCCGAGCCAAGCAACTCCGAGGTGACGATGCCAACGCCAGCCGAGACCGCCGTGGCCGCCTCTCCCGTTCTGAGCACAAGTGAGCATGCCAGCTGGAGGCCGCATCGGTTGGCCCACCAGCGGGCTTGCTCCTCGGCGGCCTGGGAGGAAAAACGCGTCTCCTGGACTGGTGCCACGTGCGGCTCGATCCCTTTCCTGCGCATCTACTCATGGACACTAGCGGTCGAGTTCCAAGTCTACCGTTGCAGGTGCAGACGCGGAGGTTGCCATCCAGCGACCCCGCTGCAGCGCCAATGGCTCCAGGTTGGGCAGGCGCCGCTCGAGGCTGATGGCTACCACGCCTGCGGCGACAGCCGTATGTCCTGCGTGCAGGACCAGACTCTGCACTTCCGTAGCCGCGGGATCTGTCCCAGCTGGGCGTCGGGCCTCCTGGTCGACGCTGCCTCCGCACCTGGCGGGCGTCGACCACCCCCCCCGTCGGGGGCAGCACAGGCAGGGGCCACGTGGGGGGAGGCTGCTGTCCGAGCGGCCTTGGCTCCATCGACGCGCGCTCAAGAAGCGGACCAGGAGGGCAGCCCGCCCCCCCTCCGCCAGGGGGGCCGCTACCCAGCGAACTAACCAGCAGCCCCGTCGCCAACAGCAGGCGCAGCAGGCGCGCTGGCCACCTTCTGCTCGGTGGCCCGCTGGCGGGCTGCCTCGGCTGCCGCGGCCCCGCTCGGCTGCCTTCGCGGCGTGCTCGCAGGAGCCGCTGGCGGGCCCGCCTGCGGCGGCGGTGGCAGCGGCAGCCGCCGCGGCAGCAGGGGGGGCCGCCTGGTGTTCGGCCGCAGCTGCTGCCGCTGGCTCCTGAGCGGGGGGGGGGCCGCTGCGGGCTCCTCAGGCTGTGTCCGCTCCCTCTTGCGGCGCTTGCTGGCCGCGGCCTCCTCGATGTCCTTCTTGAGCCGCTGCCGCTGCTCCTGGCAGCTGCGCTCGAACACCGCCTGGGCCTCAAGCATGACCCTGTGGCCCTCCTCGCACACCTGGCGGAGGTTGTTCTGGGCCTCCTCTTCCAGCTTGCTGAAGTTCTCGAGCGTCTCCACGTCGAAGAAGGTGGCCGACTTCGAGGCATCGGGAGTCGGCGGCGCGATGCCCGAAGCATGGGCCCGACTGCGCAGGAGCTGGGCCTCCTCCGGGGCCTCCGCCAGGCTGGTTGCGACGGTGTCGCGCCAGCCACGACACTCGTCCAGCTGAACCTCAGCCGCCACCAGGGCGTCGGCGGCCTCGTCCAGCTGGCGTTGGAGGTTGATTCGTCGATCGGTGGCCGACTGCAGCTGCTGCTCCAGCGTCTTCGGGGCTGCTGCAGGCGGAGGCGGAATGAAATCGCGGGCCTCTGCGACCGCCTCCCGTAGCTTGGCCGCGATGGTCGGGTCGGGGGTGGCCAGCAGCTTGTCGAGCCCCGACGACCCAGATGACGACCAGGGGGCGCCAGGAAAGCCACGGCGGCCATCGACAGCGCCGCCCGCCGCTGCGGCCTTGGCCTTGGGGCACCCCCCCGCCACAGCGGCCTTGGCCTTGGGGCTGGCCTTCGGCGCTGCCCTTCCTGCTCCATTGCCCGCCCAAACACCATTGCGCGGCGACGGGTTGGCGGGTTTGAGCTCGAGGGATTGACCGCACGTCCAGCAATGCGTGGTCTTGCGGGAGTTCCACCTGAAGTGGCACGCGGTGCAGGTGACGAAACCTGGCTGCGCCCTCGGCGCCATGGCGACTTCCCAGACTCGAGAAAGTGGGGCAGCCCACTCTCGTCAAAACTGTCGGGCTGAGCAGCCCTGGCACTGGCCGCAGACTAGCGGGTATCCACGTGTTCTGCTCCTCCTCCTCCTCCTCCTCCTCCTCCTCCTCCTCCTCCTCCCCCTCCTCCTCCTCCTCCTCCTCCTCCTCCTCCTCCTCCTCCTCCCCCCCGTGCATCGTTTACTGCCGGGCCCATCCTCCTCATCGTGGCCTTGTGGATGCGCACTGGTTAGATGACCAACGCCCTCACTGCCCTCCTCGAACGTTTCGTAATCGTGGGGCGATAACAGGAAGGGGCGGTACAAAGGGCCCCCTGGGGCCACGCGCAACAAAGGTGCACCTGTCTTCACCCCCGCATTGCTCCCCCAAAATGAATTGCGAATCGCCCGACCCACCCCCGACCAGACCAGCGCTGGGCTGAGTCGCAGAAGCGATGATTCTCGGGCGGAGCACGACGGGAGCGCGAGGGGGAGACAGCGGGAAAGGCGACGAAGCGGCGGCCATACGGAAAGAGGAGGCGCGGTGGCGGCGGCGGACAAACGGAGATTTCGGACTCTCGCCCTCGCTTCCTCGTCCTCGTCCTCGCCATATTCCGCCTCCTCCTCTTCCGAGCCCTCGTCCTCCTGCCTCGCCCTCCTCCGCATCGCCCTCGTCACCGCCGCCCTCGTCACCGTCGCCATCCTCCGCCTCGCCCTTTTCACTCGGTCGCACGCTAACATGGATCACAGATCCGTGGATCGGAAAGCACACCTCCGAAACATGAGGCCAATGCAACCTGATTTGGCGACGGCGCGAGCCGATTCCGCATGGAAGCGGGACCCGTCGCTGATGCACTCGCCCTCACCCAGGCTTGCGTTTCCTCGAGTCACCGTCGCCCTCCTCGCCCTCGCCCTCCTCCTCCTCCTCCTGCCTCCTGCCTCCTGCCTTCTCCTCCTCGGCCTCGGCCCGTCGCTGCTGGTCGTCCCCCGCGGGAAACGCCTGGCTGTCGGCGGGGGCGTACGGAGCGGCGCCGCCGCTGCCTCGGGCGCGGGAGGGGCAGGGCGGCAGGGCAAGTCAGAGGCCTCGGAGATGGGGTGCGGGTGTAGGCGGCGAGGGAGGAGGAGGGAGGAGGAGGAGGAGGAGGAGGAGGAGGTCCGCAGCGTGGCGACACTGCCTCGGGCGCGGGAGGGGCAGGGCCAGGCAGGGCGAGGCGCAACAGGTCAGAGGCCTCAGAGGTGGGGTG
>CAUYUJ010019547.1:55000-90000 GCA_963575745.1 Prorocentrum cordatum | reverse complement strand
GGAGGAGCAGGAGGAGGAGGAGGAAGAGGAGGAGGAGGAGGAGGAGGAGGAGGAGGAGGAGGAGGAGGAGGAGAAGGAGGAGGAGGAGGAGGCAGGGGCGGGGCGCGGGCGGAGGCGGAGGCGGAGGGGAGGAGGCGGAGGAGGAGGACGAGGAGGAGGAGGAGGAGGAGGAGGAGGAGGGAGGAGGAGAAGGAGGAGGAGGAGGAGAAGGAGGAGGAGGAGGAGGAGGAGGGAGGAGGAGAAGGAGGAGGAGCAGGAGCAGGAGGAGGAGGAGGAGGAGGAGGAGGAGGAGGACGTCCCCAGCGAGACGCATCGCCGTCCCTCTCGAGACGGCGCGCGCGGCGCTCGGGGCGCCACTCGGCGAGGTGCCAGTGCGGCCTCTGGCAAGCGCCGGGCTCGACCGCCAAGCGCGCCAGACGGTACTGCCGCATCGCGTTCGGCGATCGGGGAACCCCAATGGGCCCACACCGAAGGTCACTCCGGCGAAGGGTCACTCTTACGTGTAGTCGAGGACGGGCCTTCTCAGAAGGCTCGGAAGTCCCCGGGCCTTCTGAGCAGTTTTCCGAAGCCTTCCCCAGAAACGGAGAAAAACCTTTCAGAAGGCGCGAGGGTTTCTGAGAAGTTGCTTCCCCCCCTCGCTCGCCGCCGAGGGAGGCGGCGGCAAGGTCGCCGTCCCGTCTGGGCGTGTTGGGGGGGGGGGGGGGGGCTACTCGCAGCGCCGCCCTCGGTGCGCGACCCAACGCGCGAGGGGGATGGAAGGAGGGCGAGGGCGGGGAGGTGGGGCAAGGTGAGGAGGGAGGGCCCCGACCTCCTCGCGCCGCGAGGAAGCGCCACGGACCGTTTCGGGTGCTGCTGGGCCCCTCGGCCCGAATCTCACACGCTGCATCGGGTCCTCGCGCCCCCGGGGCCACCATCCGTCAGAGACTGCACGCGGCACGCGCCCAGAGAGGCAGGGCCGCGATCCGCCGCGAGTGCCGGGGGGGACCCGCGCTCCAAGGGCCGAGCAGAGTCCGAGGGCAGGCGCGCCCTCCCCCGGGGGGGGGGGCGCGGGGAGAGAGCGAGGCGGATGAAGGGGCCCACAAACACACAAATATGTACACACAGATAAAAAGAGGCCCCTATGCTTTCCCATATCCTCTGGGTGTTTGCCTTCCCCCCCACTTCCCATCTTTTCCCACATGCTCCTGGGGATCGACGATTCACTGCGTCTGTGTGTTCCTGTTCCCTCCTGAGAGGAGGCCGCCGCTGGGCGCGAGCGACCTGCGGACTCGAGCGGGTCGCGTCTCCGCACCGACGCGCCGACGGAGCGCCCCTCGGTCGAAGCGGGCAGGAGCAGCCCCACAGACCCCCTCGTGCCAGGAACAGATCACGGCGGGAGGTAGGTAAAATAAAAGGCAAAACTTCCGTTGAGACTTGTTTTGCCAACTAGCCCCCCGGCGCGCCGGAATTACTCTCTTAGAGGCCTCCCAAATGGGGTTCGAGTAGATGGGGTCGGAGGATCGCGCCGCATCGCCAATGCATCGGCGATGCATCGGCAATGCATCACCGACGTCGGCGACTCATCGGCGACGTCGGCGTGGAGAAAATCGGGCCCCGCATCGAGCCGCATCGCCGATGCATCGGCGATGCTGCGCCATCCTCCGACCCCATCTACTCCGACCCCATCTAGGAGGCCTAGATCTCTACCTTCGCCGCTTCGCTCTTAGGGAAGCTCTACGGGTCATTCATCTCCAGCTTCGCTGCGTCGCTCTTAGGGAAGCTCTGCGAGTCTTCGCTCGCAACCCCCGGAGAACCGACCACCTCTGGAGGCCCTCGCTGGGCCTCGGGGCCGTTCCAGGGGAAACCGGTCCAGGGGAGCGGGCGGGTCCAGGGGAATGGGCCGAGAGCTCTGAGGGTCGACGTTATGAAAAAATCATGACGTCGGAGGAGGAGGAGGAGGAGGGACTGCTGGTCTTCGTCCCCATTCTCTCCGTGCCCACATATCGACCGGGCCGAGCCGGCGAAGGCTCACTCCAGCGCGCGGCCGCCAGGAAGATGGGGGCCAGACATGTCGACATGCGATGACTGCTTTGTCGGGAGACTCTTCATGGGGGGGGATCCCATGGGGGGATAGGATCCCAGGGGGGGGGATCCCATAGGATCCCCTGGGGATCCCATGGAGAGTCTCCCGACTTTGTTCCATGCGGGGACCGCGGAAATTCCGACCCCTTCCCCAGGGCCGGTTTTTCGTCCCGCATCGTCTTGCGAGGGTCCTGGGGCCCAGCGAGGACCCCCAGAGGCCGAAAACTGACAAACGGCCTCCCTTCGTGATGTTCTCAAGACGCGAGGAGGTCCGAGCCCGGAGGTCGAAAGTCGACCTACCAAGACCCATCCTTGGAGGCGTTCCGACCAGAATTTCGCAGTGGATGCAGCCGTGGCCACGATGAGCCTCGCGGAGGTCCAGACGAGGACGAAAAGCGCCCTTGAAGCTCGGCCCGCGAACCTCGAGCCTCCATCTCCCCCTTTCGAGCGGCTGTGTGTTTCCTGCTCAGGACGCGAGTTGCATGCTCGTTCCGGGGACCTTCCTGGAGCCACTCGCTCTACTCATGCGTCGACGCTGCATCGAAAGCCCGTGGACTTGCCTCGAACCTGAGTCGAGCTGGAGTCGAACGTGAGTCGGCCCCGAGCCGAACTCGAGTCCAGCTGGAGTCGAGATAGACTCGAGCAGATCCGCTAGGTGCTCCCCAGGAAGGTCCTCAAACGAGCCTCGAACGCGAGCATACCTGGGGCAGGAAGGCCGTGGCGGAGCGCGCGCGCCCGCGCGGCCTCGCGCCCTGCCGTAGGGCCGGCCGCCGCCGTCGCCGCCGGGCTCCGCGGGTGCCATGCGCCCTGGCCCCCCGCCGGCCCCGTGGGGGGGCGCGGGTCGGCGGCGAAAACGGCCGACTAGAAAAAACAAGACCCAAGACAATGACACCAGAGAAAAGCCCCAATCAGTGGGTGGCTCTCGCTGAAGAGGTCGACCCGGAAACACGGAGCCCGGGAACCCGGAACTGGGCACCCGGGAACCCAGCCTGCCACCAAAATCGGCGGGAAACTTCCGCCTACTCTTTCAACCTCCGCTATAGGACCCCGTCGTGCAGTGCAAACACCGATTGGGGGGTAATTAGACCAGAGAAAACCCAATCAGTGGATGGTTTGATGATCTCGATGGTGAGATCGATTGAGGGAGATGAACAACGAGATCGATCATGAGATCGATAATGAATCGTGGGATCGCTAAAGAGATCGATAAAAAAAATCGACCGGGAACCCGTGAACCCAGAACCCACCAAAATCAGCCTGGAACCAATAACGTGGAACCTGGAAGCCCAGAGCCGGGAACCCGGGAACCCACCAGCTACCAAAATCGGCGGGAAACCAAAGAAAGGTGTTCGTGTTTTTTGTTTTGAACCATAGCTTCAACCGGGTTAAACCACTCTAAACCTACTTCCAACCTATCTTCAACCATTATCATTCCTGTAATTCTACCATTTACCAGAAAACGCGCTGCGGATATAAATGCTCATGCTTCCCAACACATGGTTATGTGTGTTTTGCGTTCTGTCTGCCCCCCATCGCGTTTGTTTCTTTGTTTGTTTACAACGCTTGCGCTGCCACCACTTGCGCTCCAGCTCACTTCAATTAAGCGCGTTGCGCTGCAGTTTGCTTCCAACGTACCAGGCTCATTGCGCTCCAGTTTGAATTTCAATCATGCGCGTCGCGCCCCATCCAACCAAGCGCGTTGCGCTCCAGTCGTGTGTATCACGCTTGTCCCCGCGCATAAGCGACTATAGCGCTGTCCTCTCCTCCTCCTTCCTCTCCTCCTCCTCCTCCTCCTCCTCCTCCTCCTCCTCCTCCTCGCCCCCGCAAGCGCATGGCGCTGTCCACTCTAGCGCAAAGCGCTGTCGCGCGCGCTGCCGCCGTCTTGGCTTGGGCGAGCACGCGCTGCCGCCGTTTTTGGCGGCGCCCGCGGCTTGCCGTCTGCGCCGCGGCCCGCAGAGCCAGGCCGAGGGCCGCGACGCCAGATGGATCTGCACAAGGATCTGCGGGCCCGCCTCGGTGCGACACAGCTGCTTCTGAAGCAGGCCCCAGCGAGCGCGCGCGCCATCGCTTCTGAGGCCCAGGCGAACGCGTTCAGATCGTCTGCGTGCTCGGCGACGACCGCGCTGAGTTCGACTGCGGCGTCAGACCCGCTGGCGTTCGCAGAGCAAGTGGGCTTCGCTGCCTACGGTTCGGCCGTAGTGGCCGAGTCGCTGAACGCCACCGTCAAGATGGAGAAGAAAGAGGGGAAGCAGCGGAACCCGATGCAGGAGTTCACGGCGGTTTTCGGCATCTTGACACAGGTCGAATGGGACGCCATGTCGAACAAGAGAGAACGGCCGCAAGAAACCAGGGATATCCTCTTCAACCGCATGGTGGCCCTGGGGGCGAAGCAACCATCGGAGGACACGAAGCGCAAGCTGTCGGCATGCCTGATCCTGCTGGCAAAGGGCATGAAACAGTACATCAGCCACGCGAAAGAGATCCAGACACTTGAGGCGCTCAAGGAAGCTCGGTTGGCACGGGTGCGGAGGGTGCAGGGCCCCATCGAGATCATCGAGGTGCTGCCGCCGTCCCCACGGCAACCCAATGAGAAGTACACTGCAATGGCCGCCCGAGCCTGCGCCGACGGGGTGGTGCCAGTGGCGAGCAAGATCGATACTGCGATGATCGAAGCGCTGGCCGCTTCATTCAATTCTAGAGGCAACGGGGCGACAGCGCACGGAGCTGATGTGCCACTGCTGCACTTGCCTGGCGGCACCCTGGACCAGCAGATGAAGAGCATGGCGAACAGCTTCTCGAATGAGCTCCAGCGGCAAGCGGATCGACGAGACCGCTTACTGGATGCAATGATTATGGGGAGGCTGCCGTCCTTTGACGACAACCGTTCGCGGGTGCGCTGCGAGTCCGAGCTCGACTCCCACTTTGCCACGCGCGGTCGACGCCGCCTTCAGATCGAAGACGGGCGCGTGCAATTCAGCATGCAGCATGAAGCGGTGTCGCAGTGATGAGATCTCCACCCTGACGGTAGCGCCGATGAGAACGACGGGGGCGCTGCTGCAGCTGCGCCTGCGCCGCTGCCTGCGGCTGCGCCTGCGCCGCCGCCTGCGGCCGCTGCAGAGCCCGCGCCGCCCCCTGCGGCTTCTGCGCCACCGCCTGCGGCTTCTGCGATTGATCTTCTGGCCCCCATGGAGAAGAGGGACGCGATCAAGAAGCTGGAGGCCAAGATCTCGAAGGCGAATGCAAAAGCGGAGGAGGGGGGGGGGGCGGCGGCGAAGGCGAAGGTGGAGGCGGCGACAGCGGAGGCGAAGATGGATGACCAGCCGGCGCCGAAGGCGAAGGCGAAGGTGCGGAGGGAGGAGAAGGCGACTGCGAAGAGGAAGGCAAATGCAGCGACTGGAAGCGCGTAGAAGGCTCAAGCGGCGTCGGAGGATAAGGACGAGACGGTCGCAACAACCCCAGGGAGGCCCGGGAAGGTTAAGAAGAACTTGCACCGGGCGCCTGCCGAGCTTGACAAGCGTAAGCACCATGCGCCTGCTAGCCGATTCTAGCGCCCAGCAAGGCGCGGTTCGACGTGGAGCACTCGCCCGAGAACGTGCAAGTGCGGGTTCCGAAAAAAAGGCGGCGGGGCGTTGAAGAAGGGCTTCCGATGGGGAGATGCGGAGGCCCGCAAGTTCAAGACGATGGCCGCGGCGATGTTGGCGGCGAAAATGTGGGTCTCAGACGAGCGCAAGTGATTCGGAAATTCAACGATGCTGACGGAGCGATCGGGCCGCCGCGTCAGCATTGGGGGCCTGCGCGGCGCTGCGCAGGCATAGCGCGAGCACTGCCATTAATGAGGGGTGGTGCATTCGTCAGCGGGGAAAAACGATTCTCGCCAGGCTGGCGGCGGCCATCTCCGCCAGACGTCCGCTCGGAGGCCCATTCGCCCACCCCCCCTCCCCGTTGCGCTTGGCGCTTAGCGTTTAGCACTTAGCCTTACGGGCCCTTCATGTCCGATCCTCTGGTCCCGAGCGCGTTGCGCTGTCCTCCGGGCTCCAGCTCTTCCTCGCGCCTGACCTCCCCTTAATGACATCCACCCCTTCGCTCCTCCGCATCCCTTTCCTCGTCGCCGCCGCCAGGTGCCATGAGCTTTGGAGCGCAGCGCAGCGCGCCCGGCAGGGACGACTGGAATTACAGCGCAAAGCGCCGGGAAGGCCACGTTGCTTTTCTGCGCTCTTGCGGCGCAGCGCAGGCAGCGCAGCGCAGGCGCTAGACAGCGCAGCGCAAGCGCTGAGTCACTAAAAGGCCTGCGGCAACGTCACATTGCCCATCACCTTCGACTTCTTGGGCGGCCGCGGGTCGGGGTTCTGTTGCCAGGACTCTTCCACCTTTCCGTTTCTTTTCGCGGCGTGCCTGGCATTGTGCCACTCCTTGTGCCTGCCACCGCGCTGCTGCGTCTGCCTCTTCGGAATTGGTTCGTGCCCTTGTTCTCCGCAGTACTCGCCTCCTCCGCCGCCTCCTTCTCCGCCGTTGTGTGGTGGTCTCATCGGCAGCGGTGCAACCAGACGACCTTGTGCTCGCTCCTTTGTCGTCCACTGCTCCTGGCTGATCAGGGTAGTCACAACCGCCCATGCTGCGCGGTCGCCAGTGCGAAGTTCGCCTGTGTAAGGCTCCCACTGATCTATGGTAAGCCAGCTCCTCAACCACTCTTCGTCTGAGGGTTTTAACGCGTTCCACTGTGCAATCGCCCTCCGGGCCTGGTCATGGTGCCAATTGGCTGCATCCGCGTGCGCCTTGGTCTGGTCGTGATGCCAGCACTGCAACCCGGCTACATCCGCAGGCGGTGTGGCTTGCCATGTGCTTTGCTCCTTCTCGCAATCGTACCACTCGCTCTCCGCGTGGTCCGCGGGCCACTTCTCGCCCTGCGCCTGCTGCTCTTGATGCCACTCCGAGCCAAGCCACTCCTGACTATGCTCCCACTGCCCACGCTCCCAACCTTTCCCGTCCGCGGGCCATTTCTGGTTCTGCGCCTGCTGCTCCTCGCCCAACTGCGAGCCGAACCGCTGATGCTGCCCCCTCTGCTCACGCTCGCAACTCATCTCGTCCGCGGGCTACTTCTGGTCCTGCGCCTGCTGCACCTCGCCCCACTGCGAGCCGAGCCGCTGCTGCTGCTTCCACTGCTCACGCTCGCAACCCTTCTCGTCCGCGGGCCACTTCTCGTCCTGAGCCTGCTGACGCTGCCCCCCATCCCACTCCGAGCCGCGCCGCTGATGATGCTGCCCCCACTGCTCCGCGGGCCACTTCGCGTCCTGCGCCCCGTGGAACTGCTCACCCTCACACCATTGCTGCTTCTGCGTCCCCTGTTCATGGTGGTGAGCCTGCGCCTCGTCCTGCTCCTGGTGACCCTCCTGGCCCCGCTGCTGCTGCGAGGCCAAGTCCTGCGTCCACGGCTCGTGCCATGCCTGCGCAGCATTTCCTCTGGCACGCGACTGTTCGGTGCACTGGCCAGCTTCTGCTGCAGGGTTGCAGGCGCCCCGTCGTCGCAAGGTTCACTCACGGGGGGCCCGTCCTTCTTCTGCAGGTCCGTCTCCTTCAGGTGAGTCCTGGTATTCCCCCTCGTTGTCATGTTGGCGTTGAGTTTGTTCATTGTACCTTTCGTCTTCGAAGTCTCTCCTGTCCTGTCCTCTCCCGTCTTCGGATCCTCCGGACCTCTAACTGGCGGCGTGCCCTTGGGCTGCGCTGGCGCGAGCGGCCTGGGGGCGCCCCGCGGCCTCGGTAGGGTTGGGCGGCGGCCCTCCGCTGCGGGGGCTAAGTCGCCGAGCGCGGACTGCGCCTTTCCAAAGCTTTCAGAAGCTTGACCAGAAGCGGCCGTGAGCGCATCCATCGCTGCAGCGAAGGCCGCTGCCGAAACGGCGTGCTGAGTCAATCGCGACGGGCTGAGCCAAGCGCGACGGGCTGCGGAAGAAGTAAAATGTTACCCGAGAGCAGGGGCAGCGCACTGCGCTTGGAAGGGTAATTCGCGAAATGAATAGCATGACCCGCGTGACCCGTAGGGAGGTGGCTCTCGACTGAGACTTCCTCGCAATGCACCTATGGCTGTGCAGTGAGTGAATGAATGAGTGGCGACGGTGACGATGACGACGATGATGATTATCTCCTCCCCCCCCGAACCGCCGCCCTGAAAAGGGCCCGGGCTGGGCTGATTCATACATGAACCTCCCCGCGCGCCCTTCGGCAACCTAGGCTCGAGCATCTGGAGCCGCGAAGATCAGTCCAGCGATCTCTTCAGCCATTGAAGATGGCAGCTGCCACCGCTGAGTCGAGTGGCACTTACTGGGGCGATGACGCCGCGGAGATGATCTTCTCTGAGATATTGCATCTCGCAGATGGCAAGAGGGCGAAGGCGCCATGGCACACGCACGTGGACAACGTCGCTTCTTGCGCGGCCCATTGGTTGCGCACGCTGTGTTCAAAGAAGAACGGCAGGTGTAAGACGGTGACCGCGGAGCACTTTCTTCTGCTGAACACCTAACCAGAATTGGACAAGGAGAACATGGCATCCGAGACCACCTCTTGAAATTTCAGAAGCTTCACAGTGCCACGAGCGGCGAGGTGGGGAGGGCCGAACAGCATGGCCCCCCCCCCCCCCGAATCTGATGGACTCGGCGGTGCAGGGCGGGAGGCCCCAGCGGCAGCGGCGCCGGCGGGAGCTGGAGCCAGCGGCGCCAGCGGCGCCAGCGGCAGCAGCGCCAGCACGGCGGCGGGGGCGGCGGCAGCGGGAGCGGCGCCAGCAGGAGCCCCGACGGCCAGCGCTCCCGCAGCGGCGCCAGCTGGAGCTCCAGCGCCCAGCCCTACCGCAGCGGCGCCAGCAGGAGGGCCAGCGACCCAGAGGCAGGGGGGGGGCAAGGCAGGCGCCCAAGACCTCCAGGCCCGGGGTGCATATGACGCCATGAGCATGAGCGCAGCCGCCAGGGCGGCGGCGACGGCGCCGAACAAGCCAGGCGCGACGAGTGACGCGCTCACAACGTCCAAGTCGGTGGAACACCTCATGGATTGCGTGGGCAAGTCTGTTGATCAGAAAGCTGCCGCGACGAAAAGCTTGATCGAAATGGTCAACGAGAAGACGGACCAGGTCCTGGAGAGGATGGGCCAGGTCGACCAGAAGGGCCGCGTCCTGCAGGAGAAGATGGACCAGGTCTCGAAGAAGATGGAAATAATGGGCGAGCTGGACTCCGCCCAGCACAAGCTCAACAAGCTGGACCCTGTCATGGACAAGCTGAACTCCGTCCTGGGTAGCAAGGGCGCGGCATCGGACGGCGACGCCGCGGCGGCGGCAGCGGGGCCTGCAGGCGGCGGCCAGGGCCAAACCGAGGAAAACCAGCGCGGGGATGACGCCGCCAAGGGGGGCAAGGGAGCTTGGGAGACATGGGGCAAGTCGTGCAAATCCTGGAAGGAGGAGAAGCAGGCCGAGGCAGAGAACTGGCATAGCTGGAGTTAGAGCAACCCCCTGTTGTTTAGAATCATCGCTGGCGCTTAGATTTTGCACGTGCGGCGAGCTGCCGACGCACGCCGTTCACACTCGATCGCGCGCTCAGATTCTTGCCCGCGAATCGGGCCGCTAGCGCATTGCAGCTGTTTTTAAAAGGAGCACTCAAGCGCGCTGCGCTGTCCAGCAAGCTCTGCCACCCCGAGGCGCATTGCGCTGCCGCGAGACTAGGCCACTCCCAAGCGCACTAGGTCACCCCACAAAGCACTGCGCTGCCGCAAGGCTAGGTCACCCCCTCACGCGCACTGAGCTGTCCAGCAATGCTATGGGCCACCCCCAAGCGCACTGCGCTCGCTGCCCAGCAAGCTCTGTCACCACGCGCGGTCGCACTGTTAGTTTCTTTCCGTGTAGCGATTCTGGTACCAGGATCGCTTCGCTGCGCTTCCTTACAATATCGCTATCTTTCGTTATTTCCGCATCGCTTCTCGGATGGCTGGCGCCGCTGATCAGCGCGGGGCGAATCGCCTCGCTGCGAAGGTCGCGGCGCGGAAGCAGACCATCAAGGAGCTGAGGGCCACGATCAGAAGGCAGGGCCGCGTGATCAACCGCGTCGCGGAGATGGCTGGGGGGCAGAGGGCCGAGGCCGAGGCGCATGAGCAGGAGCGGCAGAGGGCGCGGGCCAACGCTCGTGAGCAAAGGCGGCAGAGGCATGAGGTGCGGCGGCAGGAGTACTTGAGGATGAAGGCTCTCGGCAGAGGGAGATGACCTACAACCGCATGGCCGAAGCCTCCTTTTCGCTGGCGGTTCCACGGGGCGACCGATGAGCCGGTTCCAGCGGGCGACCAAGCAGCCTAGGCATGCCGTCGCGGCGACGACGATGACGACGGAACGGCGGCGAGGGCGAGGACGACGGCGGCGACGCAAACTCGACGAAGACGGCGACGACAGCGACGACGACGACGACGCTGAATGTGGCACCGGGCAGGTTGTATATGTAGTGCCGCGGCCTCTCGAGCGGACGGCTGTCGGTTGCGTCGCGGCGCAGACCTCGCGGCTAGGGGCGCCTCGTTGGAGCACAGCGCTATGCGCTTCAATGTATAGTATTACGCAGCGCTTTGCGCTTGAAAAGTACAGCGCTGTGCGCTTAAACTGTATGGTCTGGAATCTGGGGTGGGGGTGCTGCGCTATGCGCTTAACGTGTATAGGTTGGAATATGCGGTGGCGGTGTTTTGGGGCAGGGGCAAAAAAGGCCTGCGCGTTCGGATGTAGCTACCTTTTAGACCAGACAGCGCTCCGCGCTGCAAATGTATTATCTGATCAGCATATACTTTACCACATGCTGCTTATTTGCGTCGAATCTGTTGCCGCCTGCCCAAAACAATTTGCGCCCCCCAAAGCGATTTACGCTGCGCCTCCCAAAGGGCTCTGCGTTTTAGCCGCTTGAAGGCTTCAAGCAACCCGCCCGCAGGGGCAGAAGCTTGCGCCGCTCGAGCAACGGCCGGGGCGACCTTGGCAGCAGGCGCCACGGCTCAAAGTATCATCCCCGAGAAGACTGGCGAGACTGCCTTTTTGGGCCGTGAGGGCGACGACGAAAACGTCATGCGCACCTGGTGGAGAGTCGGGCAACGCCCGGGGCATGCCGAATGCAAAAGCTCTTCGCGGAGAAAGGCGCGCGCTTGGTCGTGCGAGAGCCCAGAAGGTCTCGAGCTACATCGGGCATCACTTGATGAACAGTTCTCGCCATGACTTTAGCGACGACGTGGCGAGCCTCACCCCAATGGAAGTGGATCCCGAGATGGTGAGCGAGAGCTGCAATGAGGGAGAGAAGGCCCACCCTGCCCCAAGGCAGCCGAGCCATTCCCCACCACGCAGGCTCTTACGAAGCAGGTCCTCAACACGCAGGCGCAGGTCAAGAAGCAGGGCCAGCGAGCTACACCAAGGCGCGCGGGGCTGGGGCAAGGGCAAGGGCAACAAGGACAAGCACAATGACAAGGGCAAAGACAGGATCTCCGAGCATATCCAGGTGCTGACCGGGGCGGTCAATGAGATGTCCGATCACGTCGCCGATATGAGAAGCCAAGCGGCCCCCGCTCCGCCCCTGCAGGTCGACCGAGATGGCGGATCGCATCAAACCATCATCGGTTCCAGTCTGGCGAAGACGGCCACGGTGGAGATGGGCATGCTGATTGATCTGCGTAGAAGCATGGATCGAGCGGCCGAAGCGTGTCAGCGCTGCCAAATGGCAGCCGATGGGGACTCGAACGCGTTCAGGGTCGAGCGCAATGTCGCTGCCGCTGCTAAAGACGTCTTGGACCGAATCGTGAGCTCGAGCGTTCCGCGCAGCAGCGGACTCTGATGCGACGCCCGCAACGGGGCGTATAAGGCGGCCGCGTGTTACGCGCTCACGCGCTTCTGCGACAGCGCAGCGACAGCTTGGCCGCGAACCAAAAGAAAGCGCGATCACCTCGGTAACACAGCGATAACGCTCGATACCATGCTATCGAAGTGTTTTCGGGCCATATCGGGCGCTATCGAGTTCGGTAGCACCTCGGCAACATTTCGGTAACATTGCTACCGAGTGCGATCGAGGTGTCATCGAGGTGTTACCGAGGTGTTAGCGAGATGTGACCAATCGGTCGTTGGTCAGCGTATTCCTGCAGCTGCCCTCATCCACTTTCCCCTCGCCATCTGAATTGTAACGCACTTTTGCAGCGCAGCGCGCTTGGGTGAGGTAGAATGCGGGTGGGGCGGGTGGGGGCGGCAAGCGCTTGGAGGATAATCAGGAGATAGGGGTGGGTGAGAATGAGCGCCGCGCGCTTCTGGGCGACGACGACGGCGACGACGAAGACGGCGGCTGCGGTCGATCTCCACGCAACGCGCGCAGCGATGTTCGCAGCCAACTGAGCCCCAGGGAAAACCTCAAGACAGCCTCCAGGCCAAGGTGTGCCGCACCGGCGCAAGCGTCAAGCACATAGTGATCCTAGCCCGCGCTCAGGGGGGGCGGACTGAGCAGACAGTGCCCCGTTCCTTGATCAGTCCCAGCGGAAACCGCACTTCCTTATTCACTTCGCCGCCTGGGTCAGGCGCTCGAGAACTTGTGTTTTCCCATGATTCTAGCCGCCCACAGGCATCGCCTCACTAAGTCTGAATGGGAAATGGGCTGTCCCTGCTCAGTTGCCGCCGCGGATATCGCCCTTGGCCTTGGCCTTGCGCTGGCTCTGCTGGCTCTTGGCTGTCTTGCGCTTGTTCTGGCCGTTGCCCTTGACCCTGCCCTGCTCCTGCTCGGGGTCGATAGTGGGGATGCCCGCCCTCTCGGATGCAATGTCCCACCGCTTCGCCAGCTCCATCTGAACCATGGGCGCCTGGCGCGTTTGCCCTCGCGCGGGTGGCTGCGTTCGCCCACGCGTCTCCCCGGCGCGGCCGTCGCGCGCGTTCCACCCGGGGGCGACCGAATCCCCTGGCCAACCATCGTCTGCGCAAGTCGTCTTCCAACGCTTGTGCTCGTAGAATGTTTTCTGGTGGGTGGGGCCCTTCATCTTGTTCTTGTCGAGGCCCGCGCCCTCGCTGGTCGGGCCGCCGCTGGGCGCGGGCGTCGGGCCGATCGCCGGGGGGGGGGCAAGCGTCGGGGCGCCCGGTCGGCCATCGTGCCTAAGTGGCCACGGGCAACAAATAAGGACGGGGAAAGCGCCGCTCCAAAGCGCTCGGGGTGGCGAAGCATATGCTTACAGCGCAGCGCTCTCTCTGATGGAATAACAATGTATATATACATGTATACGCATATATATATATATATATATATAATATATATATATATATTATATATATAAAAAACGACTACAGCGCAATGCGCATTCTGATTGTGTTTCGATTGATTTATGCATGTAAAGGTACAGCGCACTTGCAAGGATGTCGCACAATCCGCTCTCTGAGGGCGTGCATCAATATTCGGACATGACTACTACTCGACTACGACTGGTGCCCTCATCGCTTGAAGGTCTGATGGATGGTGGCCGCCGCCATGCAGGTTCTGCCCCCGACATGCAGGTATGATAACATGGTATACTGTTATACGGTTATTGTGTCGTCTTGGCGCGTATATATACACACTGATTTATGCGCGTATGAATAAACAGCGCAATGCGCTCTGCGAGAGGGAGGGGTAGCGCAATACGCGCTGCAACCGTTTCGGCTCAACGGCCGCTACTGGCGGCTTCGGGGGACAGCACCTGCCGAATGAAATGCTGATAGTGAAGTGGAAATGCGCGTGGCCAAACATTGGACGTCTCCGCTGAACATGTCTCCCAATGACTGGACTCGGGGATGTTGGGGCAAGAATCCCCAGGCGGCGTGAACCACTTGGTCGCCCGTGCTTCCCAAAGCCTTTGCGAAATGTCAACCGCGCCCGGCCCCAGCGGCATGTCCAACCCCAACTCTATGGGCGCGGCGCCTGAGAGCAGCAGCTGTGGCATTTTAGCACCCACCTGTCACGGCAGCTGAGAGCGCGCTGCTAAGCCGTAGAGGCCGACGACGAAGTACTACATGCACGTGCGCATGATGCACAAGGAGAAGCTCGACCCCGTGGAGTCGCCGAGGAGGCGGGCGCAGCAGAATAACGTAGTGTTCATGGACGGTTGCCAGTGCAAGAAGTTCTACCGACAGCGGGCCCATCGGCTATAGCGTCTTCTCGCTGCCAGGCGCTCACTCCAGCCAATATGAAGTGCGTTCGTGGTGCTGTCGGTCCGGATGCGCAATATATCGGGCACACAAATTTGGGCGACTACCCAGAGAAAGCCCTTGGCCTACTGGACTGATACCCTACTGGCTTAGAGAAAGCCCGCGGCGTTCTCAGGGCATGGGCCGCGCGGCTTGGCAGCGCGATCCCAAGTAATCGACGAGCAGTTCGCCACCAACTTCAATTTCCCACCACGCGTCTAAGCGCGTGCGCTTTGCATGGCGCTCTCGTCGCCAGGGAAATGATTCCCCGTTAGAATGCAGCACAATGCGCTCTAAATGCAGCGCAATGTGCACTAAGACTCTACAACTATATTAAGATACAGCGTAATGCGCTGTCGCTGCAACCGCTTCGGCTTAACAACCGCGACTGGCGGCTGTGGGGTAGCGCAGCGCGCTCTCAGCAATGCCAGAAAGAGCCCGCGCCATCTGCCAGGCGGGCTTCGAGGGCGACGCCGACGAGAGCATCTATCTTCCATGCGCTCGCAAGTTCCGCGAATACTGCGCCGAGACGTGCAAGACCGTCGGGGGCTTCGCAGCGCTCGAGGAGGCACAGCGCCCGCAGTGAAATCTGGACGCCCGCGACTTGCTACAGAGGGAAGGGGCGCTCCTCAACCCCGTGCTGGACTGCCTGGCGCCCGACGAGGAGGCACCTGATCAGCCTGGGCCTGAAGGGCCCAAGGAGCCCGCGGAGCCCGATGAGGCCACGGGGCCCGAGGGGCACTGGGAGCCTGAAGGCGCAGGCGACAAAGGCAAGGGCAAGGGCAAGGGCAAGGGCAAGGGCAAGTGCTAGAGCCGCGGCCGCGGCGGCAAAGGCAAAGGCAAGGACAAGGACAAGGGCAAGGGCAACGACGGGGCCGATCCAGAAACGTTGCCTAAGGCCACCGAGCCTGATGCGCCTGGGGGCAATGGCGAGGGCAAGGAAAACGATCGCGAGCAGTTGCCTGATACGCCCCAGACCCGGAGCAAGGGCGCGAGCAAGGGCTGCGAGGTCGCGCTTGGCCAAAGCGGGACGACGATATCCAGAATACAACTGCGTTCTGCAAAATGCGGCGGCAAAGCGGAGCGCGGCAAGCGCATGATCAGGAGCGAAGGACAAGGCGCGTTCAAATGCAACAGGTGCAACATCGTAGGAGTGAAGCTTAGCCGAGTCTGCGGGAAGACCCCAGCATGCCTCACCGACGCTTCGCCCCGCGCGACCAGGACATGGATGGGGAAACTCAACAGGAGGTGGAAACTGCTGCTCGAGCGCTCATCGAGAGCTCGATGTGAAGAGTCATTTGAGAACGGTGGCGCGTTCCAGCCGCTGGGCTATGGGAGACAGCAAGGCTACGACGTGGATGCCGCCGAGGAAATCAAAGGAGTCTGATAAGATGAACCACGAGTGCTACAGGTCTCGCCCGCTGACCACAGGCGAGAGCGGGCAAAGAGGGCAGATGGGGGAATCCTGCGACCAGGGGCGAGCGCGGGAATGGAGGTTCAAGCCAAGCAGCTCGGCCCACATTCCCGCGGAGCCAGCGTCGGAGCGAGAGAAGGCAGAGGGGCCAGAGGGGGGCGACGCAAGCAATTCAGACTCGAGCTCGAGCTCTTCTTCCTCATCATATTCGGAGTCGAAGGACAACAAACAGTAAGAAGTCCAAGAAGAAGAAAGCGAAAACGGAGAAGAAGGAGACGGCCAAAAGGGAGAAGGCCAAAACAGAGGAGAACGAGCTCAAGACCAGGGAGAAAGATTGTGCGACAATCCACAACAAGCTGCACCCCGAGCTGAAAGCGCTGCGGCACGCGCTCGCAAACGCTTCGACCAGGAGCCTGGCCCCGCGGCCCAAGGGTCAAGCCGAAGGCAAGGGGAAAGAGACCGAGGCCATGACCCAGGCGCCAAAGGCGATGATGCCGCCGAAGTGCGACATGCCGCTTCTCAGGGACCCGGGCGCAAGTGCAATGCCCGCCCCTGCACCCCCTACCCCCCTCCCTCTCCTAGGGGAGAGGATGAAGGGGGGGGGGGGGGGGGGGGGGCAGGGTGCATCAGGGTGAGATGGGGTCGGCGCCCCGCCCGAGGATGCCGCGACCCTGGGGGGCGCGACGCGGAAGCCTGCGGGCCTCCTTAACGCGCGGTTCAGGCAGGTGCAACAATGGGCCATCTGATTCGCCATGGCAGTCTTCGGGCATTGGCTGGTGCGGCGAAGGCGTTGGTCGCCAACGGGATGGCATTGGCGTTCTGAGCTGCGCGGGCGTGATAGTGGGCGAACTACAGTCGAGCCAGCTGCAGCGCGTTCAAGCGCTTAAGCGCCCAAGGGAGAAAGAGAAACCTTCGAGCGCACGCGCTGAACAATCAAGCGCATGGGCTATATACACATGTATATACATGTATGTATAGATGTAGGTCCACCCATGTTCAAATCGCAGCGCGAAGCGCTCCTTTGACCACCGCCCCCTTCCAGCGCTTTGCGCGGTCTCTGCGCTCTTAATCTACGAGCGCCCACGCTGATGAAGTCTCTTTCGCAATCACGATGTTGGGCGCGCTGCGGGCCCCATAGCTCGTTTCCCACCGCTTGGTTGTATCATGGTTCATGTTTGGCTAAGCATTTTTTCGGGTGTCTCGGGCGTCCTTCGCCACGAGTGGAAACGCGCGCGACGTCTGGGGCTCGTGGGGGGGGGGGGGGGGGGGGGGGCGTCGCCGAGGGCAGTGACCATCGCCGTTTTGGCTCTGATCAGGTCGTCCTGGCCACCTCCGTGGCCCCGCATCATCGACAGCCTCCGCGATGACGGTCTCCGCCAAAAGAAAAACCCGAAGGCGGGCAGCAGGAGTCGCAGCCGCAGCCGCGGCGACGGGTCCGAGGAGGGCAACCGCAGCAGGAGTCGCAGCCGCAGCCGCGGCGACGGACCCGAGCTCCCTGAGAGCGGCGCAGGCGACGACGAGGACTACATTGAGCTGCACTGGCACTAGAGGTGCACACCGCCGTCGGCATGGCGGCGCGCTGCGCGCGCGCCGCGCAAACGTGCCTGGTCAACATGCAGCGCGTCATGCGCGAGTGGGGCCCTGAAGATCACGCGGGCCTCCGTGGTCAGGCCCAGGGGTGCACTCAGGAGATGGAGACAGCACCGCCGGTACTCGAGTCGGCGAGGTCGGACCTCCCTTAGGCGAACTGCGTGATTGTCGCCGCCGGGGACACGGCCATGAACGCGCCCGCGCAAACGGGGGCGGAGTGAGCGGCGCGCGCTGCGCGAGCGGCCTGGCATCGAGCGCATGCGCCCCGCGCGCTCGGAGTCGGATTGGGCGGCGCGCGCTGCGCGAACGGCCTGAGCTCCAGCGCGTGCGCTATGACTAAACTGCCCTCCTCCTCTTCTTCCTCCTCTTCTTCCTCCTCGTCGTCCTCCTCCTTCTCCCGCGGATCCCTCGGCCCGAAGTGGCGAGCCCTGGGCCCCCCGTGCTGGTGCCCAACAGTCAAGGGCCCGATATGTCAAATGGTCGTGGCAGCGCATGCGCTATGAAGGGCGGCGGGCAGGCTGAACGAGCGGAAGTGGGGTGGGGGGGGGGGGCAAGAGCGCTCGCGCTTGGCAAGGGGTGGGTGGCGGCGCGTGCCACGCGCGCCGCTGCAAATCATGGAGCGCGCGGCGCTAACTAAGATAGCAGCCTGGGGGGGTGGGCCTTTTTTTCGGCGCATGGCGCCTCTTCGCGCCACTCGCAGCGCCGCGACGCCCGCGCCGCGCGCGCGCCGCGCAGACGCCGAGAGCGCGGCGTCCGCGCGCCACGCCATTGGCTGGAGTGCGCTGGCAACCTGGCCGCGCGCTCGGACGTCTCCACCAACGCTGGGCGGTGGCCATATGTCAAGGTCAGATGCAGACATTCGATCTGCTATGGACACGCGCGCGCATTTTTTATTTGTTTTTAAAATCGAATGAAAAAAAAACGACGTCTTCCCTGGGGGGGGCATCGCCGCGCCCGCGGCCCTGCAAGGCCACCGGGTGGACATCGAGCAAAGACGCCAAGCATGACGCTTCAAAGTCCCCGGTGTTTCTGATCGGCCCCATGGCGTAGTTTATCATGATGCGCAACCGCTCGACCACAAATACATCTATCGCAGCGGCGCGGCGCCCCCCCCATCGCGCCCCCGCTGGCCGGCCGCGTCAAACATCGCGCGGTGCTTCGGCAGGATGTTCTCCGTGCCGCACGCCTCTTTCTGTCGTCGAAGGTGCTCGGCGCGGGCCCGCCGCAACTGCGCCGCTCCGTCGCGCGAGCCAACGCGCCCCTGCTTTGCCGCGCAGATCGAGTCCAGCGCCGCGCGCGCGCCGGGGAACGAGGCCGCCTGTTCGTCGAGCGCCACGCCGAGAAGGTGCAGCTCCACGAAGTGCCTTGCGAGCTTGCGGGAGGAGGGAAATGGGGGGGGAAGAAGAAGGGCGAGGGGGGGGGGGGGGGGCGAGAGGAGGAGAGAGGAGGAGAGAGGAGAGAGGAGAGAGGAGAGAGGAGGAGGAGGAGGAGGAGGAGGAGGAGGAGGAGGAGGAGGAGGAGGAGGAGGAGGAGGCGCGAGAAGAAGACGTTTTGCCTGAGAATCGCACACACGCCAAGAAGCTCTGACGCAGAAACCCTGATCTTGCCCTCCTTCGGGGCGCGGCGCTCGTCGAATATCCCGCGCAACTCCGTCGGCTTCGGCGGGCCCCCCCCCCCCCCCGCCGCCCTCCGCCCCCGCGCAGGGGGCAGCCGCCCGTCCTTCATGTGCTCTGGGAGGTCCTCGAATTTGACGCCCGCCGCCCCTCCGCGCGCCTTCGCCAACAAATGAACTTCCATGGTGAATGCTCCATCTTGCAATTCCGTGTGAACCCAATCCATGACAGCGCTGCCCACTACGTCCACATGGCGGCGCAATTCAGTGCCCAGCAGGACGCCGCGGGGCGCGAACTTGAGCCCGCGCGTCATTTGCAGTTTCTCCAATCGGCCCACTGCCATTGACCCTGCAGCCCACCGAGCGCGCGCCGCGCTAACAAGATCAGAAGCAACAGCCGCATCTGCACTGGCACGCGATCGGGAACTCGTCGGGTCTGCACAAGAAGCTTCAACGAAGTTTGCTGGGTACAACTGAGCCGTGCCTGCGTTTTTCCCAGGCGCGTTGCAATGTCGCCAGCACGGCCTGAAGCCGTTGGCACCGTTGCTGTTCAACGACATGCGGTGGCCATCGAGACCGGCGATCACGAACTCGATGCGTGCCACGATGAGAACGCCACTGCCGAAGACAGCAATAAGGGCGCCCGCCGTCGCAAGGCCAGTCGGAGACAGCAGGTGCAGCTTCAGGTGCGGACCAAACGTGGCACCCGAGCCGCCCTGGATGTGCTTGAACAAGCTGTGTCGAACGACCACAGGTGTGAACCGTGCGTTGTCACTGCGAACGTCGTGCACTCCGAGCTCCAGGAACGCGAGCGATAAGTTTAAGCTCTTCCTGCCGTCGGCGACGCTGAACATGCCGCCAGGGCTGAGCTCATCATGCCCGATAACCAGCGCCCACGGGCGCCCCTGGCCCGGAGCGCCGCGTCGCAACGGCGCGGCCGCGAACAACTCTTGCAGCGCTCGGCTCTCCGATGCCATTATGGAGAGGAGCCCGTTGGGCTCCGCCATGGGCCAGTTCCAGCTTCCGCCGTTCACCGCTGGCATGTCCAAATCGTGGCGGACGCGACTACACCGTTCATGGTTCGTCCTGTTGATCTCCCTCTCCGATGCCTCGGCAGGTAAATCCGCCGCCACCTCGCAAAACGTCATCGTAATCTTCGCGGGGCCCTGCTGCGTCGCGCGTCCGCGATGGGGGAGCTTTTGCAACGCATCTCGTTCCCGATCGACCCTCCGGGGGGGGGGGGGGGCAGGGGGGGGGAGAAGAGGGGGGGGGGAGAGGGACAGGGGGGAGGAGGAGAAGGAGGAGGAGGAGGAGGAGGAGGACGGGGCCTCGATCGTTAGCGACGACGAGCGCCCTTCGGCGCCATGCCGCTGGAGCGCAAGCGCTGCGGCGCTGGAGGGCCATGCCGCCGCGCCCTTCGCGCGCCGTTGGAGCGCAAGCGCTTGAGCCAGGAAGCGGCCACGGACAGGAACAGCGCGAGGCGCTGAACGCGGCAGGAGCAGCGCAAGCGCTGGATGGGGGAGGAACAGCGCAAAAACTGGAGGAGGGAGGAACACAAAGCGCTGCAGGAGTGAGGAGTTGCGAAAGCGCTGGCGGGGGGGGGGGGGAACAGCGCAAGCGCTGGAGGGGGGAGGAGCAGCGCAAAGCGCTGGATGGGAGAGAAGCAGCGCAAAGCGCTGGAGGAGGGAGGAGCAGCGCCAGCGCTGGTGGGGGAACAACGCAAGCGCTGGATGGGGAGAGGAACAGCGCAAAGCGCTGGATGGGGGGAGAAGCAGCGCAAAGCGCTGGAGGAGGGAGAAGCAGCGCAAGCGCTGGTGGGGGAACAGCGCAAGCGCTGGAAGGGGCGAAGAGCACTGGATGGGGGGAGTGGCAGCGCAAAGCGCTGGAAAACGCCAAACAACACGAAACAAACAGGAACGCGCAAACGCTGGCAGCGCAAACCGCTGGAGAAACAAACAAGCAATACAACGCTATGGTGGGGCAGACGTAACGAAACTGTCCTCCGAAGAAATTACACATCCCAGACAGCCTATGTTCGCAACGCGTTTCTCTTACAACAAAGGCTAAGCAAGAACAACACAGTATCCGCTGTATCTTCTACATACTCAACCACTCCAAAACCTAGATTCCGTATCTTCAACGGCTGTTTAACAACAGATGTTTGTTTTAATTGTTGCTTATCATTGTTTAATTTAGTTGTGTTTTTGATACAAACAACACCTTCCGTATCTTCCACAATTTCAACCGTCGAAGATATGGAAGATCTGGCAAATCAACTCGAGACCTGGAAGATCAACTTAAATATTAACTTCAGATCAACTACCGGAACTTCATTTAATTGATCATATCTTTTTGTGACGATATTAGCACCGAAATCGGCCGGGAACCAAAATCCAAAACCCATGAAACCAAAAGCGGGAACCTGGGAACCCAGCCTGCTACAAAAATGAACTGGAAACTTTCGCCAAATCAATCGATTTCCGCTAGGACCCCTTCCAGAACCGGGAACCCGGGAACCCAGCCAGCTGCCAAAATCGGCGGGAAACTTTCGCCAAATCTTTTACCGAAATCGGCCTGGAACCAATAATCCGGGAACCTGGGAACCCAGAACTCGGGAACCCAGCGTGTGACCTGCGAGAAACTTTCGCCAAATTTGACAGCTTCCGCTAGGACCCCTTCAGTGCAAGCACTGATTGGGGAAAAACCTGCTGGAACCCAGAGCCTCGCAACCTGCCCCACCTCCCTGCAAGCCGCAACCAGCGCCTGGCCACTTCAGGACCTTAGACCACCAGCCGACGCCAAGGCCGGAGGCCGGTAGATGCCAAACTCGGCGGCGAGCGAGAGGGGGAAATGAGAAGGCGAATGCCTTCTCGGAAGGCGGCGTGTCTTCTCAGAAGGCTTCTCGTCTTGCGAGAGTTTTCTGCGTCTTCGGGAAGGCTCAGAAAACTATTCAGAAGGCCGGAGGTTTCCGAGCCTCCCGAGAAGGCCCACCCCATCTCACTTCCCCCCGGGCTCGCCGCCGAGCGGGGAGAGAGAGGTTCGGATGTCGAGGATTGCTTCCGTCCATGACCTGTCGGTCTGACGAAGTGGATGGAAACACGAAGTTTGAAAGCGTTGGAAGTAGAGGGGGCTCCCGCCCGCCCCTGAAGAGGAGGGGAGAGGGAGCACCACTCGACTCTTGAAATAGGAAGATGCCTAGAAAGAGTACTGGGGTTCGGCAATCCAAAAATACCTACTGTCAACAGACGACGGGTATCCTTACTCATACATGCCAGTCGGAGGAAGTAGGTGGAACCGTGATGTAGGAAGGCGGACGAAATGGATCGCGTCTGGGCCCGCCCAGAGAACAGTAACCAACGGCAGACACACATCGACTCTTGAAATAGGAAGGCGCTTGAAGTTGACTGGGATCTGAATATCCGAAGATACCTATAGGTTCAACGATCGACGTGCTTCCTTATGAATCACTCGACCCTGTCACACCCCGAGATGGGTCGGTGGGGCGGGGCGGGCGTTTCGCCCGAGACTTCCTCACCATCGATGGTCCTGAAGCTTGGAATGTGCAGCAACATCATGGATGGAGGGCGGGTGGATTTCAAAACTGTGACTCTCGCCTGAACGCCGCGCGCATTCGTCTGAAAGTTTAAAGTCTGCAATAGTTTCACGGATGGAATGCGGGCCTTTTCAGACAGTGGCCCTCGCCTTAGCGCCGCGCACATTCTGCTTAGACGTTTGCAGCACTTTCGCGGAGGGCGGGTTCTTTCTAAAATGTGGCTCTCGCCTGGGCGCAACGCACATTCGTTTCACAGTTGAAGTACCAAGAACTGCTTTCTGGGACGGAGTGGGATTGTCAGGGTGCAGTAGTCACATTGGTTCGCTATGGTTTTTGTTTAGCAATCCGCGGCGGATGTGCATGGACGGACATCCTGGCGGTCAGACTGTAAGTGCAAGGCAAGCTGGAAGACGGACTCTACCAATCGTGGGGCAATTCTGGCCAAGGGGGTGAGCGTGGCGCGCCTCGTCAGCAACTCGCCAACCAACATCTCCCCTGGCCTATCAAATTACGAACGGACGGTCCGTAGCCATAGCAGGACAAAATCAGCGCACCCTCTGAAGCTGCTCTCTGCATCGACAGGCGGCGATGTGGAAGAGACTGCCAGCCACAGAAGCGAGAAAGGGCGGCAGGGGCAATCAACGAATGTGGGCAGAGCAAGTCCCGCATGCTGAACGCGAAAACCAAACAGAGGAAGACCAGCGCGAGCGCGCGATCGGCCTATGAGGTCCACGGCACCGTTTCGGACTCATCGGTCCGCAGCCACGACAATCCAGCGAGCTGCTGCAGTAACCAAGCGGGCATCTGGCGGCTTCTAAAAACTTTGAACTTGTGGGGATGCTCGCTGCCAGGCCAAATCCAGGCAACGTTCCGACACTTTCGCCCCGTGGGCGCACAGTGCGATAAAAGCACTTTCAGAATGTAAAGTATGTGGGAACGCAGCTCTGCCCGAGCGGAAGCGCTATGTGAAAAAGGAACAGCGGAGATCACTTGGCGCCGTGGGAGGGTAAACCTGTCCAGCCGACAGAGGCGGCGCGCAGCCAAGAACAAGGGACGGCACGAGAGAGAGAGAGAGAGAGACACGTCGTGGATGTATAAGTGAGGTGGAGGAGGAATGGCAGAATAGCGCTCTGACGAAATCGGCGATGGGCCGCGGACATGCAGTTGGCAGTGCGAAAGCTGGCTTCTGGTAAGAAGTGCCAGGCGGGCTGCCGTGTGCAGATTCGCTCTGTGGCCGCTCGGGGCGCCGTCAGGTTAGCACTCAAGCCCAGATAAGGGCGCGGCACGCTGGATCAACACGCGATCTTACGCGGGCAGCTCACGCGCTAGTGTCGGCGCAGACGAGCCCGTTTTCTTGCGTCGCTGAAGTGTGCTCATGCAATGTTGTGTGTTGTTCGACTCACGTGGGACCGTTCTTGCCCGAGCCACCGGATCTCGGTGCTGGCGCCGCCCTCCGAGCCCCCACGAGATGGAGGCCCTGGCGGGCCCGCCGCGCCCTGGAGGCCTCAGCGAGCACGCCATCGCCGCCTGGGGGGCAGGCCCGTCGCTGGGGGAGCGAAAAAGCACGTAGACACGAAAACTCAGAGGTCCGCGCGGATTTCTTGGGTCCGCGCTGGACCCCCCTCCCTGGCGCGCTCTGCGCGCCAGGGGCGGCGCCGAAGGCGCCGCCAGGGGGGCCCCAGCGCCGATCCGAGAAATCCGCGCGGACCTCAGAGGTATTGTGTTCATGTCGATTCTAGAGGTAGGAAAGGGGTATGGTATCAGGGGGTGTGGTGTAATTTCAGGCATAGGGGACTCAGGCGATGCTGTTCATCGCAGATAGCATCGCCATTTCCACGATTGGCACCATACCCCTTTATGCCACACCCCTTCCCATACATACGACGTCCTGATTTTTTCAGGACGGCGTTCCCGAAGTCCAGACCCTGTCCCTGGGGCCGGTTTGTCGTCCTGAGTCGTTGTTTGACGGTCCTGGGGCCCGGCGAGGGCCTCTCGGGGTCGAAAATATAGAAAAAAACCGTCGTGATTTTTTAACGACGCGATCATGTCTGGGTTTCCGACCTCCAGATCAATGCTCTTCTCCACCCCGAATCTCGACTGATGGGGGCATGGCACGGCTGCAGGCGAGCCTCTCTCGCCCAGGCCTCGCCATGGGAAGGCGACGCCTCGGGAGCTGGCCACCTCGAAGGCGCTGCGGGAGAGGCGGAGACGCCGCAAGGAGACCGCGGAGGCCCCCCCCCCGCCCTCGAAGCGCCTAAAGCGGCTGCCGCAGGAGCGCCCTGCAACACGAGTTGCCGCCCCGGCAAGGACTGAGGTCAGGTCGGGCACCTCCTCCTACAGGGGGGATTTTGGACTAATAATGAAAACTAGCAGAAGGATCATACAATAGTCAACATGCTCAAAGAGAATCGTCCCCAGACTATATGTTTCCCAACCATCCTGCGGTGTTGGGTCCTCGTTTTGAAGAGACGGTCCCTGCGTTCCTCCTCCACCCTCCTTCCTCCCTCCTCCTTCCCCTCCTCCCTCCTACACCTCCTCCCTGCGCTTCAACCTCCCAGTACAACGCTTCGTGGCCCCATAGGGAGCTCCACCGAAACCCCCTGTGGGGCCGTCCGCATGCGTCCCGAAAACCCAATTTGGCATTTTCGCCCACCCAGTACAACGATTCGCGGCTCCATGGGGAGCTCCACAGAAGGCCCCAGTGCCACCGTCCGCATGCGTCCCACACACTCAATTTGGCAATTTCAGCGTTTCGTGACCCCAAAGGGAGCTCCACCGAAGCCCCCAATGGGACCGTGCGCATGCGTCCCAAAACACCCAATATGGCATTTTCGCCCACCCAATACACCGCTTCGTGGCCCCATAGGGAGCTCCACCGAAGACCCCAGTGGGACCGTCCGCATGCGCCCCGAAAACCCAATGTGGCATTTTCACCCACCCAATACAGCGCTTCGTGGCCTCATAGGGAGCTCCACCGAGGCCCCCCTCTGCCACCGTCCGCATGCGTCCCGGAAAAAAACACAATGTGGCATTTTTCGCCCACCCAGTACAGCGCTTCGTGACCCCATAGGGACCTCCACCGAAGCCCCCAGTGGGACCGAACACATTCAGTTTGGCATTTTCACCCACCCAGTACAGCGTTTCGTGGCCCCATAGGGAGCTCCACCGAAGGCCCCAGTGCCACCGCCCGCATGCGTCCCGAAAACTATGGCATGTTCACCCGCCCAGTACGGCGTTTCGTGGCCCCAAAGGGAGCTCCACCAAAGCCCCCAGTGGGGCCGTCCGCGCGCGTCCCGAAACGCACAGTTTGGCATTTTCGCCCGCCCAGTACAGCGCTTCGTGGGCGCTCCACCGAGGACCCCAGTGCCACCGTCCGCACGCGCCCCGGAAGCACAACGTAGCATTTTCACCCACCGTGTACAGCGTTTCGTGGCCACCGTGGGCTCATGGGGAGCTCCACCGAACCCCTCAGTGGGACCGTCCGCATGCGTCCCGAAAACCCAATGTGGCATTTTCACTCACCCAATCCAGCGCTTCGTGGCCCCATAGGGAGCTCCACCGACGGCCCCAGTGCTACCGCCCGCATGCGTCGCCCACACCGAGTACAGCGCTTCCTGGCCCCATTGGGAGCTTCACCGAAGGCCCTGGTGCTACCGCCCGCATGCGTTTCCCAGACCCAGTACAGCGCTTCGTGGCCCCATAGGGAGCTCCACCGAAGAAGACATTCGCAATTGCGGTACACACATCTGCATATGGTTGGGTCCTTCGGTCGGATCATTTTCTACTATTTCTGAATATCCCCCCCGTAGAAAGACAGGTCCGACTCAAGACGAAGGATACTCCCGGCAGGCGGCCACTCGGGCCACGGCGGAACCAGTACCTAGGACTAACTTACAAGACATTGCTGGCAGCGCGCGCGCTTTGGGTCTCCATGCTGCACGCTGCCGGAAGTCAGACACGCGCTGCTGCCCGCTAGGGCGCCTCGTGCTCGTCCACGATGCTGGTGAGCGGCCCGTCGCCCAGGGACGTGCATGCCACCAGGCCCGGCAGCAAGATCGAGCCTGCGTTCCAGGGCGCCGCGCTCGCGGAGCTCTTGGCGCTGCGACGGCCCGCGCGCTTCCCGCGCCTGGGGCCGTGGCGGGGGACGTCGGCGAGTTCCGAGCCGGAGGCGGAGCTCAGCTGCGAGCTCGAGGCCTCCTTCACAAAGGCCCCCGCACGCATGACAGGCTTGGGCACGTCGGTGGAGGACTCGCTGTGCTGGTCCGTGCCCCCGGCGCTCCTGCACCCCGCCACCGCCACCGCCGCGGAGGGCGCACGCCGCGCCGGCGAGCGCGGCCGCAGCTCCTGCCTCGGGCAGAGCGCCGGCCTCAGCAGGCCCTCCGGGCCGCCGGCGTCCTCGGACAGGTCGGCCCAGCTGGGCGCCGCCCTGCCCGGCGGCGCCTGCCGCCCGGGGCGGAGCGCCGCACGCGACAGGCCCTCGTCGCCTGGCTCTGGGATCTCGCCGGCGCCCGGGTAGAGCCCCGCCGCCAGCAGGCTCCCGCGGGCGGCGCCGCCAGCCGGCAGCTCCTGCAGGTCGTGCTCTCCGGGGGGCGCTGCCGCCGTGGGCGCGCGGGCGCCGCTCGGGTTGGGGCGGCGCCGCTGACGCCTGAGGAGCGGCAGCCGCTTGGTGGGCAGCGGGAACTTTGCGCGCGCCCCGCTCTCGAACACGACGGGCTTGCAGCCGTCCGGCATGGCGTCGTGCATGATTGGGCTGTTCCTGTATCGGTCCACATGGGCCTCGTAACCCTGCGCGAAGCTCCAACCCACCGCCATCTCGCGATCGCAGTGCACCTGCCACGAGGAGAAGCCCTCGAACACCGCCCTGAAGCGCGCGGCGTGCTCGGGCTTCGTGAGGTTCACGAACGCAAAGCCGAATGTCGTGCCAGAATTGAATTCGAAGGGCACGTAGACGAAATCGTAGAGTCCCGAGAAGCCGTGCGAGTCGAGCAGCTCCAGGAGGAGGTCGCGAGTGTAGCTGGGGGGCAGATTCCGCACCAGCACGGTGGTCCGGTCCTCTGCGTGCTCCGCGCCGTCGGGGCCTGCGGCGCTGCTTGCAAAGGTGCCGAAGAAGTCCGCGGCCTGGCCGAGCCGATCGACCTCGGCGTCGAGCCCCTCCGCCGCGCCGCACCAGTGCCCCTGCTCATGCTCGACCGCGCTCGGCGCGGGCGCCGCGGGCGCCGAGCGGACGCGCCGGACGCTCGCGCACCTAGAGGCCTCCTAGATGGGGTCCGAGTGGATGGGGTCGGAGGATCGCGCCACATCGCCGTTACATCGGCGATGCATCGCCGATGCACTGGCGATGCATCCGCGACGTTGGCGATGCACTGGCGCCATCGGCGTGACGAAACGCCGGGCCCCACATTGCGCCGCACCGCCGATGCATCGGCGATATGCGGCGCGATCCCCCGACCCCGTCGATTCCGACCCCATCTGGGAGGCATGGAGCACCTGTTGTCTTCCGCGACGACCTCGATGAACGTGTTCTGCACCTTGGCGGCGCGCACAAGGGGATAGTGGGAGGGGGGGAGGCTTCTTAGGAGGAGGCTGCTTCTTAGACGGCGCCGGCCTTACATCTACAGAGAAGGCCCGCGCCTTCTAAGAAGCAGGGGTGCCTCTAAGACTCTCTAAGAAGCCTTCCCCCCTCCCCCTACCCCTCTCTGCACGCCGCCAAGCACCAACACCCGCACGGAGCTGCTGTCCCCGCTGGACCCGGACGGATCCCCGGCGGAGGGGGCCGCAGCGGGGTGCGCGGCGGCGGCGCCCGCCGCGGCGCGGGGCTCTCCGGGCATGTGGCTACACGCCGCGGCCGCTCGGGGGGGGAGGCGGCGCGGGGCTGCTGCGCGTGGGGTGGGCTCGGGCTGCAGTGGAGGCCAGCTGGGCAGGCGGGAGCGCGTGCGGGGGTGAGGAGGGGGAACCATGAGGATCCCGTCGGACAAAAGGGGGGTACATCGTATTTGTTTACCCTCCTCCTCCTCCTCGTCATCAGCATCATTCTCATCATGGTCATCAGACTGATGAAGATGATCATACTAATGATAAGAATAGCAATAATAATACTAACAGTCATCATCATCATCATCATCATCATCATCATCATCATCATCATCATCATCATCATCATCATGATCATCCTCATCAACATCATCAACATCACCATCATCATCATCATCATCATCATCATCATCATCATCAACATCGTCATCATCGTCGGCGTCGTTGTCGAGATCATGACGATTACCACGGCAATGACCATAAACATTACCATAACCGTCACAATAACCATCAACATCACCACCACCACCACCATCATCATCGTCATCATCATCACCATCATCATCATCATCACCATCATCATCAACACCGTCGTCATCATGCTCACCATCATACCCACACCCTCTCGATAATCAAGCATACCGCTAACCCTTGTATCTCTTTATCCACGGGATTCATTGTGATTCAATTGCCACAGCAGGCGGGGATGCCGAACTGTATCATCCCCGCCAAAGTTCCTTTCCCACCAGTCCACCATACTATTTCACACGATTGTGATCAGCCCACATTGTACCTCTGGGAAACAGTTGATTATCCTCCCTGGATCTCGAAATTTAGTAGCCCCAGGGGATTATTCTCACCAGGGTTCGGTTACTCATAATCAGGGCTCCCCTAAACCTGAAGACATGAAGTGTCACACGTGACGGCCTCAAGCGCCCCTTCGAACAGTCGCCAACCAAAAAGCTGGGCCAAGAGGTCCCCCAGGAGGGTCCGAAGAGTCCAAAATCATTGATTTTCCTTAGGTTTTGGAAGGATTTCGGAATTTGCTTCTTCTCGGCATTCCGACGGCTCAAGACGGCCCAAGAGGCCCCCAAGATCGCCCAAGAGGCCCCCAAGAGGGCCCCATGACGGCCCAAGTGGCCTCAGATGGCCCCAAGATGGCCCCAAGACGGCCCAAGAGGCCTCCAATACGCCCAGGATGGCCTCCAAGACGCGCAAGATGGCTTCCAAGACGGCCCCGAAGCGCCCCGAGAGGGCCCCCCGTTGGCCCAGAAAGGCCCCCAAGACGGCTCCCGACGGCGTCAGATGTGCCAGGAACCCACCAAGATGGCCAAAGTTGGCTCGAAGCTAGCCCAAGACGCCCTAAGAGGCCCCCAAGAGGGCCTCCAGGAAGGCCATAAAAGGCCAAAAACCTTGATGTTCCTCATGTTCTTGACGGATTTTGACATTTCCTTCTTTTCGGCCTTCCGACGGCCCGAGACGGCCCAACAGCCCCCAAAGATTGCCGAAAGATCGCCCAAGAGGCCTCCAAGACGGCCAAGATGACCTTCAAGATGCCCACGTGTTCCCCGAAGGCTTTCCAAACCGATTCGGGGAACACATGGTCCGATAGCTTGGCAGGTCTGGCCTCAGCGTTCGGCCACATCGGCGCTTCCAAAAAGGCAGGGGGCGGCGGTGATTCGCCGTAGGCGTCTTCAATCCGCCCCCTGTCGATTCATCGCAGGGGTGCCTGGCGTGCTAGACGATTTCCAATCGAACTCCCCCTGGGGCTTCGGCGCGTCCCGCCGGGGTCCCGGGAAGGATCTCAAAACGCATCCGTCGATGCCTTTGTTGCCCCAAGTTGACCCAAGATGGCCTCCAAGACGGCCAAGGTGGCCCAGGATGGCCTCCAAGTTCGCCCAAGATGGCCTCCAAGACGGCCCAAGAGGGTCCAAGATGCTTTCTAAATCGCCCAAGAAGCCTCAAAACGGGCCAATATGGCTCCAAGATGGCCTCAAGATGGCCCAAGAGGGTGCCAAGAGGTCCCCCAGGAGAGCCCGAAGAGGCCAACATCATTGATTTGCCATTGGTTTCAAATGATTTGGACATATGCTTCTTTTAAGCCTTCCCGCTGTCCAAGACGGCCCAAGAGGCCACCAAGATCGCCCCCAGAGCACTCAAGAGGAGTCCAAGATGGGCCCAGGATGGCCTCCAAGACGGCCCCAAGAGGGCCCCAAGACGGGCCAAGAGGCCTCCAAGACGCCCAAGATGGCCTCCAAAACGGCCCTGAAGCGCCCTAAGAGGGCCCCAAGCCGGTTCAGAGAGGCCCCCAAGACGGCTCCCTACGGCGTCAGACGGGCCAGGAACCCACCAAGATGGCCGAAGTTGGCTCGAAGCTGGCCCAAGGCCTCCAAGAGGGCCTCCAGGAATGCCAGAAAAGGTAAAAACACTGATGTTCCAAAGGTTTATGAAGGATTGTGGCATTTGCTTCTTTTCGGCCTTCCAACGGCCCAAGAGCCCCCAAAGATCGACCAAGAGGCCTCCAAGATGGCTCCAAAAGGGGGCCAAGAGGCTCCCAAGACGGCCCCAAGAGGCCCCCAATACGGCCCAGGAGGCCTTTAAGACGCCCAAGGTGGCCTCCCAGACGGCCCTGGAGCATTCCAAGAGGGCCCCAAGTCGGCCCAGAGAGGCCCCCCAAATGGCGTCCGACGGCGTCGGACGGGCCAGGAGCCCACCAAGACGGCCGAAGATGGCCCTAAGATGGCCCAAGAGGCCTCCCAGAGGGCCTCCAGGAAGGCCCGAAAAGGCAAACATTTTTGATTTCCCATGAATTTTTGAAGGATTATGGCATTTGCTTGTGTTCGGTCTTCCGACGGCCCGAGAAGGCCCAAATGCCCCCAAACATCACCCAAGACGGCCCCAAGAGGCCCCCAAAAGGGCCAAAGAGGCCTCCAAGACGCTCAAGATGGCCTCCAAGACGGCCCAAAAGCCCTCCAAAACGTCCTCCAAGAAGGCCCGACAAGGGTCAATATGGCCTCCGGACGGCCAAGATGACCTTCAAGATGCCCACGTGTTCCCCGAAGGCTTTCCAAACCGGTTCGGGGAACACATTGTCCGATAGCTTGGCTGGCCTCAACGTTCGGCCACATAGGCGTTTCCAAAAAGGCAAGGGGCGGCGGTGATTCGCCGTAGGCGTCTTCGATCCGCCGCCCCCTGTCGATTCATCGCAGGGGTGCCTGGCGTGCTACATGATTTCGATTTTGGTTCTTTTCCAGAAGAACTCCCTCTGGGGCTCTGGCGTGTCCCGCCGGGGTCCCGGGAAGGATCTCAAAACGCATCCGTCGATGCCTTTGTTGCCCCAAGTTGGCCCAATATGGCCTCCAAGACGGCCAAAATGGCCCAGGATGGCCTCCAAGTTCGCCCAAGATGGTCCAATATGGCTGCCAGGACGGCCCAAGAGGACCCAAGATGCCTTCAAAATCACCCAAGAAGCCTCAAAACGGGCAAATATGGTTCCAAGATGACCTCAAGATGGCCCAAGAGGGTGCCAAGAGGTCCCCCAGGAGAGCCCGAAGAGGCCAACATCATTGATTTGCCATTGGTTTCAAATGATTTGGACATATGCTTCTTTTAAGCCTTCCCGCTGTCCAAGACGGCCCAAGAGGCCCCCAAGATCGCCCCCAGCGCACCAAGAGGCCTCCAAGATGATGATCGGCTCGATCTGAATCTTGACGGTCCGATTCCGAGGGATATCTGCATCGGGGAGTTCGCGTCAGATTTCAGATCGGGTCTCGTCCTTGCCCCGAACGCCCCGTCAGGCCAGCCCGAGCTCCCCGAACCGGAGTCCCACGTCTCCCCGACACGACGACGGGCGACCGAGAACGAGGAAAACGAAGGGAGGGTGGGGCGGGGAGGGGAGGGGAGGGGAGGGGAGAGGAGGGGTGGAGAGGAGAGGGGAGGCGACTGGTTGTTACTGTGGCCCGTTGGGTGTTCGCGTGGCCCGTTGGGTCTTAGCGCGGCCCGTCGCGCGGTCAGATGGGAGTTACTGTGGCCCGCGCTGGCCGTTCAATGGAAAGTAATATGTAAAGGTATATCATGTTAGATCTGGAGAGATTCGCAAACCTTAAGGGACTGCCTTTCCCGCCCATTACCAGCGAAAACCAGAAAATTACTCCGACGGTAGGACCCCGCACGAAAACCTGTTTAGCTTACCCTTTGCCGTTTCCTCCTCCCCTTGGCAGACATCCTCTCCTCTCGCCCTCTGCGCTGCCCTGTCTTCCTCCTTCTATTTCTCTTCCTCCTTCTCCTCCTCCTCCTCCTCCTCCTCCTCCTCCTCCTCTCGCACCACCTCCTCCTCCTCCTCGTCGTCGCCCTCCCACATGCCCTTCCCTCCTCGTCCTCCTGCCTCTTCTCCATGTGCACCTCCCGCCCCCCCTGGTCGCGGCAAGCAACTCGATTTTCCTTGGCGCCGCCGCCGCGTCGGCCAGCGCGCGCGCGCGTTTGCCGACGGCTAGATCGCGAAGCCGCCGGGGCAACCCTTCGGGCCAGGCCGTTGGGGCAACCTCGCAGGCCGCAGGGGCGCGGGGGCCAGCCGCTGGGACAACCCCGCGGGCCTCCAGGTGCGCGCCGCGGCGCTCAGGCGGGCGGCAGCACGAAGCCCAGCTCTGCCGCGAGCTGCTCCGCCTCAGCCCTGGAGTCCGCCGCTCTCTTGTCGAATTCCTGGAGCGCCTTCCGCGGCGACGCTGACGGCCCGCGCTCCAGGAACTCTCGCGCGGGCGGCCGCAGGGTCAGCATGTTCCGCATGCGCGCGGCGCGGGAGAACATGACGTAGAGGTGCAGCCACCGCGTATCGTCCGACGAGCCCATGCGGCCAGCGCCCTCATCCCTGGCGCTGTCGATGGCGACGCCCTTGCGCAGCGTCTGGCCCTGCGACAGCGTGGAGGTCAGGTAGGGCGCACGCGCCAGGGTGAACCCCGAGCGGCGCACAGCGTGCGCCCCCGAGCTTTGCCACGTGAGCTCCTGCTCGGCGGGCCTGAACATGAGCAAGCTCCTCGCCCGCGCTTCGGCCTCGGCGTCGTCGGCAGCGCCGTCGGCGCCCTGCCGCAGAACCTCGGCGACCTCCATGTAGATCGGGGACTCCTGGAAGCCGCGCGCCTGCTGCCAGATTCCCTGCGGTTGGCAGCGGGGGCGGAAGAGCTGGCCCGGCGCGCACTCCTCGTAGTCCCGCTCGTCGTCTGCGTGAAACTCGAAGGACACGACGGCGGCCCGTTGCTCCTGCGCGAGCCCCAACTTCTTCTTCAGCTCCTCCTGCGCGGCCGTGAACCGGACCTCCATGATGACGTGTGCCGGTAAGACGCCGTGGATGTCCCCCGCCTTGTGCACGTTCGGGACGTTCAGGAGGCGCCGGCCTGCGTCTGGGTCGCCTTGAATCGTGCCGCGCTCGTCCACGGCCTGCAGGAAGACGAGGGGGACGCCGAGGCGCCGCGCGTCGCGACGAGCGCGCGTGTTGATCCACCTCGCCAGCGTCTCCCAGTAGATGCCCATGCCGTAGCCGAGCCGGAAATTCTCGTGCTGGTGCCGTGGGTCCAGGACGCCGTGGTTGTCACAGGCCAACGTCTTCTCCCGGCCAGACCAGACCTCTGGTGGGAAGCGCTTGCCCTCGCGCGTGCAGCCCAAGAGCGCGATCAGAGGGTCCCCCGGCTCGAAGCGCTTTGTGCCCTTCAGCTCGAAGACGCAGGGGATCTGAGAGAAGACCCTTGTGGCGTGGTGGATCTCCACCGTCGGCGGCTCCGCGTACTTGTACGACCCGTCGTCCAGGAGCTCGTTCCGACGACGGCGGCGGCGACGGCGACGACGCCGACGACCAGATTCTGCCGCAGACGCGCTGCTTTTCCGGGCCCCGGGGCCGTGCCTCCGTGCCTTTTTCGGGCCCCGGGGGTGACAGAAACCGATTGAAACCAGAACGGGCCCCCCAACAAAAATTGCGTTAGTGGCCCCTTAACCACAAACACGCAGGGCGTTTTTTGTGGGCGGCTGACGATGGGTTACCACCCCTGGCCCGGACGCAAGGGGCTACCCCTGCGCCCGATTCGGCTGACGATGGGTTACCACCGCCAGCCCGGAGAGAAAGGGTTACCCCTGCCCCCGATTCGGCCGAGGATAGGTTACCACCCCCAGCCCGGACGCAATGGTTCCTCCCTGCGCCCGATTCGGCTGACGATGGGTTACCACCGCCAGCCCGGAGACAAGGGGTTACCCCTGCCCCCGATTCGGCCGAGGATGGGTTACCACCCCGGGCCCAGATGCAAGGGTTCCCCCCTGCGCCCGATTCGGCTGACGATGGGTTACCGCCGCAAGCCCGGAGACAAGGGGTTACCCCTGCCCCCGACTCGGCCGAAGATGGGTTACCACCCCCGGCCCGGACGCAAGGGGCTACCCCTGCGCCCGATTCGGCCGCCGATGGGTTACCACCGGCGGCCCGGAGACAAGGGGTTACCCCTGCCCCCGATTCGGCCGAGGATGGGTTACCACCCCCGGCCCGGACGCAAGGGTTTCCCCCTGCGCCCTGCCGCCGCTTCGGCCGAGGATGGGTCACCACCCCCGGCCCGGACGCAAGGGTTTCCCCCTGCGCCCGGCCGCCGTCGTCCTCCTCAATTCCTGTTTTTCGTCCTCCTTCTCCTCCTCCTCCTCCTCCTCCTCCTCCTGCGCCTCAGCTCCAGCTCGCATGCTTCGAGCTGGCTCAGCGCGGGGACTCCCGCGGGGACAGACCGGCGGGCTCCCGCCTGTGACTTCCTCGCGAGTC
>CAUYUJ010019547.1:42500-47500 GCA_963575745.1 Prorocentrum cordatum | reverse complement strand
TCGAACATCTTCCTTCTCGTCGCAATCCGCCTCCCCCCCCTCCACTGACTTCTCATCTTCTCCTCAAGTATCTTATCTCCCTTCCTCGTATCTCTTCCCGCCCTCATCCTCCTCAGTTTCGTCTTCTGCAACCCTCCTCGTCCTCGTCCTCCTCCTCCTTCTCCTCCTTGCTCTCCTCGCCCTTGTCCTAGGACTCCCTCTCCTCCTCCTGCGCCTCCGACTCTACAGGCAACGACGCCAACGGACGCCACCGACACGCGCAGCCGCCACCGACTCCAGAGGCGCAGAACGCGGGGGCGGGACAGACGCAGAGGAGGGGGAGAAGGGGCATGATTCTTGGGAACGAGCGGGGCAGACGCAGAGGAGGAGGAAAAGGGACATGATTCTTGGGAACGAGCGTTTTGCTATTCTTGGGGGTTTCCTCACGTGCGCCTACTTGAGCAAATCTGATTTGGCATCCCAGGCAAACTCTCGAATTTCGTCAAGCTTTGTTTTGCCGAGCTCTTCTACTGTGCCCTATACGGCATCTATGCGTGCACTCAGGACTCCCACGACGTCGAGGCACACTTGCTTAGGATCATCGGACGGTTAGCGCTGGCATTCAAAATTTGCGCCTGGTCCGACGCTGTGGTGCACAACGCTGTGGTGTGCCCTGCATTGTGGGCAGGCGTACCGGTCAAACGCATCTTACGCACGGCGGCGTTGCCAGCGGGGCTGGTCGCCTTCGCTGGCACTGCTGCTACAGGCTTAGGCAAGGCGGCCGGCACGAGAGGAACAATATCGCCAACTCCTGATGGCGCGTCGGCAACGACAGAACAGCCGTCGGACTCAGAATCTGAGATCACAGCTGGAAGCGGGGGAAACTCTTCGCAGGCTGCGGAGCACTCGGCTTCGCTTTGCCCTTGGCCTTGCGTTTGGCAGCGGGGATTGGCGGCAGGGGCCTGGGGACAACCAATTTAGTTCGTGCCTGTTATATTCTTGGTCAATTTAAAAAGGAAGGGATGAGACAGGACAAGGGGATGCCAGGAAGGGCGAGGACAGGGGGAATGGAAGAATGGTGAGGACTGGAGGAAAAAAGGTCGCGGTTACGTAAATCCCGTGGCCTGTGCCCCGCAAGGGTCGCGTCGACGTTTATGTTGCCGTTCGGCTCCAAGGTTTCGAAGCTGGATCCATCGTCCCACGCGGCGACCGCGGATCCTGGACCCCCGGTATGATTTTGCTGGCTGGCACCCCCCTTCCGTCAGCAAGCAGTTTGAAAACCTTGCCCCCGTCCTGGGGGCGATCAACGACCATGTCGTCGCCCGAGGAAACCGACTGCGCATCGCCCTCAATCGGAAGGTCTTCGGTCTCTGGGCCCCCCGTTGGTGGATCTCTGAAATGCGGGAAAGGATTCGGCAAACATTGACGTGGAGTTCTGGTGAATGACCCTTTTGCGCCAGGCACAACCACGTGGAATACTTCAACGAGAAATTTGGGCCTAGTTTCCGATGTAGTAGACGCGATTACATTCCCGACTTTGGCGACGTCTTTGGAGCGCATATCAAACGACATGTTGATGTGTGCCAACGCTACCCTCGCCGAGTATGCCACCATAACTATAGCCGTCTCAATTGGTTTGACCGGGGACCGAGCGAGCTTTTGGATTTTGCACAGCGAGTCCCCCATAGCAATTTTGGCGGCTCTCTGTATATCATTCTGCGCATAGAAACCACCTCGGGCGTCTAGTTCCATAGAGCTCCCCAGCCCATCCCGAGCAAGAATTGGACGCGGCGCGGCGACGCGGCGCCCCCCATCGTCGCACTCACGCCAGCCCGCCCCCTAAGCCAAACACGTGGATTGGTTCGATGAGAAGGGGCACGCGGGACGGAGTCGGTGAGGAGGGCAACCTCGTCGCTGCAACGTTCCATCCCGTTTGGAACCGAAATCTTCTGCATGCGCGCGAGGTTCACGTCCTTGCGCGCGTCGCTCGACGCGCGCGACCCATCCAGCCAGACCGTCGGCAACGCGAGTCCCAGCCGCGACGCGATCGAATCAACTGCGCCAGCGCCATTGCGCCAACGCGGAGTGCGATGCCGCTTCGCGCCCCCCGATGGGCAAGGGCGCAAGGTCGTGAAGAAACGGGCGTCAGCAACAGAGGGTTGAGAGGCATCCGCCTGCCGCAGATGAGATGGATTTGATTCGCGCCGTCCATCGCATGCATCTGGCCTCGCGCTTCGAGCCATCCAGCAACAAAAAAATGGTGCCAGTGGGCTCCCGCCCACCCCTCCCTTCCATGCCTCACTAGCGCGCGTGGCGCGATCGTCTCCGCGACCGCGGGCGCGAGGGGCGGGCCGAGGGAATGCAGGAGGAGGGGGCGGGCGGGCGATGAATGAGCGTTGCGGCGGGTTGCACGCGATTCAACGCAAGTGGAGGCACAGGAAAAGTCAGGTGACAATTGCTGACGGCGCGCTGCCGAGGCGCCCCAACGCCATCGCTCCGACCGGCCAACTCCAGCGCCCCGACTGCGGCGGGACATGCCGGACGAATGTTCGACGACGGCGGGGGGGGGAGGGGGTGGGGGGGCGATGGCGAAAATGGCGATGAGGGCGATGATGCAAGGTTCGGCAGTTGCGACGTTGACGGCGCTGACGTTGACGACGGCGACTGCCGCGACGATGGCAGTTGCGACGACGATGACGGTGATTTCGTCGAAGGCGGCGGCAGCGAAGACGACGAAGCCTGTCGACGATGCCGCCGCCACAGCCGCAAGTGCACTTTAAAAGAAGAGATGAGTCGGCGTCGGAGCTGGAATCGCTGCGGCAATACTTAAATGGATCGCGCCTCTTCTGAGGCAGGATCGGCGCCCTCTGCGGCGCGGTCTCCGAGCTCTGCGCGGGCTGCAGCGAGGAGCTGGCCGCAACGGTGGCGCCCTCATGCCTCGCCGCGTTTTGCATCTCCCACCTCCACAACTCTGCGGCGAGGTCCGCATCTCCGCTCGCGTCCTCCACCACATTGCCTTCGACATCCACCAATTTCTTCGCGGCAGCGGCTTCGGCTGCCTCCCCCAACTCCTGCTGCAGCGAGTCGGCGATGGGCATTCCGCCCGGGGCAAGGCTGCGAACCTCGCCCGATACCAACTCGTCGAGCGCGTCCTCTCTGTACGAAGCCCCCCCCCCCTCATCCACGCGCGCCGCAGCCGCAACGAGCGGAACGGCAGCCGCAGAAACCGCGGGCGCATCGGGGCCCCCGAGACCCTCGAGTACATCGGCAGCTTCAGTATCCCCAGGCGCATCGGCAGCATCAGAACTCTCAGGACCTCCGAACGCGTCGGCAGCCACACGAACCGCGAATCCATAGCTGGACTGGGCCTCGACGCCACGGACGCTGCTCCTGATGTTCTGGGTTTCCTGGACATCCTCCATTTCTTGTTCTGCCTCTCCAGTCCCTCCGAACCGCTCGGACACCTGTCTGGCATAGGGCTGATAGTTCCAACCGGGCTCTCGGTGTCTTGGCTCGCGATCGCATCGGAGATTCGCCCCCTCAGCTTGCGCGAGTCCTGCTGCCGTCGCTCGCCGATGCCCTCGATTCGCAACGCGCAGCCATGCGTAAGCTGATTCCCTCTCGTGAGCAACCACGCTGGGACTGGACCGATCTCTGGCGCAGCCTCGTTGCGGCGCACCTGAATCAGCTCGATGAGCCGATCGATTCACCTGTTAAGTGACTTTAATGTCGAGGCGGATTCTGCCGGCGCGAGCTTTCTGACCGACGTCGCGCCGCGGCGCCCTTGGTCTGGAAACCCGCGCTGGCCCATCCTCAACTTTGCTCTCGCCACCCCCGCCGACAGGCGACGACTCCAGCACCGCGATTTCGTCGACTACAGGGGTCGGCCTACCTCGATCCTACTCTTCCGCCGCCTCCCACCCTACAGTCAACCTGCAGAGTAAGGATGCGCGATGGGGAGGCAAAGCCCTTGGACGCCCATTTCGAAGCTTCCCGAGCGGGGCGCGGCCAACGAAAGTGGCCAAGGAGGGACCCAGGAAGCAAGGGTGCAAGGGTACCCTTGGGAGGGATGCCTATCCTTACTTTGCGGGTCGACTGCGCCCTCCTCCTATCTCATCCTCCCCCATCCTGATTATCCCTCCACTTCTTCGCTGTTGCTCGCGCCCACCGAGGCGGCGCGCCCTCTGGGCCCGCGGGAGCAGTGGCAGACCACCGCGCAGTGCCCATGATGCGGCGCACGCCGTCTGGACGGCGAGTTCGCTTTGATAATCCAAGATCCAGGAAAATTCCAGAAAATCCAGAATGCAAAACACATCCAGAACATCTGCAAATCCAGAAACAAAAATCCAGAATGCAGGAAAATCCAGAAACTCTGCACATCCAGAAACAAGCCAGGAAACGAATATCTGTTTCAGCAGGTGTTTCGAGCCTCTGCTTATCTACCTCCTCTGCTCACTCCTCCTCTTCTTTCGACTCTGCCACTTCGTACTTATCCTCCTCTGTCTTTCTCTCGCCCTCCTCCTCCTCCTCCTCCTCATCCCCCTGATTTGCACCGCCGATCCTGGGTCTGCAAGTCGCTCGCATACAGCGAGTGTTGTCTGGAGAACGCCTGCCGCATCGGCCACGCGTAATACATAAAATTCTTCACGCGGCTGAACAACAACCACATGAAACCCACGACGCACGCAAACCAAACGCAGGAAAATAATCCGTCGCATCATCACGCTAATGTGCTGCATTGTCCTCGATCCGAGGCGGGGCAACCCACGCTTCCGAGCCGGGTGCCCTACATTTGGCAGAGCGCTCGGAATCGCTGCCGAGCTCCACTGGAGAGATCCACAGCACGGCATTCACCTCGAGACCGCTCACAATGGCCAACGCTCGGCAGAACCCCAGAGGCGTGGTGATATCAGAATCGACCGCCTTCGCAATCCATGAATAATCTGTCGCGCACTGAAGCACATCGCTCCTGGCTGTAACGAGCTCCACCGAATCAACGCGACGCGCTACATCCTGTCGCA
>CAUYUJ010019547.1:0-40000 GCA_963575745.1 Prorocentrum cordatum | reverse complement strand
CTACTACTACTACTACTACTACTACTACAGTGTTACCGTACATGTTAAATGACAAGGGTTTAATCCTGGGGGGTCTATGTTAAATGGACGGGGACGTTTTAACGCCAACCACATTTTTTGTCAAGACGGAAGGACTAGGGCCCTATAGCCATATAGCCCTATAGCCCTAATCGCCCTATAGCCTTCCGGCCTAATAACCCTGTGGCCCTATAGCCCTACAGCCCCATAGCCCTATAGCCCAATAGCCCTATGGCCCCGTAGCCCTATAGCCACATTGCCTTCTAGCCCTATAGCCCTAAAGCCCTAGAAAGATAATGATTGGGGCTTTTCTCCGGCATCATAGAATTCGCAGTACTCAGGAGTGCATAAGCAGTAGTAGAAACACTAGCCGTAGTAGTAGTAGTAGTAGTAGTAGTAGTAGTAGTAATAGTAGAAGTTGAAGTAGTAATAGTAGTAGTAGTAGTAGCAGTAGTAGTAGTCGTAGTAGTAGTAGTAATAATAAGGGGTAGTATTAGTATTCTTATTCGCAGTAGTAGTAGTAGTAGTAATATTAGTGGTAGTAGTAGTAGTAGTAGTAGTAGTAGTAGTAGTAGTAGTAGTAGCAGTCGTAGTAGTAGTAGTAGTAGTAGTACTACTACGAGTAGTAGTAATAGTAGTAGTAGTAGTACTACTACTACTACTACTAGTAATAGTAGTAGTAGTAGTGCTAGTACTAGTAGTAGTAGTAGTAGTAGTAGTAGTAGTAGCCTTGGTATTGTTATTAGTGTTATTATTAATATTAGTATTAGTATTAGTATTAGTAGTAGTAGTAGTAGTAGTAGTAATAATAGTAGTAGTAGTCGTCATCGTAGTCGTAGAATTATGTACACGTAGAATATATAATACGCTGCGCAACATAATGATACAACACCGTCGATTCGTACTTGCCCGGGTGATAATGAAGTTCGGGCCCGCCGCTCCCAACCACCTACCACAACTGTCTTGGCCGGAGGTAATCATGAGGCTGGTGCTAAGGAGGAGGGGGTGAGCTTCATGATAGGGGCATGCGCTTGTATACATATACATATATATATACACAGGTGTATGTATATATTATATTATATATAGATGTATATTTATGTAGACATATATATATATGTATATGTATATGTATATCCGCCGCCGTGCCCTCGAGACACGAGTTGGAGTGTCCTGAGGTCCTTGGTCCTCAGTGTCCTCAGGTCCTCAGGTCCTTGGCCCTCAGGTCCTGGGTCCTTCCCCCGAATCCTCAGTCCCCAGTCCTGGGGAGACTTCCCAAGATCCCCGAAACCGCCGAGATTGCCAACTCTTCCGGGGCGCCTCGCGTGGCCCCTGGGGGCTCCTCACGTCCTGCCGCGTGCCCTCTCCTCGGCCACCAGGGAAGGCACCGAGAGGGGCCAAAGGAGGCCCCAAGGGGCGCCAAAGGCAGTCTGCGAGGGCCGCGAAGCACCGAACCATCGGTCCAAGGCGTCCAGGGCGGCCGGCAGTCGGCCGCAAGAGCGCCCAGAACGTCGCAAGAGGCCTCGAGAGCCTCCCCGAGAAGGCCCCCCAAGGCTGAGATCATGGATGTTCCATTGGGTTTTCTGCGTGTTTGGTCCCCCAAGAAGGCGTAAGGGACCCCCAAGGTCGAACCAGGACGGCCCACGAGGCCCTCAAGAGGGCCCCAGAACGGCCGCAAAGGCCACGGCCCAAGGGGCTTCCTAGACGGCACAAGGGGGCCCCAAGACGGCTCCAACACGGGCCCCAGACGGGGGGGCCCAAACAGACATTTCGAGACCTCGGCCCCAGGGGCCCCCCAGGAGGCCCCAAGATGCCCGCCGACGGCCCGGAGAGGCTCCAAAACTACTCCCCAGAGGCCCACGAGATCGCCGTGACGAGACCCCAAACATCCCTGAGGGCTCTGACCCACAATCCAGGCACGGAGGCATGGGCGTTGTGATCCTCTTGTCTCCTTTTCGAGTCCTCCGTCTTTCTCTTCAACTCCCCTTCCTGCTACAAGAACCACGCGCACGCTCAGGTGCTAGCTAGGCCAAGCTCGCGATAAACTTACAACTGCACACCCATACGTACCCATACATTGCCTGAACGCGAAGTGAAGACGTACAAGGATTCGTGCCGAACAACAACATGTTACGGATAAGGGTACACCCATGCTAATTCAAACCAACGCAATACAACACATGACACAGCACTGAAGTAAATACAATGCATTGCAATGGCATTGCGGCGCGACACATTGCCATGGAAAGGGGGTTGGAATGCAACGGAATGCAGCAACGAACATGGTTGCAATATTAAGCGCGAAGTGCATACAAGTTCATGCAATAAAAATGCATGCAAGATATACCTGCGTCATCATTCGCGAAATAATGCAACCCCAGCCAACGAGCCCAAAGAATTCGGAGATCGCAGACAAGTATGGCCGGGGAATAATCTGGACTGGGGATCGCAAGTGCGACGAGGCACATTGCTTGAGACAACGGGGGTAGAGGCGAGGAGACAGACACGAATGGGGAAAACGAAGCAGGGATGACAGAAGAGTCAGGCCGGGGGACGGCAGTGAACGGAGGAAGGGAGACAGAAGAGAAAGGAGGGAAAGCGAAGAGTGAGGGAGTAAAGAAGGATCAGGAGCTAAGAGGCTCTCTTCGGGACTCGCATGAAACAACCTACGCCACCTCAGAAAGGAATCATCGGAAGACAGGAAAACGTAAACAAAGGGGCCGTCTTGGATACCGCCAGGGTCCTCTTGGACTCTCGTGGGAGCCCTCTTGGGACATCTTGCAGCACTTGGGGATTATCTGAGAGACATCTTTTGGCCGTGGCGGGGTCTCCCAGACGCCCCGTCCCGTGGCCCTCTGGGTACCTCCTCTCTTCCTCCGCCTTCGGCCTGCTGCTTCCGAGATCCTCCAAACCTCGTCTCCCTCTCTGTGACTTACTCCCTACCCCTGCGCATTCCACCGCTCCACACGTCCCCTCGAATTTACTTTCTGCCGCCAGGGCGTCAGCAATCCTGCGCGGTGAAAAAGGTTCCCTCGTCCAGGCTTCTGTCCAGCGTTCTGTCGAGGCTGCCGGCGTGTGCGGAAAGTGTCTGCTTGGGCGCGAATTACTGGGGGGACGATGCATCGGGAAACGAACGATGACATCAACATAAAAACTCGGAGGTGCGCGCGGATTGCTCGGATCGGCGCTGGACCCCCTCCCTGGCGCGCTCCGCCTACGAATTTCTATGTTATGCCATTGTTCGTTTCCCTAATAAACGAGAGAGCAGCGAGGGCTGCAAAAAAACAAAAATTGCCCTTTCGTGCCCCTCCAGAGGGGTCCCCTATAGGGCCCAAGGGGCGGCCTCTCGGGCCGAAGAGCGCACCTTTCCCTCCCCCCCCCGCCCACTTCTCGCCTTCGAGGCCCGAAAAAGGCACCTTCCCCCCCCACCCCCCCCTTTTTTGAGTATCGTTAGGGTGCCACATGCGAACCCTACCCCTACCCCCACGATTTCTGGGGGGAGGGTGGGGTTCACTTCGCTCGTGAGCTCCCGAACGAAGTGAACCCCACCCTCCCCCTCAGAAATCGTGGGGGGGTAGGGGTAGGGTTCGCATGTGGCCCCCTAATCGTTTGACCGATCTCCATCCCCAGCAGCGTGGCCTGGGCCCCACTGGCCGATTTGCCCCCCTAGATGGGGATATAGGCCGTTCCCTGCGGGTTTCGCGAGGAGTGCATCCCCAACTGGGGGGGGGGGGTAGTATGTGGTGGGGGCCTCGAAGGGGACGGGGATGGGGATGGGCATCGGATGCACGATAACGACGAAAAGGGCACCTCTTTCTCCCCCCCCCCTTGTCATCGCCCCCCCTTCACTCGCGCCCAAAGTCTGCGCAAACTCCAGGATCCCGGAGCCGCCAAACGACCCGGGCCCAGCCGCTGGCACGGGAGCCGCAGCCGGCTGCTCCGGCCGCGTCCCGGCTCCGGCGCCGGGGCACGGCGAGGTCGGGGCCACCTCCCGCGGCGAGGGTGCACCCTCGCCGGAGGAGGAGGAGGAGGAGTCGCTGGGGACAGCTGCAGCGGGGCACGAGGCCGTCCCTGGGAAGACAGGCCAGTCAGAGCCGAGGATGGGAGAAGTATGTGAGGAGGAGGAGGAGGAGGAGGAGGAGGAGGAGCAGGAGGAGGAGGAGAAGGAGAAGGAGGATGGAGGATGGAGGAGAAGGAGGATGGAGGATGGAGGAGGAGGAGGAGGAGGAGGATGGAGGAGGAGGAGGAGGAGGAGGAGGAGGAGGAGGAGGAGGAGGAGGAGGATGGAGGAGGAGGAGGAGAGGAGGAAGGAGGAGGAGGAGGAGGATGGAGGAGAGGAGGAGGAGAAGGAGAAGGAGGAGGAGGATGGAGGAGAGGAGGATGGAGGAGGATGGAGGAGGAGGAGGATGGAGGAGGATCGAGGATGGAGGAGGAGGATGGAGGAGGAGGATGGAGGAGGAGGAGGATGGAGGAGGAGGAGGAGGAGGAGGAGGATGGAGGAGGAGGAGGATGGAGGAGGAGGAGGAGGATGGAGGAGGAGGAGGATGGAGGAGGAGGAGGAGGAGGAGGATGGAGGAGGATCGAGGATGGAGGAGGAGGAGGAGGAGGATGATGGAGGAGGAGGAGGAGGAGGAGGAGGAGGAGGAGGAGGATAGGAGGAGGAGGAGAGAGGAGGAGGAGGAGGAGGAGGAGGATGGAGGAGGATCGAGGATGGAGGAGGAGGATGGAGGAGGAGGATGGAGGAGGAGGAGGATGGAGGAGGAGGAGGAGGGAGGAGGATGGAGGAGGAGGAGGATGGAGGAGGAGGAGGAGGGAGGGGGAGAAGGAGGATGGAGGAGGAGGAGGAGGAGGAGGAGGATGGTGGAGGAGGAGGAGGAGAAGGAGGAGGAGGAGGATGGAGGAGGGGGAGGCCACCTCCCGTGGCGAGGGTGCACCCTCGCCGGCCTCGTGCCGGCGGTACTCCCGGATGGCCGCCCGCTTGAGGCGGAAGAGCTCCTCGAAGCTGCGCCGCTCCTCCGCCAGCAGCTCCTCGGACATGGGGGGGGGATCTATCACGAAGGGGCCCCAGGACACACACAAATAAATACACACAAATAAAATGATTCCCCATATTTTCCTATGTTTTCTGGGTTGCTGTCTTCCCCCCCACTTCCCATATTTTCCCATGTCTTCTGTGGAATCGAAGATTAATTGTGTCTGTGTGTTTCTTTTCCTCCCGAATATCACGAAGCATGATGCGATCCCCGACACTGGCCCAGAGGTCCGACGCTCCCCAAAAAATTGGAACGGGCGTTCTTTTTCCCGTTTTCAGGCGTCGGGGGCCCTCGCCGGGCCCAGGGAGCGCCAACGAAACGACTCGGGACAAAAAGCCGGCCCTGGGAAAGGGATCGGGACCTCCGGGGCCCACGCATCGAAATTAGTGGAGCAGCCAAATGTCTGGGAATAACACAATAAATCCGTGACCTAGCTCGAGTCACCAATTCTCGGGATACCTCTGAATCTATGAAAGGTTTCATTTGTTACAATTTTCGAAAAGACTCCCTATCCCCAATGTGTCTCGCCCTTCTAACGTAAGTCCCCTCTCAGAGGGTTACCAGGAAAGCCTCAAACCTTACGCTTCGAAAACTCGGAACTGGGAAGGGCCTGGGATTCTGATCTTGAGTGGCCTCCCAGAAAGCTGATAGACTCCCGGAAAGATGAATGATTCTGACAAACAACATGCCTCATAATGGGTACGTCAGACCATAAGCTTTTGACATGCGTGTACGAGTCAGACGTGCGTCATTGTTACACGCCCTCTATAATTCCAAAATACACGCATCGCAAAATTATGGGTTGCACAAGTGAATGATGTAGCATCAAAAGTGACGCGTGACACTCCGAAAACCGAATGATGAAACCCATTGTTCCACTTTCATCCCAGACCTCGACATGGCATGAGATAGTGTGATCCGACGCGCGCGCATAAGTAAACACATCCATTATTTGGATAACGAATGTACAAATCAACGAAGAGCAACCGCACAAGACACGCGTTTCACTTGCATTTTCGCTCCCAACATGACATGATGCATTGCGCAACAATACACGCATCCTCTTTCGCCCGCGGGCGCGCGCACGCGTGCGCCATGCGAACGCCAGCTCAAAATGACCCGTTGAACTTCGAAGGCGAAAAATGTGAAACACAAGTGGTGCACGTGTATTCTGGGCCACAGAAAGGGATGATATTGTGTGAGACAATCTACAGTTCCTAATGCACGCGCCTGCGCGCGCACGCGCGCACGCGTGCGCCATATGAATGCGCGCGCGCACGCGCTCACGCGCGCGCCATCAGAACCTGCAGCGTGTCAGAATACAGCATATCAAGTTGCGGCCCAGATGACGATTGAAACGATTTGTAATCACTCGTACTCTGGGCCTCGGCATGAGATGCTCTATGTTGTGACACAGAGCACTTCGCATATTGCGCGCGAGCGCAAGTACGCATCATCGTGAAAGTTGTCATATTCGGCGTTTCGACATTGGGCGGAACGGGGGGGGGAGGGGGGCCCTGGCTTCGGACCTCTGCTTGAAGCGACTGTTTGCAGCAGTGCGTCCTGCGGGGGAGACTGCACCTGCGTGAAACAGGCGCCCAAAACAGCCAAGATCTAATCCACGGGGGGAGGGGGGGGGGTGCGAGGGACAGCCCCGGCCGATCGGCAAAACACATTGCGCGCGAGCGTAAGTATACATCATTGTGCACAGGGGTGACGCGGTCACCCCGAGCTTGCGCGCGCGCGCGTCGCTGCCGCGGGGCGCAGTGCCACCGCGCCTCCTCGGAAGACTTGGACGCCCCCCAGCCGTCCTAGAAGTTCTCTCAAGCCTTCCCCGAAAACCAAAAACAATTTCTCGGAAGGCGCGAGGGCCTCTGGGAAGTCCCGCCGCCTCCTGAGAAGGCCATATTCTTCTCATTTCGCCCCCTCGCTCGCCGCTGATCAACATGCGAGGTGATACTTCTGAAACCATGCGTTGTTTTCTCGCTGCCTGCGCGCGCGTGAGTGCACCATTGTGCACTGTCGTGATCGTGGATTTGTTTGGGCCTGGGCTTCGCGGCGAAGCCCCGGAGAGGGTTCGCGCGACGGGTCTCAGGGCAGGTCGGCAGTCTCGCCCGCCGGGGCGAGCCCCGCCAGGGGCCCGCGGACTGCGCCTGCGCCTAATTACGCGACTGCGCCTGCGCGGCGCAGGGCCCACCCCCCTCTTGATCGGCGGATCTGCCCTCGGTAGCCTGGCCTTCAGCATCGTGGAGCGGCGCCGCCTCTTTCCCGCCGCCCTTGCTTGAGCTGTCTTCCACTCATTGCAATATATATATATATATATATATACACAGAGAGAGAGAGAGAGAGAGAGAGAGAGAGAGAGAGTGAGCGAGAGAGAGAGAGAGAGAGAGAGAGAGAGAGAGAGAGACGGACAGGCAGAGGCGCCTTCCCATTTCGACGAGAGCGTCGCGCATCAGCGCGAGAAAGGGGCCACGCAGACGAGAGGCGCCCCGATCGATTGGCCCGATGCGATGCTGATTGACGGCGCGCGCCGAGGCTCGCCATGTGTACATCTGGTCGAAGGGGGCATGAAGTGCATGGCGTGTGCGACGTGGGCACAGTCGCCAGAACGTTTCAACAAATCGCAGCATCGCCCAAAAGCGTGGCCCTGGTGTTTCGGATGCAGCGAAACAGGTTACGCGCAAAAGGCGAAGTGCCCAAACGCCGAGTGGGATACTCGCCCAAGGAAGGATCCAGCTGACCCGAGTCGTTTTTTCCTGATCAGGTTGCTTTCAGGCGGGGGCTCATCCTCAACCATCCTCAAAGGCTGCAGCTGCTGCTTCCGTGGCTTCCCTAAAATGTTGACGCAGGCGCAGCCGAACAGTAAGATAGGCATCTGGGTCCGAGCCGCCGCCATGCAGCCGTGGTTGCACAAATACTGGTGCTCGTCCGTCGGCATCGGGCTTTGGCGAAGCAAACTTGAGAAGTCAGCGCTCTCCAGCGGGCCCGAGGGGCAAGGTCTGACACGAGACCACTTCGCAGGAGAAATCGAAGATGGGTTTCCCCCTTCCAGCGCGGGTCGATCGGCGATATGGTTGCCCAAGACGCACGAGTGACCACGAATCCAGGAGAGGATGATCCTGAAAGCGCGGAAGACCTTAGCCCAGACGAAGCGTAGCAGGGAGGTGAGGACGAGGTCGTGCTAGGGGTAGAAGGCATTCTCCAGGGTGCCGATCCCGTCCGTGGAATCAAAGACGACCTCGGAGCCTGCGGCAAAGAAGTGGCGCCCTGAGGGTGCGATGGGCCCTGGGAGCCGCAAACCTGTTTCTATTGCCCATGCCAGCTCAGCAGTATTACTAGTACAACGAATGGCGCCCAACAAACCCTGGGAGGCGGGGGTCGGCGTGCACTGGGCCGCAGGCTTCGCAGACAGGGGCGCATTTGATACCAGGAGATTTTGAAGACTTCGAATTCGGGGTCAGGCCAGGGGGGTCCTTGAAGACCGCGAAACCCCACCCGCACGTAGACTTGGTCTTGGCGCGTTTCTTAAAATGGCCGTCGCTGAAGATTCTGAAACTGACCTGATCAGGTGAGATGTCAGTTCTCAGCCTGCCCGAAATGTCAAAGCGGTCCTCAAGCTGGGCCCCGAACGCGTGATCTAGCAGCTGCCAGCCCACGGGTTTCGTCGCGAAACGATGTTTGCAAGCAGGAATGAAGACCATTTGAGGCCGGCGCTCAGCAAAAAAGCGAAGCACCACGGGCGAGTGGTCCGACTTCACCGCCGACGACTCCCCCACCTGGACGTTGTAGCTGGCGACGGGGAAGGACCTGCAGACCATGGAGAAATCGATCTGTCTGGGCTCGAACCGTCCGTCGTAGAAGCACGTCGCGGTACCCATAGCTGGCTTGCTCCAGGTGTTGGCCGCAATCAAGTCGCTTGTTCCCCTGAACTCGTGCAGGTAATCGGTCTTCCACGAGCGAACTCCAGAGGCGTGGGGCCCCACTGCCCGAGTCGGATACCTTCTCTTTCCGAATGAGGCGTTCGCGTCTACACAAAGACGGGTCTAAAACCAGAAAGTGCCATGTCAATGAACTGCTCGCACTCTTGAAAGTCTTGGGCGTAAAGAGTATGATTGCGAGAGTCGGGGTCGAGATGTGCACATATAATCCAGAGCTCACCAAGAGCTGCGTGGACTCCAAGTGCGAGGCAGGCAGATCTGAACAGTGGCTTCCCAATGATGCAAACCGTGAACGTCTTATGCACTACGATGCAGGGTCTCCTTTTTCCGCCTCCCGCTGGGAGGCCCTAGGATTACTGTATGGCCAGCAATCTCAGGATGAGCAAGGTCGGTCCCCGTGAATTCTTGAAAGCAGGTCACATCCCAGAGTAATTCGCGCTCAAGTTGACCCAGCACCCCTGCGGCACCCTTCATCGGAACTCCACGGCAGTTCCATGAGATGATCACGGTGTCGTCGCTGGTGCGAGCGCAAGGAAGAAGATAGCCACGACCTGCGAGGTGGGCCACTTATCTCGTCGAGCTTGGAGGCCAAGTCGAGCTGCGCCCCCAAGCTGCAGAGCCAGGCCTGACCCCCCTCCGCATGGCGTAGCAAGTACGACGGGCACGCCCGCGTGAGCAAGCGAATCGGCTCCCTCGGCTGCACCTCCTGCGGCAAATGCTTGCGCAAGCAGACGACAGTGCCCATGTCCTTCTGGGCGTCCAACGAGTTGGTCAGGAGCTGCGCGTCGTGGGTGGACCACTTAGTCACGAAGGCGCCCTTAATCAAGCCCTTCGCGTGGGCCGCCCGACTGAAACAGATGATCTCGTCCGTGTACTTGTCGATAGTATGCCATAGCTTCCGCTCGTTCCCGTCGATGGGGTCCACGTCGCGGCTCCTCTCTGCCAAGGAGCTGGCAAACTTCTTCCCTTTCATCGAAACTAAACACTTCCACATGAAATCTTTGTTATTGAACTCAACTTTCACTCTGTCCGTGTACGAGCCCGCTGGGTACACTTTGGCAACGCCCTCGATGTGCGCGAGCCGCAACACCTCACGCACCTCGCTCGCCAACTCCGCCCCCTCTGAGTAGATCCAGCCCCCGATGCAGGGTGTCCTCCCCAAGCCCATTGGCATCCTGGCGGGAGGTGCGATCGTCGATGCGTCGGAGCCTCCAGTTCCCACTGAAGCGACTGAGGCAGCCGAGGTGGTGGCTCGGGCAGCACTGGCGCCTGACTTGACTACGACCATCCTGCCTGGTCTTCAAACTGACGAGGTCACCATTTATCACGGCAACTTCCCTGTCTGTGTTGGTCACTTCACGGTTGACCTCTTCCACCTTAGCATCCAACGGCCTGATGGTGTCTCCCATGACATTCCTGAGGTCAGCAGAAAGGGCCGCGAACAGTCGGGCAGCACCTGGATCTAGACCCTCTGGAGCAGCTGTCGGTGGGGGTACAGCAGGAGGAGGTCCCAGGGGCATGACCGAGGAGGCGGCACCGTTCGAACCCTTGTAGCCGCCCCACGGGTCGAAGTGAGCAGCCCCTCCTGCGGCAACGATGCGTCGCTGCTTCGTCCCGTTCTCCTCAACCTCAATATCATCGTCCCCCAAGGGCGGACCAGCCAGAGCCATGTCTATTCGGTATATATCTCCGCACGGGAGGCAAAATGCGCGTGCGGGACAAGAAGTGGAAGAGCGGTGAGACTGGTGGTGTAAGGAGACTTCTCGTGCACACGACCGCAGACTCAGCAATAGCCTTGAGCCAAAATTGACAATGTCGACGATGACGACGACGACGACGACGACGACGACGACGACGACGACGACGACGACGACGACGACGACGACGACGACGGGGGCGGCGGCGGCGGGCCGCCTGTCGGCGCCGCGCCTCCCCGCGCTCGCGTCGCGAGGCCTCCTCGGCGGCGGCCGCCGCCTGCGCGGCGCGCCGCCGCTGCGCCGCGCGCGCGCGGCGCCCGCCGCGGCGGCCTCCGCCTCGGCGGCGGCCGCGGTGGCCGCGGCGGCGAGGCGTTCCTGGCGCAGCGCCTGGCGAGGAGCAGCGAATCGCAGAATCGCCCGGACACGCCACAGAGCGCCCTCCCACCCTTCCCCCTTCCCCTCCCCCCCTCCTGCTCCCCTCCTCTTCCTCCTCCTGCTCCTCCTCCTCCTCCTCCTCCTCCTCCCTCCTCCCTCCTCCTCCATATTCCTCTCTCCTCCTCCTCCTCCTCCCTCCTTCCTCCTCCCCCCTCCCTCCTCTCCTCCCCTCTCCTTCGTCCCTTCCCCCCCCCCTCCTCCCTCATCCTACCCCTCCTCCCTCCTGCCCCCTCCGTCCTTCCTTCTGTCTCCTTTCTCATTTCCCCTCCTCCTCCCCTCCTCCTCCTCCTCCTCCTCCTCCTCCTCCTCCTCCTCCTCCTCCCTCCTCCTCCTCCCCCTCCTCCTCAATACTCCTCCATACTCCTCCATACTCCTCCATACTCCTCCTTCCTCCTTCCCCTCCCTCCTCCCACCTTCCTCCTCCTTCCTCCTCCCTCCCTCCTCCCTCCCCCCAGGAAGCTTCCAGTGGGCTCCAGAAATGACGCAAGAGGCTCCAAAGAGATCTCCTCCTCCTTATTATCCTCCTCCTCCTCTTTTCCCTCTCGCCCACATGTTCCCCGAAAGGTTTCCTCCACAACGGCTCGGGGAACACCTGGTCCGATAGTTTGTTCAAGCTCTGAACCCAAACGTTTGGCCAAAGAGGCGTGTTTCAAAAAGGCAAGGAGCGGCGGAGATTCGCCGTAGACCTCTTCGATCCGCAGCCATCTGTGGTCTTGCCACAGAAGTGCCTGGCGTGCTGAACTTCAAGTGGTTTGGTTTGTTTTAGAACTCCCCCTGGGGCTTGGACATAGCGCGCGGGCCACCTGGAAAATGCACATGTCCATGACTTTCTCGCCCCAGATGAGACCCAACACTGACTCCAAGATGGTTCCAAGACGGCCAAAATGGCCCAAGATGGCCTTCGAGTTCGCCCAAGATGGTCTCCAAACATGCCTCCAAGTGCGCCCAAGCAGCCACGCCCAAGATGGCTCTCGGATGGCCCAAGGGGCTCCCATGAGGCCTCCAAGACGGCCCAAGATGCTTGCAAAAGAGCCTCCAAGAAGGCCAGAAGAGGCCAAAACTACATAGCTTCCTTGAAGAATTCTGGCATCTCCTCCTCTTCGGCCTTCCGACGGCCCGAGAGGGCCCAAGAGCCCCCCACGATCGCCCAAGAGGGCTCCGAGATGGCCCCAGAATGCCCCAAGGGGGCCCTAAGACGGTCCGAAGAGGGCCCGAAGACGGCCCTGGAGCACACCAAGAAGGCCCCAAGTCGGTTCAGCGAAGCCCCCAAGACGGCTTCTAACGGCGTCAGGCGGGCCAGGACGGCCCGAAGACTGCCAAAGTGACCCCCAAGAAACCCCCCAAGGCCCGTTCAGAGGCCCAAGGATGCCCCCAAGCGGCCTCCAAGAGGCCCCCAAGAACCTCCCAGGACGCCCCAAGAGGCATCCTCCCGCTCCTCAGCCGCCTCCTCCTCCTCCTCTTCCTCCTCCTCTTCCTCCTCCTCTTCCTCCTCCTCTTCCTCCTCCTCCTCACTTCCTCTCTATGTTTCCTCCATCTTGTCCGCTTCTTGTTTCTCTCTCGCGTGTTCCCCGAATCATTTCCACAACGGCGGGGGGAACACATGTTCCGACAGCTTGGCAGAGCTCCGCCACATGGACGAATCCAAAATGCAGGGGGCGTCGATGACTCGCAGCAGGCGTCTTCGATCCGCCGCCCCCTGGTGGGGATGCCTGGCGTGCCGAACTGCTTAAAAGGTAGTCGCTCTCTTCTACAGAACTCCTTGTGGGCTTCGGCCAAAACCGCCGGCCCCGCGGAAAATCTGACGTCCACCGGTTTTCCCCCCAAGACGGCCCGCGATGGGCCTCCAACACGGCCAAGATGGGCTCCGAGACGGCAAAGATGTCCCCAAGATGGCCTCCAAGACAGCCCAAGAATGTCCAACATGCCTCCAAATCCGCCGAAGAAACCACTAAGACAGCCCAAGATGGCCCACGACGGCCCAACACGCTCCCGCAGAGCCTCCAGGGCGGCCCAAGAGGCCTCCAAGAGGTCCTCCAGGAAGGCCCCATGGTGCCCAAAATATTGGTTTGTTCTTAGGTGTTCGAGCGATGTTGGCATCTCCGTCTGTTCTGCTTTCCGACTGCCGACTGCCGTCTCTGGCGCGCGGAGCGCGCCAGAGACGACACTGGAAGCGCCGCAAGGGGGGGGCAGCTCGCATCCAAGAAGTCCGCGAGGAGCGCCAAAAGTTTATGTGTACGGCGTGTTGTTCTTCTTCGAATTCCGGGGTGCACCAGTCCTGTACAGCGAAGGCCAGTCCACAAGAAACCGCCCACAAGAAACCCCACCCTGAGATCCCAGGACGTCCAGTCATCTTTGGTGTGGGACCGCCACGCCTTCCATCTCAAAACCATCGAAACCCAAGAAAAAGCAAGGGCACCCTGGAGGCAAGCAGGGTGTCTCTTGGCGTGGGCCTCCACTGTAGTCGTAGGTCGGGCCTGTCTCCCTACAGGGGGGTGGGACGAAAAATTAAAGATACCCCAGACATACTCCAACAATGCCCCCAAAAAGTCAACACATCGTCCCCAGACGATTGTTTACTATGTTTGCATATTTCCTCTGTAGAGTTGTGGATGCCACGACGATGGACACCCTACCAGTCCTATCATTGAATTTAACATGTGTTTAACATGTCGGGAAATGTTCTAAATATGTGTTGAACATGTTTTAAACATGTTTAACACATGGTTTAGACATCTGGACGTTGTTGGCAACATGCTTCCTCTCTATTGGTCGTCCTCCACAATTGTAGAGGGGCAGGCCCGACTTAACTGCAGTCGATCCCCCAGGCGATGCCTGTGCAGCTTGCTCCTTCCCCGAGCCTCGGCGCTGCGGCGGCGCTCTTCCCCCGCGCGGTCGCAGGCCGCCTGTCGAGGAGGGCAGGCAGGACTTAGGTCGGGCATGTCCCCCCACAGGCCGATGTTCGACGAAGAACTAGTAAAGATACTCAAAGAATAGTCCCAAATGTTCAAGAAATACAAGAAATACTATCTTTTGACTCTTTTTGAACATTCCTCCTGTAGAGGGACAGGCCCGACTTGAGGCAAGACGGAAGGCGACCGGGGTATACACAAATCCAAGAAATCCCCATATTGTCCCATGGTTTCCAGGTTTGCGCCCTCCCCCCCCACTTCACATCTTTTCCCATGGTTTCGTGGGAATCGACGGCTATGTGTGTCTCTGTTCGTCCCCCTCCTGAAAGACAGCATCGATGACACGCCGCCGCGGGACAGGGGAGGGACAGGTACCGATGCCGAATGCCGCTGCTCGTCCTGCCGAGCCCTCCGTCGCCCAAACTGGGCTCCCCTCGAGATCCTGGACAGAACGCACCCGGGGAGAGGTCCGGGGGAGCAGCGGCAGGTCCGTTCCAATCGAGGAAAAGAAAGAGCTGCGTAAACATAACCTTGAAGGAAGAGCGGTGTAAACATTGCCGTCGGAGCTCCCCCGCGGATTTCTTGGATAGGCTGCATTCCCCCTCCCTGGCGCGCGGATCGTGCCAGGGAGCCCCTGCACCGACACAACAAATCCGTGCGGACCCTGGACAGGTCATGTTTATGCAAAGAGGAGGGGGAAGAGGAGGAGGAGGAGGAGGAGGAGGAGGAGGAGGAGGAGGAGGAAGGAGGAGGAGGAGGAGGAGGAGGAGGAGAGGAGGCGGAGGAGGAGGAGGAGGAGGAGGAGGGGAGGAGGAGGGGAGGAGGAGGAGGAGGAGGAGGAGGAAGAGGAGGAGAGGAGAGGAGGAGGAGGGAGGAGGGGGGGAGGAACAGGGGGAGGGGGAGGAGGAGGAGGAGGAGGAGGAGGAGGAGGGAGGGAGGAGGAGGAGGAGGAGGAGGAGGAGGAGGAGGAGGAGGAGGAGGAGGAGGAGGAGGAGGAGGGGGAGGGGGAGGGGGAGAAGGAGCAGGAGGAAGAGGAGAAGCAGGACGAGCATGTTTCTTCATCCTCTCTCGGGCGGCAATCGTCGCCCGCGCGGTCGCAGGCCGCATCGATGCCACGTCGCCAGATCACAAATTCGGTCAATGACTACCGACCACACCGAGGATGATTGGGAACCAGCCAGCGCGCTGCTGGCCACATCAGGCGGCATTGAATCGAGAAACTGGATCAGATCGGACTATGCGTCGGATCGGGCTGCACGCGCAGCCCCATCCGACACACATTCCGATCAGATTCCGACTCCGTGCCGATGCGTGCATCGTCATGGAGTCGGAATCGAACCGGTCTGGACGCATACGCGACAGCGCCATGGAAACAACGGGCCGCATCGGATCGTCGGAGCATCGGACTCAGATCGGATCGAGCCCACCAGACTCGATATCGAGCCGGACCGATCGGATCGGCACCGCTGGCTTAAAGGCACAAAAAGAACACCTAAACATACACTTTTTGAATTCCGCGCGGATTTCGTGGATCCGCGCCGGACCCCCCCTCCCCGGCGCGCGGAGCGCGCCAGGGGCGGCGCCGGAGGCGCCGCTGGGGGGGCTCAGCGCCGATCCGAGAGATCCTCGCGGAGCGCCAAAAGTTTATGTTTGTGTGGCTGTTTCTTCTTCTTCGATGGCTGCCGCGGAAGAGCACCGGCGCCCTCGGACAGCGACGGGGAGAGAGAGCAAGCAGAGCATGTAAAACAGGGCTAGGATCGGGATAAATCGCTCCAGAGCGTTCCGGAGCGCTCTCAGAGCGTTCCGGAACGCTCTGGAACGGCCGCGGCGCCCAATACATACTCCAAACCCGCCGATTCTCAGAGATTTCGAGTTATCCCGATCCGATTTTGTCCCGATCCGGAGGAGAAGGATAGCCCCAAGAGGAGGAGGAGGAGGAGGAAGAGGAGGAGGAGGAGGAGGAGGAGGAGGAGGATAATCCCAAGAGTCATCGAAGATGTTGGAGTAGACCCTCCTTCCAAGCTCCCTCTTCATAGGCCCCCGCCACGGCTCATTTCCATTGACGGAACTGCCTCGCTGGAAGACGCCAAGTTCTGAAGACCCTGAAGCATGCCGAAGCGTTGCTCTCGGGATTCCGACGCCACGGATCAACCTGACTGTTGCTTGACGAGCGTGGATCGTACCAGGACGCCAATCCTCGGACTCGAACACGGAGAGCCAACGTAACTGCTACACCCGCATAATCCTGAATCCTACCAAACACAATTTTTGTTGGTACGTTAGTGATGGGAATTCGTGAAACTCTTGAAAATGGTGTAAACGAATGCACGCGGCGCTAGGGCGAGAACCACACTTTGAAAAAGAACCGCCCTCAATCCGTGAAACTCGTGCAATTTGTAAAAACGAATGTGCGCCGCGCTAAAGCGAGGACTACATTTTGAAAACGACCTGCTTTCAATCCGTGAAATTCTTGCAACTTGCAAAAAAGGATGTGCGCCGCGCGAAGGCGAGAACCACATTGAAAAAGAACCGCCCTCAATCCGTGAAACTCGTGCAATTTGTAAAAACGAATGTGCGCCGCGCTAAAGCGAGAACTACATTTTGAAAACGACGTGCTTTCAATCCGTGAAATTCTTGCAACTTGCAAAAACGGATGTGCGCCGCGCCAAGGCGAGAACCACATTTTGAAAACGAACTGCCCGCCATATGTGAAACCGTTGCCAATTTGTACAAATTTCAGAATCATGAACGGTGAAGGAAGGTCATGCGAACCGCCTGGCCCGCCGTAAATACTGGCCTCGGGGGCGACAGGGAGAGAAGTTATAAATTTATACGGAAAAGGAATGGAGGAGGAGGAGGAGGAGGAGGAGGAGGAGGAGGAGGAGCAGGAGAGGGAGGAGGATGAGGGAGAGGGGGAGGGGAAGAAGGAGGATTCGATTCGATTCGATGATATGGGGCACGGGTGTGCGTGCACAGCTCCAAACAGGCCAGCCCAGAGTCAGGGCCGACCTCAAATAGGTACCTCTTCAAGGCGCGGGGAAGGCCATGCCGCTCTTCGGGGATAAGCCTTTCGCCAACCGCGCGAGGTTATTGCGGCCAGTGGCCGTGTGTCGGGGGGGCATTATTCAGCCAACGTCTGCTCATTCTGGGCAGCGAACGCCCCACAAACCCGACAAAATAGCACGCCTTTGAATTCAGCGACGGTGTGCGACAAATGAGTACGACTGAAGCACGGGTGGGCCCTCGGATTGCCCTGGGACGGGTCAGCACTGGCGAAGGGCTCCAACTGCGCAACAGCTGAGGATCCCAACGCCAGCGCCCCAGGGCACGGACGGGGCCAAAACTTAAACACTTGTCCACGCACAGCCGAAAACTCGCAGAGGCATCGTGTGCATTTGAAAAACGTCGAAACTTTGACCATATCATGGCTTTGCATCCGCAACCTTTCTTTGCGGAGATCAAGGGGGCTCGAGCCTCGCACGCGATGCTGCTCTCTCCCAAAGTGGTCGTCGCGCGTGCTTTGGCACGTGAGACACACATGTCTGGACACAGCTAACAACCTCTTGGGAACCTTCAGGTAATTAGCATCACCATTCTGTATCTCCTGGATTTTATCATCAGGCACGGCCCCCACCTGGCAACTTCCCCCGCAAAGTAGTCGGCAACACCATTGGCGACTAAATCCTGGGGGGTCAGGCGGAGATCACCGATGTCACGAACGCCAGGGTGAGCTTTAGTCCAAGCCACCGGCACATTGCACCTACCCAACTCCAGTTCATCACAGACAAGCTGCCAGAGATCAAACATGCACGAGTGGTCCACCGCCGCGCCCGTTCGCTCGAAGGCACGCGCGCTAGGATAAAAATCAGTGTGCAGCTTTTGGCGTCGCCTTCCACAAGACGCAACAAGTGGAGCAGAGCATACACCTCCGCCCGCGGCGAAGACTGATCAGGTCCTGACAAGGTCCCACGGATAACTCCGCACACCTGTAGGGATCCTGGACGGAGATGCACACCAGACCAAGCACCAACGTCTCAATCTCCAATCAAGAGCTTGGACCCCACCGAAGCCGTCACACCCATATATACCACCCGAGATCCTACCCCCACTCTGAAGCGCCTCCAGGAAAGACCCCCAAGCCAAGACGAGCGCCTCGGGAGCAGGGAGCACACCAAGGGTCCACCCAAGAGGCACCAACCCACGAGTCCAGAAACACTCAGAATCAGGGATATTTTCACGGGAGTCCTGATACATGTGGGCGCTGTGGAGGGAAATGTCAACAATATCACTGGTATTCTGGTGCTCCCAGAACCTATGCCAATGCGTTTCAGGGCTCCCTCCGCATCGAGGACACAGACCAGTACTGTCATAGCCAGAGTCCTTGAGGCGCCGCCAAGGCCATTGAGCTCCGGCAGCAAGGTGATTCAAAATAATGACTCCATCGTAGTCACCTTGACGCTCCAGCATCTTCCGCATCTGCCTAAACGTATTGAAGTCAAACCCTTCTTGCAATCCTTGGTCCCCATAGGCTTTAGAAGCTTGGCCCCAGAGGGCCATGCCAACCTGTTTCTCAACCAACTTCCAGGGGTGGAACGGGAAATCCCTCCGCTCCATACAAAGCGTGATTCGGGAACAAAACAGCGGGTAGGCTCGGCAGGGTCACCATTAAATTCAAGCGCGCAAGCCATAGCCGCCGCAGTGGGCCCACGGACACGCCGCCACCGATTGACCCTAGGAACATCGCACAACTTGACAAGGATGCGAGGCTAGACGCGACACACCGTTTGGCGAAGACTAGGATTAAGGGCGGCCCACGTGCGGCTCCACTCAAGAAGATGCTCATACCGAATCTTATACGAAGGGTCATGATGCACCATGGCCCTGTCGAGGGCGAGGAGGAGGAGGAAGAGGAGGATGTGTCTTCATCCTCCCTCTGGCGGCGCTCGTCGCCCGAGAAATCCGCGCGGACCGCCGAGAAATCATGTTTCCGCAGCGTTTCGTTCCTCGAGCGAAGGAGGGCGACGCCGATAGGCTCGCGGTGGCGGCGTGTGGCCGATGCACTTTTGCTCCCACCTCGCGCGCCTGCCGGGCGCAGCGCAAGTGCTCCGCCTTCTGCGACGCGAAGCGCCGCTCCTCCTCGCCGGGCCGGGCGAGAGAGGACGTGATGACGACGGTGAGGATGGTGAGGATGGTGATGCTGATGATGATGCGGATGATGATGGTGATGATGATTGTGATGATGATGGTGATGATGGTGATGATGGTGATAATGATGATGATGCTGATCTGATGGTTTGATGATGGCGGTGATGCGGCGGACAGGGAAAGGAGGATATGATGACGATGACGATGACGATGATGATGCTGACGACGACGACGACGACGACGACGACGACGACGACGACGACGATGATGATGATGATGATGATGATGATGGTAATGATGATGACGATGATGGTCAAGGTCTTGGTCAGCCACCAGGTCGGATGATGATTGATGATGATGACGATGATGATGACTCTGATGATTATGGAAGTGATGAAATTGATGATGACGACGACTAGGGTCTTTGTCGGCCAACGGGCCTGATGATGATGGATGGCGATGGTGGCGGCGATTATGTTATTGTTGATGATGCTGGTGGTTTTGGTCGGCCATCAAGTCTGATGATGATGATGATGATGATGATGATGATGATGAAAGTTGATGGTGATGAAGATGATGACGACGATGATGCTGATGATCAGTCGCCATTGAGCGAAGCAGACATGCTTATCAATTTACGCGCGGCGAAATTCGACCTGCAATGGGCAACAGATCCACCCGGACGCAGGCGACGAGGAGCCCCCAAGTCCCAGAACCCCCCCCCTCCCAACGGCCCAGCGGACGGCCCCCCACGAGGCCGCCACCACCGGCTCGTCGAGCCGAGCCCAGCGCGCGACAGACCCGCCACGGTCCACGGAGGAGGAGGCAACATAGCCATTGACGATGATGAGGATGAGGATGAGGATGAGGACGATAGTAATGCTGATAATGATGATGATGATGATGATGATGATGATGATGATGATTACGATTACGATTACGATTACGATGACGATGATGATGATGATGATGACGATGATGATGATGGTGATGATGAAGATGATGATGATGATGATAATGATGATGACGCTGATCATGCTGATGCTGATGCTGATGATGATGATCCTGATGACGGTGATGATAATGATCGTGTTGATGTTGATGGTGTTGACGATAACTGTGAACGATTACGATGATGATGATGATGATGAGGATGATGATGACGACGATGATGATGCTGATGATAAGTATGATGATGATGAGGAGGATGATGATGCTGATGACGACGATGACGATTTGGTTAGTGATTATGATGATGACGATAGTAATGCTGACAATGATGATGATGATTACAATGACGATGACGATGACGATGGCGATGATGATGATGATGATGATGATGATGATGATGATGATGATGATGGTGATGATGATGCTGATGATGCTGATGATGCTGATGCTGCTGATGATGCTGATGCTGATGATACTCACGTCGGAGGCGGAGTGTTCTGGCTTCCACAATAACTCCAGAACAAGTTTCTTCTGTTCTGTCTGTGTGGCCCAGGGTGTGCGGGAGCTCTCCAGCCAAATTCCAGACCGTCAGGGGGTCCAGGGCGATGCGGAGGAAGCATTTCGGCGGCCTCTTGGGGCCCTCGCCTCCTGGAGGCCTCCCCGATGGGGGTCTTCCTGGTGGCCCTTTCGGGCCTCTCGGGGCCCTCTTGCGCCGCCTCCGGGCGCTCTTGGCGAGGTCGGGCATGTCCCCTTTCAACAATGACGACTACCCAGAAAAAACGCCCTAAAAGAATCCAAACAACTGTCGAAACAGATTCCACGGACTATCTTTTGACCATTTCTGCACATTCTCCCTGTAGAGCGGCCCGACTGCACTCTTGGCCCGCCCAGCTCCCCTGGAGACCGTCCTGTGGGGTGGGCAGAGCGGGGAGCGGGGCCCACCAGTCCGCCCACGCCTGGCATACCTCCAAGGGCGCTGGAGGCGCCCCCCGCGGCTCGAAGCGTGCCCGACGGCGGGGGCCGAGACGCATCGCGGAGCTTCTGTTGGGTCGGGCGTGTCCCCCTGCAGGCGGTCTCTGGACGAAGTATAAAAAAGTACCCCCAAAATGCTCAAACATAGTCAAGCGATTGTCAAAGAATGGTCCCATGATTATTTTCTGGCCATTTTTGAATATTCCCCCCTGTAGAGGGACAAGTCCGACTCACATCTTCTGACCCGGGTCAATCCAGACCCGGGTCGGCAGGAAAACAAACAACTGCAACGCAGACACAAAAACTGCAACGCAGGCCTTCACAAGCCCGGGTCGGCCAATGTGCGCGGCCGCCTCGCGGCCACGAGCGGCTCGCTAAACCGGGTCAGCCAGAGGGGGTCTTGGCAGGATCCAACAGGATCCGGGTGCCCTAGCTGACCCCCGTTTGCATGGACCCCCGTCTCTTGAGCCCCGAACGCAGCAGGCCTCGCACCCCCGGCGTCGCGGCTCTCCCACGGCGTGGATCCCCATGGGCCCGGGCCGCTCCCAGGAGCCAGCTGCCCTTCCTGAGCCGATGCTCGACGGCCCCGAGGCTGCAAACTGCCGAGCCCCTCCGGTCGCCAGACGCTCTCCCATGACTTGCTGCCGAAGGATGCCTCCCCTTCCGCCCAGCCCGCTCCTCCTTGAGCCTCGTGGCGGTCGCGCGCTCGGCCCGCCTCGACGCCCCGTCCTCGGAGGCCATCGCCTCCGCCTCCCGGCGACGCTCCCGCTCCGCGCGCGCCTCCTGGGCGGCTCTGTGAAGGGGCCCAAGGGCACACAAATCAATGCACACAAATAATAAATGCACACAAATAAGAAATGCACACAGATCCCAGGATTCCCCAGATGTTTCCACACATTTTGGGTTTTTCGTCTTCCTCCCCGCTTCCCCCATTTTCCATCCCCCTCCTGACTTTGGCGCGCAGGGGGGTGGCCCTGGAGCAGATGCAGGCACACACTGGCTTCACGTAGCAGCACGGCAGAGGCGATCCGCACGGGCGCTCCAGTTGCCGGGGACACTTGTGACGTCGCAGCGCGGCAGAGCCAGTCCGCACGCGCGCTCGGCAGGCCGGGAGGCGGCGTTGACTTTGCCGGGGACACGCGACTCACGACTTGTCCGGCTGCAAGGAGAGGGCGCGCGGGGGGGAGCTGCTGCAGAGGACAGGAGGGAGGAGAAGGGCACGTAAGGCCCAAAGCGCTTCAGGATGAGCGCACCGGAACGGCGAGCCAAAGGTAGCCAGCAACATGCAAACCCTACTGGGATGGGCGGGGTTATCAGTGGACGCCAGGGAGGGTCATATCTGGCCGAACCTAGCTTATCAAAAACTTTCGACCACAAATGGCTTAGGGGGGGTGACGATCCGGGCTCAGTGGGCTCCGCCCACTTAGCGGAGTTATCTAACCCCCCTAAGCCACTTGGGGCATTTGTAGCCCACTTGCAGGCTAGGTCAGGCCCGATATGACCCACCTTGGCATCCCCTGACAACCCGCCTATCGCCTCGACACCCCCCGCGCCCATCCCCGCACCCCTACAGGCCAGATTCCTGAACACTAGCTGGGGCTCAGAATTTGAGGGATGCCTACAGCCAAATGAACCCCAGCGGGGACAACCCCGAGGGACAACGACAGGGGGGGACTGGCATAGGGGGGAACACATCGACCTGGAAACGGCGATACAACGCCGATACATCGGCGATAGGCCTCTGATAATGAACCCGCACGTTCCAGGGACAGGTTGACGCTATCGGGCCCATATCGGCGATCAGTGGGCGATTGGGGGTCGCTGCAAAGAGGGCCCGACCACAAGAAACCTTCCACAAGAAACGCAAGCCTGAGACCCCAGGCCATCCATCGATTTTTTGGTATGGGACCGTCACGCTTTCCGTGGCACAGCCATGGAGGAACCCAAGAAACCAAGGGCAACAAGGAGGCAAGCAGGGTGTGTCTTGGCATGGGTCTGCACTGTATCGTTGCCCCTGAACCCCAGCTTCGACTGGACCAGTGGGCGCCCACCATACAGTGGGGGCCCGACCACAAGAAACCTTCCACAAGAAACCAAACCCTGAGACCCCAGGACGTCTGTCGTTTTGATTGCAGTGGGACTGTCACGCTTTCCGTGGCAAAACCATCGAGAAACCCAAGGAACCCAGGGCACCCTGGAGGCAAGCAGGGTGTGTCTTGGCATGGGTCTTCACTGTATCGTTGCCCCTGAACACCAGCTTCGACTGGACCAGTGGGCGCACGTTCTTGGGCAGGTTCCGCACGTTCTTGGGCAGGTTGGGGCTATCGGGCTCCTATCGGCGATCAATGTGCGCACGTTCCTGGGCAGGTTCCGGACGTTCCTTGGCAGGTTGGGGATATCGGGCCCATATCGGCGATCAGTGGGCGATTGGGGGTCGCTGCATCCTTCCCCTATGCATGTTCCCCCCCTACAGTAGGGGCCCGACCATAAGAAACCTTCCACAAGAAACCAAACCCTGAGACCCCAGGACGTCTGTCGTTTTGCGTTGGTATGGGACCGTCACGCTTTCCGTGGCAAAACCATCGAGACACCCAAGAAACCCAGGGCACCCTGGAGGCAAGCAGGGTGTGCCTTGGTATGGGTCTTCATTGTATCGTTGCCCCTGAACCCAGCTTCGCCTGGACCAATGGGCGCACGTTCCTGGGCAGGTTCCGCACGATCCTGGGCAGGTTGGGGCTATCGGGCCCCTATCGGCTATCAATTGGCGATTTGGGGTCGCTGTACCCCCCCTATGCCTATCCCCCCATACAGTGGGGGCCCGACCACAAGAAACCTTCCACAAGAAATCCAACCCTGCGATCCCAAGACGTCCATCGTTTTGTTTTGGTGTGGGACCGTCACGCTTTCCGTGGCAAAACCATCGAGAAGCCCAAGAAACCCAGGGCACCCTGGAGGCAAGCAGGGTGTGTTTTGGCATGGGTCTCTACTGCATCGTTGCCCCTCAAAACCAGCTTCGACTGGACCAGTGGGCGCACGTTCCTGGGCAGGTTCCGCACGTTCCTGGGCAGGCTGGGGCTATCGGCCCCTATCGGCGATCAGTGGGCGCTTGGGGGTCGCTGCATCCCCCACTATACCTATTCCCCCCCTACAGTGGGGGCCCGACCACAAGAAATCCAACCCTGAGATCCCAGGACGTCCATTGATTTCGTGTGGGGGCGTCACGCTTTCCGTGGCAAAACCATCGATAACCCCAAGAACAACCCAGGGCACCCTGGAGGCAATCAGGGTGTTTCTTGGCCTGGGCCTCCACTGTGTTCGTCTTCGTGATGTTTTCGTTGTCCCTCGTCCTGTCTTCGTTCCGCCCCTGCTGCGAAACAAAGCGTCTGTCTCGTGCTTGGCGAGGAAATGATGCGCGTCGTTCGGTGGATGTTTTAGCTTCCCATACAAGCTGGCACCATCCAGAATCATTATTCAGGGCTGAACTGATAGTGCTTTGTCGCGCTCGATGCGTTGATTTATCCTTGCTCGCCCAATCGTAGCAATATCGCCCCAGAGCTGATTTACCTAAGTACGACCGCTAGAGGAACGCCAACATCTGTGGTCCCCGCCGACATAGAAGATCTGGATGGCTCCTGACTTGGCACGGCCCACCGCTTCATCGATCATTCTCCCAGCTATCTCAAAGAAAGGGGCAAGCGCCAGGGTGAGCTTGTCAGGGCCGCGATGCTTCTTATTCGCACGGGCTAAGCCGATCAAGTTACACTGATCCCGGTCCGAAATTTTAATCACATTGCATCGGCGTTTGCGCTCATGGGGCGAAGTGACCCATATTCGTATACACCATCGCAGTCCAATCGCTATTCCTAGCCAAGTCGAGCACAGTTTCCCCGTAGGCATTCCGACTTACATCCGAACAGGCACCATGGAGATTTGAACGCATACGGTGCCAGAGGCCTGTTCCTGGACCAAGCTTCTTCCCGTCATCTCCATTGAAGGTACGCGTTGAACCCGATAGGAGGTTCATAGCAGCAGACAAGCAATTATACGACTGGTACGGCGACTTCGTGAGTGGACGGAAGAATGCCGGCGGTGCCTATCCAATCCTTATCACTGCCGCTAGATCTTCCCCGGCATAAGGAATCCATCCGTGATGGCCTGGCATTTCTCCTGCACATGCATCCATGCTGCCGAAGCGTGGAGGCCAGGGTCAACAACTGAGATGTAAAGGTTTCGCACTTCTGTAATGCATTTAACCCACTCGGGCGGAGCATCGTCACTCAGGGGCGCGGCTAAGCCGACCCCCGTTTGTCTCCTGTGTTCCAGCACGTCCCAAATGCCCCGGGCCAAGTAACTCGGGTCGGGCACGTCCTGCTCCCCTTCCTGAGCTGAGGGGGGCCTCGGACCCGGGCCGGGGGGAGGGTCGCCCCCTCCATCTCCGCGCGGCGCGCCTGGAGGCGGTCGATCGTCTCCGCCATAGCCGCCAACCCCGGCAGGCGCTCCCCAACAGCCGGCTGAGCCGGAGAGGGGTTCCCGCTGCCTCCACTGCCGGCTGCGCCGGAAGAGACGGCACCCCCCGCTGTGGCCCGCGCTGGGCCATCACACTGACATAGCGAAGCCTCGGATGGAGGCGCCTTCTCTTCCGCCTCTAGGGAAGACTCGACTGTGGCATTCTTCGCTGGTCTCGAGCTGTCAGCATCACTTGACCTCTTCTGCGGCAGCTGCCATTTCATTGCCCGGGAGATTTCGGCGTCTGGACATTTGACCGTCTTCGCTGGTCTCGAATCGCCAGCGTCGCTTGGCCGCTGCTACGGCAGCTTTCCTTCCGTCGCCCGGAGCATTTCGATGTCTGGGGCCTTCGCCTTGACCTCGGGCGGCTGAGCCGTCGAGTGGGCCATTGCCCTCTTTGTGAAGGGCTCTTCCTTCAGCGCCCTCCACTCTTTGTGCTATGCCAGGGCGTTCTCGGACAGGGCCTGTTCTACTGCGTGGCCCCTCGCATTAACATTCCCACCAATTACTGGGGGGGCAACGCGCGTTCTCCACTTGTCAGCGGCTGAGCCGCGCGGGACTTTGCTGCGGGGGGGAACGTCCCCACATGTTCACGTGCACTACCCGTTCCGTTCCCCATGTCTGGAACGCGATCCGCGACAAAATGCCCCGCGCCCATCATATAAATGAATTCCGGCGGGCCCAAAATGGGCCCGATCAGCCCGCCGCGGTCGCAACTGCGAGCAAGCTTTGGCGGTCGCCAGGCGGTCCACTTGAAAAGTGGCATCTCAAAGTTGTGCGCGGGTCAACATGGGATTGGAAGCGCTGGCGCACTTCAACGAATCCTAGACCTGGGGGGGGGGGGGGGCGTCATAGCTGCCCCTATAATGAGTCCCGGAGTGCTTCCGACAATTGACCCAGAAAACAACCCACGTGTCCTCGGACATCCTACTAGATAACCTTTAGATGGCCGACTCATTGCATGTTTAATAGATTCTCGTTCAACGCTTTGGCAACAAAATCCAGATAATAGAAGTATGGGCGTCTATTAAGCACGACCCGCTGCATCCAGCGACCAAGGGGGATCGCTCGTGGATGAAGGATGCAGCGGGGGATCATTCCTGGCTCAGGCGTTTCGAAGTGGTACGTGCGTTTTATCTCAGCATCCGTCCAGTCCGTGCAACCCGATCCTGACGCGTCACCCAACTCAGCGCGCTCTACTGTGGGCCTTGCTGTTGAGGCCTTGGTTTCCCTTGCCGACTGAGCCGGCAGGGAGTCCTTTGTCCTCACCTTCTTGGCCACTTCTTGCAACGTCATGTCAGGGTTGTCTGGGATGGCAACGCGTTGAAGGCAATCTTCGTCATGCATGCTGCTCTCTGCGCGCTCTCCTCCGAAAACTCGCCAGCACGTTCTGCGGCAATGGTCGACCCATGCAAGATCCTCGCAGTGGCCCTTCGGTCGGGCCGCCACTGACTCTTCTTGCGGCTCGCAGAAGCTTTCGTTTTTGACTACGACGGTTCGCTTGAATTGCTTGCTTCCAGCCAAGCCCCGCGAAGTACTGACACCCGATCGCTTTACACGGGGAAAACCACTTTTTTCCTTCCCGGTCATCTCGGACAGTTGAACCGCCGAGACGCCCAGGAGTTGTCGAACGGGATCGGTCTGTGAGCAGGAGGCGTTGGAATGAGATCCGCAGCCTGCAGGGGGGGCGCGGCCGCGGCTACGCAGCGGCGCTACCTGCGGGGGGGCCGGCCGACGGCGGGCCCGCTCCAGCTTTTGAGAGACAACGGCGAAAGCGCATATATCATGACTTGAGGAAGCGGGGTCAAAGCATGAGTGCGATGCGGCGCGCGCAAGTACCACATGAACCTGTCGAGCAAATCCATCAGTGTAATCCTCAGCAAATTTGCAAGCCTTACCCCGTGCTTCAACGTGTGCATGCATGCCGACGCACTTGCGTGCCAAACCAGTCGTCACTATATCCGGCGTGGACGCAATAGTCCATGGTTTCTTCATGTAGTTCCCTTTTCTATCTCGCAAGCCGCACGCGCACCCGTGCAGAACTGATTTCTGCAACCCAATTTCTCGCATAAAAGCCTTACGCGGTGGATCTCTCCAATACTGACATTGGCTAGGCCTTTCAATGCAGACGGTCCCCCCTGCTTCGACGACAGCGCGCGCTATCTCAATGAAAGTTCAAAGCAGATATCTGAAGTCCGTCCTACTTTCCCGAAGCCTCTCAGTCAATTCCCATGTCATGAAAATGCGCAATGCAGGGCCCTGGGTCGTCAATACCGAAGAAACCAGGCTTTTCGAGACTGAACTGTCCCACTGCCTTCTTTCGTTCAGCATGACTCATGTTGAAGCATCGTCTCGGATGAATCCCAAGGTTGGTGGAACTTGGCAAAAATCCTTACCCGTAGAGCACCCCATAGTGGGTTCGGGTCAGTGACCCATGCTCGTGTGACAAGCACGTTGTCTGGATCGTAGTACAGCGCGACTCGGATGCTACGCGTTTTCCGTCGTCCTTTTCAATGGCAGCTTCTCAGTTAGCTCGTCCTTGGCGGGCCCGACCACGACGCGTCGATCTTCGTAATATTACATCGCGCCAAGATTTTGCGCGGCGCGGGCGAGAAGCTGACCTGGCCCAGGTACTCTCGATCTCGGCTGAGCCGCGGAGAAGTTGGCCTGACGATCCAATGTGTAATCAACGCGTGCGAGACCAAGCATCTGTTTTGGGTCAATATATCTGGTCTCGAATCTGCTTGGGGGCCCCGGCCGCCCGGTGCCGCGGGCGCGTCGTCCACTGCAATTCCCCCCGGGCCGTCATCATCGGAGTCTACGGGGTTCGAAGGTGGCGCGGCCTCGCCCCCTGGAAGGGGCGGCGGCGTCGGTTCGCCGGGGTCTCCGCCCAGTCGGCCCCCTGTCCAGCTGAGCCGGCAGAGGAAACACCAAGGGGGATTCTGACGTTCTCAATTCCGGTCTGGGCTTTTTTCGCGCGCTTCCCGGGCGGGAAATTTGGGCTCTTGGCCAGCCGCAGTGCCATCAAAAATGTGACTGTAGACCTGACCAGATTTCTCAATTGCCGGGCGCTTGCCTGCTGGCCTCCGCCCAGATTCCACGTTGAATCTGTCGAGTTGCATCGATGGCGACGCGTGGCTCTCGGGCCACGCCATGCCCCCTGCTTTATGTACATATCCAATGTAAATCCCCGCGATCATCACCCCGCCAGTTTTGGCGATCCGAAATCTAGATTCTGGAGGGGGCACGAAGCGCGCGAGGGCTCCAAAAGGCTGGAGAGGAGCAGCAAAGTCGTGCCCGAATCTACGCTTTCATGACGAGTCACCCTCCTCAGGGATGCGAGCATTATAACAAAGACAACAATATCGGACGGCATGCGTCCGAAAAGGCGGGGGCAAGCCAGCCTGCATCAATGAGGCTCGGGTCCTCATCTGAACGATTACGTTGGACCGTTCAGCAACAGCCGGAAGCTTTTGGTTACCAGGGATGATTGGATGATGTGCTATTTTTAGTTATATGCACGCACGTGCGAGTTCCCTCGCACCACCAGCATAACAATGTTCTAACTTCTATCCCGGAGCTTGAGGCTGATCAAACATACACACGTGAACCGCATATTCTTATCATGCCCGCCCTGAACCGCAAAGAAATCGGCAACCCGGTCGCGAAAAGTCACGCGCGCGGTCTCGTCATGGAGCCCCCGCGATAGGTCATTCATCGCAAGCCAGTGATCCATTCTTGTCAGGTGTCCGAACGTGACGGGGTTCGCGCGCGATCTAGGTACCCAAAGCCATTCGTTGCGCGCTGTTCTTTGTTGGCGCCTTAATGCCTGTGCTCAGTTACATGCAGAGCAGAAAAGAATCTTCGGGGCATGAATTAGTAAATGCGCCAGGGAGGCCGCGCTCTTTTTGACTCGCTCAATCGCGGAGACTGGCACCTCAACCTCTGCGTCGTCTGCGTCGGAATCGGGCGGTAGGTCGGCGTCAACAAAGTCAACTCCACCCGATCCCTCATCTGCATCTCCCCTCTGGCTAGGGACTGCAGCAGTTGTGTTGGAATCGAGCCCTTGATCCATGTCGTAGGGCAGTAATCCTGAGACCCCGTGTACACAAGGGCTCTTACGCACAGCCGCACAGCCTTCGGCTGAGCGGTGGAGTGGTATAGTACAACCAACAACTGAGTCGTAGTTGGGAGAAGATGGGGGACTTCCTAAGCTCACGACGCTGGTAGGTGTTCGATTCCAACCGCACTCACAAGCTTCCGGAGGCGGATAATATAAATACGTGACGATATCCATGGACTCTACGCCGGACGGGAATGGACAATCGGGCACAGCTTGTCTGCCGTCCGCATAACCATGGCTACCAATCATGTCTTGCGTAGGCAAGTCTATGATTACGCGACTGTGGAATGATTGGGGCGGAGGGCCTCCCGCAGATTCCACATCATCCAGAAATGTCTTGGCGCCTGACGTCACGCAACACCACGGCTCGGGAGTTGCAGGCTTCCCGGCAGCAACTGCACGCATCCACTGACCCATCGCCTCTCAGCCAGATAAGGTCAAGTATTTGGACGCCCGAAATGGGTACAGAAAAAAAATGGTGCTATGCCCCACAACAAATGTTGTGGGGCCCCCCTGGACACCTCCCTCCTGGACGCGTGGTGGCTGACCAAATGACTTGTGCCTCCCTCCTGGACGCCTGCGGGCCCCCGCTACGACATCCTCACCCCCCTCCTACCACAGTCGGTGGCTGGACCATACCTCGCGCCTCCGGCTGCAGATCGGGACGCTACGGGCACCCCTTCCCGTAAAACTCTCGGCGAGGGGCAGCTCCTGGAGAGTACCCCGAGGCTGGGAAACACTTTCTAAGCGTAGACAGCACGTCTGCGCATTACACGCTTGCTGCAGAATGCCCGAAACAAGTCTGCACTGTTCACGCTGGGTGGCCACGACGGCCCTAAGCAATGTTTGCTTGCACTTCGGGTTCTTGCTCGGACTTCTATGCAAATTGACTTGGTATGCCGAAGATTCTTCCACGTTCCCGTCCGTGGGCGCCGCGTCTGCGCACCGTGCGCTGGGCGGGCGGGTGACATATGTTACGCAACAGACCTCACCCCGCAGAGCTTGCGCCGCATAGCTTGCACAGCACAGCTCTCACCACGACAGGTCACACCGCATATCGACTCTTACACCAAATAGCTCATGCCACACAGCTAATTACATACATGTTACGCCACACCACTTGCACAACATAGCTAACACCGCATGTCCTGCTCCACATAGCTTACAATACATATCTTGAACCACATAGCGTACTCCACATAGTTCTGCCCTCCGCAATGCAACATCTCACTGCTTGGGGCCCACGAAAGCTAGCATCATGTATACGTGTGTATAGGCGTATATGTACACGTACGTATGCATATGTATGTATGAGTGTATGAGTGTATGAGTGTATGTATGTATGTATGTATGTATGTATGTATGTATGTGTGTGCATGTATGTCTGCATGCATGCATGTATGTATGGTGTATATATGCATGCATGCATGTATGTATGTATGTATGTATGTATGTATGTATGTATGTATGTATGTATTTATGTATGTATGTATGTATGTGTTTGTGCATGCATGTATGCCTGTTTACGACTGTCTACATGTGTGTTTGCGCGTAGGCATGTATACATGCATGCATGTGTGTATATATGCATGTATGTATGTATGTATGTATGTATGTATGTATGTATGTATGTATGTATGTTTGTATGTGTGCATTATGTATGTATGACTGGATGATCTGCGTATACATGCTCGTATGATGTATGTACGTATGCATGCATGTATGTACGCATGTTTGTGAGCATGCATACAGGTATAACTGCATGCAGGTATACACGCACATACAAGAATGGGTATGTCACACAGAAACAGGCCGCTTATGGGATCCCCCCAGCACGCCCCTTTTCGACACCCCCAACAAGTCCTCGTCCGCGCGGGCGCGCCTGCTTGCTGGCGCGCATCGGGCGCAGGGGGAGAGGGGCGAAGGCCTCTTAGAGGGAGGCTACTTCGCAGGAGGTGCCAACCTCCGTGCAAGCCCTCTCTTCTCCCCCTGCCTGGACGGTTTCCCCGGGGGCCGTAGGCGACCCGAGGAGGGAAGGGCGAGGAGGGGGAGGAGGAGGAGGCGGAGGCGGAGGCGGAGGAGGAGGAGGAGGAGGAGGAGGAGGAGGAGGGGGAGGAGGAGGAGGAGGAGGAGGAGGAGGAGGAGGAGGAGGAGGAGGAGGAGGAGGAGGAGGAGGAGAGAGGAGAAAGACGGGTCGCCTAAGCCCTTCGGACAAACCCCCCCGCCCTACCCCCCATGCGTGTGGCCGACCTGCACCGGGCCGCCGCGTCCTCCGCGCCCATGCGCTCGCGCTCGTCGGCGGCACGCTCCGCCTCGCGCCACGCGGCCGCCCGCCGCGTCTCCGCCTCTGCGACGAAGCCAGGACGAGGATAAAATCGTGTGATCACGAATCGGGAACCTCTGAAATCGAGCGGTTCTCGAAAAAACGTCCTCGCGCGCCACGGCCTCCTCAGAGCCTTCGGGAACGCTCTGCGAGCGTCCTGGAGCGATCCCGAGCGGTGTCGTCCTCTTCCTGGCCCCGCCGTGGCCTCGGCCGCCTCGGCCTCCGCGGCCGCCCGCTGGGCCTCAGCACGCGCCGCCCTCGCCGCGCGTTCGGCCGCCTCCTTTTTTTCGGCAGTGGCGCGCAAGAGCCAGACGCCTTACCGCCGATCCTGGCCCGCCCCATCCCGGCGACCAGGGGACGTGCATACCCCCTCGAAGCTCGGGCGATGAAGGCACACGCGCACACATGCGTATATATATATATATATATATATATATATATACATGTGTAAAAATGTGTGTACCTACATACTTACATACATACATACATACAAATCCCACAGAGATCCACCTTTTCAGGTCGAAGTTGCCCTGCGTTGCTCTTTAATTTGTCAGCTTGCACGTGGGAAGTTTAACATAAGTAAGCACAACATGATAAGTACATTAACACATGTAATTATTTGATATACTTCATTCGTTAAATAGATTCAGCTTGCGGACGCCCGCCGAATCGAACGGGAGGGGCGGGCGGGCCGAACGCATTGCAATTCACAACTAGCGAATAGATTCTGAGATTCCCGAACGCAGGGACGCATTCAATCCCGTTAGTGTATTGAACTTACTCATGAAATTCGCTTCAATCATTGGAATGCGATTGCACCTGCCCGCCGCCGCCCGCCCCCAACCCCCTCGACGGGCGAACGCAAATTACATAGATGGAAAAACAAATCTAGCCGGAGTGCAGCATCCCCTAAACAGGGTTTTTAAACCCACTGCTGTTTCCAAGTTCGATCGCGTGCCCGTCCAGTGCGGGCTGGCATGGCATGTTAGAACCTGATAACATGATGTTCGCACATGATACGTTTACACGAAAACTTGTGTGACGCATGCCTATCATGAAGCTAGCGCTAGAAAGTGTCATATTCTCTCGCACCTGGTCGACGAGTAAGCTGTCGGGTCGGCACTGTGAGAGGCTCTGCCGCCATGCTGTGAGAAACGACGACGGTGGGGACGGGGAGGCGGAGGCAGAGGCGCAGCAGCGGGAGGCGGGAGGCGGGAGGAGGGAGGAGGGAAGAGGAGCCAGGCGGGAAGCGGGAAGCGGGAGGCTGGAGAAGGAATGAGAGAGGTTGTGATTGGAGCCCCTGTGCTACGAAACGTCTCAGGCAGAACGGGCCAAACCATCTTGCGCGCAACATCTTCGAGCTTCGTATTGTGAGGATGGCTCAAGCGAAACGGGCCGGACCACCTCGCAAGCGACATCTTGGAGTTTAAGATTGAAAGGATGTCTCAAACGAAACGGCCGGACAACCTCTCGCACACGTTCTGACAAGTCCACGTCGCACTCGCTTCCCGTTTGGTCTCCTGCAACTCCCTTCCTTCTCCCTCCTACTCCTCCTCCTCCTCCTCCTCCCCCTGTACCTGCCTGCTCCCTCATCCACATCATCCTCCTCCTTCTCCCTTCCATCTCCTTCTCCTTCTCCTTCTCCTTCTCCTTCTCCTTCTCCTTTTCCTCCTCCTCCTCCTCCTCCTCCTCCTCCTCCTCCTCATCCACCTTCTCTTCATCCCGAACGGCATCTCGGAGCCCAGAATTGCGAGGATGTCTCCAGCGAAACGGGCCAGACCACCTCGCGCGCGGCATCTCGGACCCCAGAGTTGCGACGATGTCTCGGGCGAAACGTGCTGCGAGAAAGTCTCAGGCGAAACGGGCCGGACCACCTCGAGCGCGGCGTCTCAGAGCTCCGAGTTGCGGGGGCTTCCTGGGGCCCTCCTGGGGGTCCTCCTGGGCCTCCTGTGGCCTCCTGGACTCCACCTGGGGCTTCCTGAAACCTCTTGGGGCTCCCAGAGGGGATATGGCCGTTTGGGCCTCTCAAATTGGGGTGGGGGGGGCACAAGAGTAGGAGAAATCAACGAATCGACACCGGATGTGTATCAACTTGACACGTTCTGATAGGGGGCCTCCTGGGGCCTCCTGCGAGCCTCCTGGGAATCTCCTGGGGACCCCTGGGGCCTGTCCTGGGCGTCCTGCGGCCTCCTGGCGCTCTCTGGGGCTCCCAGGGAGGATATGTAAAATGTGGTCTGCTGGGCCCCCAGGTTGGACCACCTCTTGCGCGGCATCTGAGAGCTCAGAATTGCCAGAATGTCTTGTGCGAAACAGGCCAGACCACCGTGCGCGCGGCATCTCAGAGCTCAGAGTTGCGAGGATGTCTCAGGCGAGACGGGCCGGACCACCTCGCGCAGGGCATCTCAGAGCTCAGAGTTGCGAGGATGTCTCGGGCGAAACAGGTTGGACCACGTCGCGCGCGGCATCTCCGAGGTCAGGGTTGCGAGGATGTCTCAAACGAAATGGGCTGGACCACCTCTTGCGCGGCAGCTCAGAGCTCAGAGTTTTGAGGATGTCTCAGGCAAAATGGGCCATACCACCTTGCGCGCGGCATCTGAGTTCAGAGTTGGAGGACGTCTCAAACGAAATGGGCAGGACCACCTCTCGCGCGGCATCTCGGAATGCAAAAGTGCGAGGATGTCTCAAGTGAAACGGGCCAGACCACCTCGTGGGCGGCAGCTCGGGGCTCAGAGTTTGGAGGATGTCTCAAGCGAAACGCGCCGGACCACCTCTCGCGCGGCGTCTCAGAACTCAGAGTTGCGAGAGTGTCTCAAGCGAAATTGGCCGGACCACCTCGCGCACGGCACATCAGGGCTCAGAGTTTGGAGGATGTCTCAGGCGAAAGGGGCCGGATCCCCTCTTGCGCGGCATCTCAGAACTCTGAATTGCGATAGTTTCTCAAGCGAAACGCGCCGGACCACCTCGAGCACGGCATCTCAGAGCTCAGAGTTGCGAGGATGTCTCAAGCGAGAAAAGCCGGACCACCTCTCACGCGGCATCTGGGAGCTGAGATTTTGGAGGATGTCTCAGGCGAAACGGGCTGGACCACCTCTCGCGCGGCATCTGGGAGGTTAGAGTCTCGAGGATGTCTCAAGCGAAACGGGCCAGACCACCTCTTGCGCGGCATCTGGCAACTCAGTGGAGGATGTCTCGCGCGAAACGCCGAATCCGAGACAACTCAGAAACGAGAGTTGCGAGGATGTCTCAGGCAGAACGACCCGGAACATCATTTGTGTTTGAGGACGTCTCTGCTTTGATTTCCCTCGGCCGGAGTTAGCTTCCATCACAACATCAAGCCGTATAGCAAGCTGCTTCGGGAATTCAAAACAAATGAATCGAATGATGCGCTTTTCGGTGCCACGTACAGCTAAACATCAAATTGCGGAGCAGCATTGCACGGGACAGCAATAATTGCATTGACGCATTTGGTTTGCTGAATTTTCTAAAACTAACTCATTGTCTGAATTCGGTTAAGAGATCCAACGTATCAGAATCGCGCCCGCCCGGCTGGGGGGGGGGGGGGGGGGCGGATCGCGTTAACACGTTCAGTAGCTGTACCGATGATATATGGATATACTTACATATATATATATATGAAACAATATGAATGCTCCCTGCGTTTTACAAGTGCAAAAATGTGTGTTCGAATGGAAAAACCAAGTGACACATGTACCTCACTTAAGTGAATTTAATTATTACATATACAACTGTCAACTACACTAGGCCGCCCCTCCCTCCCTCGGCGGGCGGACGTGACTTCAATGAAATCAGAGAACGACGCGATTAAACATATGAGACGAGTGCCCCCCCCCCCACTTGTGAGATCCCACGGCTGCCCGGCCAGCGTCGCGGAATGCGCGAGGAAGACGACCCGCGGCCCGCTGACGGGCCTCAAAATCGGCTTCCTCAGAGCCGACAGTGCATTTAAAATCCTCCGAGCTCTCGCGAGGCCAACTTGCGCTGCCCGACCCAAGCCCGCGACTGCACCGCCCTGTCTCCTAAGAAGCGCCAGCGCTCCCAGAAGACGCCCACGGAGCCCGAGCTCCTCCTCGAAGTCCTTGCAGACCAACGCAGAGCCCCAGAAGGACGCGTCGACGAACGTGACGACACAGCTCCAAGACACCTACATAGTCCGAGAAATCATGCCCAGCAAGCTCGAGGACGCACTCGGCCCCCAACGGGCGGAGTGCCAGAAGGGGGCCGCGGTGCTGCGGCGCAGCCGTCGGACAGAGGCACGCGCGGACTTGAATATGGCAGTGTGTTCGCGGAGCAGAAGACCAACAAAAATACAATCACCCAGCGCCTTTTTCGACGTCTCTCGGGTTGGCGACTTCCTTCTTGCTCGCGCAATCGAGCGCGTTGCGGAGTCGTCGCTGCCTTGGCCCCTTTGGTCGTATTTCTCTCTCGCGGCCTCGGACGTCCCAGCCCAGGACTTCGGCATCGTGGTCGCGCGCGTAAGCTTCGTGGGTGGGCTAGCCCCTGGGTGTCAAGGCGGCGTCGGTTGGCTTCGCAGCGCGAGCCGCGGCTTCGGGGTCGGCCACCAGAGCCAAGAAGTCTTCGACATGTCTAGTCACAGCAAGCGGCTGCGCAGGCGGCGCTGAGCTCTTGGCCGAGATGACAGGCGCCCCGTCGGGGATCGCACTAACGACGCTGCGGTGGATAGTCCGGCACCGGCCCATGGCGCGCGACCAACCCATCGAGGGCGCCGCCAGCGCGGGCCAGAAACAGCCACCTGGAGCAGACTGGCGCCCGCCCAAGGCCACCGGCCCGACGTCGCCGGCCCGGCCCGACGGCGGTGCGAAGTAGTCGCGCGACGCCTCGGGCAGGCCAAAGTGGTAGAAGGAGTCGCAGATGTCTACGTGGCCCGCATGGAGCTCCCCGCCCTCCTGCACGGCCAACTCCCCATGCGCAGAGCCCGCCGCCAGCGCCGCGGCGGCGGGCCGCCCGAACCAGCGGATGGCCCGACGGCAGTCGATCGCCACGCGCTGCTTGCCGGACATCTCACGCGCGAAGAGAGGGCTGTGCCGCTCCGGCGGGGTAGCGGCGGAGGGCGCTATGCCAGCGTCGACGCGGCGACGCGCTAGGGCTGCGTGCGCCCGCGGGTCGGCCCGAGGACCCGGCTCAAATATGGGTCGCGGAGCGCGGAAAGGTTGGGCTCCACCTCCTCGTTTGGAAACACATGCTCGCGCGTTGATGCCCTGACGTCGCAATCGCCCGCGCCGTCCAGCGCCCGCCCCGGCGGCGCCGACGCGTCGCCGGCCGCGGGCAGCGAGACGATGGAGTCGTCGAGGCTGGCGACTGGCGAATCGATGTCCTCGCACGCGCCAGCGCCGCGGAGCTCACGGGGGGCCCCCGCGGGCGTCAGACCGGGCGGCGGGTGGCCCAGGGCAGCAGTGGCATGCCGAAAGCGATCGCACGCCGTGCGATGGGTAAGCCGCTCCGCCAGGCCCGGGGCGCCAGGCGCATTCGCCCTCCCAGCCGGATCATTGAGGGCCCCGGCGACGCGGTTCGCCTCGGTCACCACGGCGTCGCGCTTGAGCGGCCTTCGCCGAACAGCCCGAGATGCCGCGCCGTCGGGCGGGGCCTGGCAGTTCCGCAGCATCGGGGCAAGATAGAGATCACGAAAGCCTGGAACTCCGTCGGTTTGAATTCGCCCAGGCAAGCGTGTCGGAGAGCACGCGTGAAACTCAATGGCCTCGCAAGTCGGGGAGGGGGCGGCCGCGCGAAGACCCCGCCCCCATTGTTCCGTCCTGTCTTGCCTCCGCCGCCGTCCCCCTTGGGGCCCTTGCGACGGAGCTCTCGTTCCTCTCGCGCCTCCTTGACGGTCTTCGCGACGGCGGCGCCCTTCTCGACCTGGCCCTTCGCGAACGCTGAACCCGCTGAAGGCCGAGAACCCCCCGGGGCCCAGCCGAGTCCGCCCCCGCGGAAGATGGCCTCCATGAGCGCGCAGTTGCGCGGGTCGAGCTGGTTGTAAGGCCACGCCAGCTCGATGCGCCCCATGAGCTCTCGCGCTCCTGGAGCCGCGCCGCGGTCTTGAACGCGAGGTGGCGGGCGGTCGGCGCGCGGCGACGCCGCGGGCAGTCAAGGCGCCGCCGGGCCGAGCGCGCGCCCGCCACTGGGGAATCCCCGGCAGGCGCCCACCACCTCGCGCCACACCCTGTCGCGACCCCGCGACCCGCGCTCGACAGCGAGCGCGCGCGCGTCGCCTCCAGCCCCCAGGGCAGCAGCCCCCAACAGCGCCGCGCTAACGCCGCGCAGCTCCGCCACGGAGGACTCCTTGCAGAGGCCCGTCAAGTGCAGGACCACAGCGCGCCCGGGCCCATCGAGGTAAAGCCCATTGCCGCACTGCTCGTGCGCGGGGGCCCCGAGCTCGTCGCCGAGCTCGATGTGGCAGCGCTCGTCCGCCTCCGCCGCCCGCCATGCGCGTCCGCTCGAATGAGGCGTGGTGGACATGCCGCCTGCAGCCACCGCCGCGCCATCTCCGCCGCCGCCAGCTTCGCCACCGTCGCCAAGGCCGAGAGCCTCTCCGCCAGCAGCAGTCGGCCCGACCACCGCGGCCCCCTCCAGGCGCTCGCCCGTCGCGCGCCCCCCGCCGAAGAAGTTCGGCCCCGGCGCGTCCTGCGCCGCCTCGATCACCGCGCCGCGAGAGTCCGCGTCGGCCGACGCCGCACCGCACGCGCGGCGGAGCAGCGTCCGCATCGCGGCGTCGCTCGGCGTCGCCTCGAAGCGGCAGGCGCGCCCGAGCCCCGCCGGCAGCCGCAGGTCGCGCGGCATCTACCCAGAGGTCTCATAGATCATCATTTTGATCGGGATACGTCTGGGTGTATCTTGAACGGAAATCCGATCAATATCTTATCTAGTTAGATACATCCGATCAGAAACATATCAATACGTGTGATGTTGTACACACGCATCAGCCAAAATGGCTACGAAACGTTGTGCCAAAATGGCTACGGTGGTGGTCCGCCTCCTCTTCCTTATGTTCCTCCTTCGTGGCCTTAGGGGTTCCTCCTCTCCCTCCTCGCGTCATCCTTTTCCTCCTTTTCCTCCTTTTCCTCCCCCTCATCCTCCTCCGCGCGCAGAGAGCGCCGTTTGGTAATAGAACGAACAGCGTTCATTCGGCACGCCCCTCACGTCGTTTCGTACCGCGGTGGGTTCGGATGCGGCCGCAGGCCTGTGAATAAGAAAGTCTCGTCGTGGGCGGGGGTGGCCGCAGGCGCGTGAATAAAGTGGCTGGGCTGTCGGACTCACACAATCGAATGATTTTGCATTTTCCGCCGATGCCCGCGCGAACACTGCCGTTATCTACCCAATCATTTCTTCGAGCTCGGCGTCCGTGAGGACGCGGGGCCTTGGGCGGAATATTACCTGCCACCAGCCATCGCCACGCTGTGGGAATACAAAGTACCCTAGGCCCAGAAGCCACTCCCCACTCAACATGCCTGGGGGGCTCACAGGCTCAGGCGCCACGAAACGTCGGCCCGACGAGTAGCCCATCGCACGCGCCAGCGCGCCATAGGCTTTAGACGCGCCCCGAAACTGACCCAGCAAACAGTTTGTCTACGCCCCCTCGCGTCGTTACTACTTTCCCCGATCCACCCTTTAAGGGGGCGGGGGGGGAGGGGGGGAGGTGAACCACGGGATTTCACGAGGTGAGGTTCTAGGATGGATTTCGTCAGATGCTGAGTGGTCAATGTGTCCCACGTGGCCGCCGCATATTCCCTGGACACGTTCGCCAGTGCCCTGAGAGAGAGGGGTTCCATCCAGGCGGCCTCGAGGGGAGGAGGAGGAACAGGGGGCGGTGGAGGAGGAGGAGGAGTGGGAGGGGGGGAAGGGGAAGGGTGGAGAAGGACGGAATGGAGGGATGGTGGGCGATGGGGGGAAGGATCGAGGGATGGGGGAGGGGGG
>CAUYUJ010019546.1:139690-177308 GCA_963575745.1 Prorocentrum cordatum | reverse complement strand
GGCGCACGGAGGGGGGAGGGAGTGGAGGGACACAGGTGCGGGGGAGGTGGGCGTGGAGGGGGGAGGGCGCCAGGCTTTCCCCTTCCCCCCTCCTCCCTCCTCCCTCCTCCGCGCTCTCCTCGTCCCGATCCCCCTCCCCCAGGGGCCCGCCTCCGGAGCCCTGCAGGAGCAAGCAGCACGGAGCAGGCGAGCAATGCCTGGCACCTCCGGGAGCACCCGAGCAGCCTGCGGTAGGCGTGCCCCCACAGTGCGTCCGGGAGCGGTTGGCATTCGCAACGGGGTGGACCTGCCTCGACGAGCCCCCCTGCAACGCGCGGCCCAAATACGCAGTCCTCCTTCCATTTTCCCGCGTGACCTCTCGTTCCTTTTCCTTCCTCTCCCATTTCGCTTGCGCTGTGCTGTGCTGGGACGGTTTACGTGCCAGCCAGGGCGGAGTCGAGCCTGTAGAGTGCAGTTAACCCGCATAGTACGGAGGAGCATTTTTCGAAGGCTACCCTTGCATCTTTCCCCTTCGGCCCATCCCTTGTCGCTTTCGCTGGCCGCGCCCCGCTCGCAAGGTGTCGACATGGCCCTCCGAGGTCCTTGCCTTCTCATCTTGCGTCCTTCTTACACGGCTTGACACTACACCCGAATCCCTCCTCCCTCCCTCCCGCCTCCCCGTGCCTCCTCCCTCCTCCCCGTCGTCCCTCCTCCCCCTTCTCTCCTCCTGATGGCTCCCTCCTCCCTGCTCCCCCGCTTCTTCCCCCTGCCTCCTCTTGCCTCCTCCCGCCCCTCCTTCCCCCCCCCTCTCCCCTCGAGCCAGCGTCCGCTCCTGGTCTCTCTGCGTCGAGGGCCATCTCCCCCCCCCCCCTGCAGCAGGCAGTCCAGATCACGCAGTCCACCTCCAACTACCTCCTGTGCTGCTCCCATCTGCGTTGCGGCTGTGCTTGCCAGCAATACTTTTGATCACCACGGCAGTATCGAACCTGGAGGGTTTTCACGCGTCGGGCCCTTGAGGCGACAGTCGCTGAGTACTTCGCCAGCGCGCCGGGCAGACATTGTTGGAATATTACTCGGGGTGCGCGAATTTCGTTCTAGAATGTGGCAATTAAGTGCGATGGGGACCACGTAACGCTACTCCTCCCACCTCTATCTGGCGAGCCCGACGTCTCCAGAGGGGGACGACTGCGGGACCTGGTCTGATTCCCTGCATGTGATCGTTTTCTTATTGATTGTTTTGCCGGTCGGTGCTGGCCCTCGCATTCCCCCCTCCCCCCCTGGAGTAGATCTTGGCTGTTTTTGGCGCATGTCTGAAGCAGGTGGAGTCTCCCCCAGAGGACGCACGGTTCCAAACAGTCGCACTAAGCAGAGTTTCAGAGCTAGACTCTCCTCCTCCTCCTCCTCCTCCTCCTCCTCCTCCTCCTCCCCGCCTTCGCCCAATGTCGACACGCCGAATGAGAAAGCGGTCAGCATTTCCATTCGCCAGTTGAGGCCGTCATTCTCTCCTCTGTCCTCCTTGTCCTCCCCCCCTCCTCATCCGCCTGCGACGGCCCACCTTGGGCCGCTCTGAGGCCGAAGGGCGTGCACCAGTACAAATTCATAGTGGATGGGCACTGGCGCTTCGCCCCCGACAAGGAGAAGAAGCAGGACGCCAGGGGCGGGCGATCGTAAAAGGAGGAGGTCGGGAGGATGGTGGAGCAGGGGGGAGGAAGGGAGGAGGAGGACGAGGAGGGGAGGAGGAGGAGGCACGACGGAGGGGAGGAGGAGGAGGAGGAGGAGGCACATGGGGAGGGCGGACACGGGTGGATCCTGATGCGGGAGGGAGCAAGGGGGGAGAGCGGCCCGTGCAGGCGGAGGCGAGGGGCGGGGAGGGGGCGGAGCCGGGGAGCGGAGAGCGGTGCTGCCTGGAGCGCCCCGCCCGAGTTCTCCGCAGGCGCCGCGGCCACGCGCCAGCAGCGCGCGTCGGGGTGGCCACGGGCGCGCGGCGCCCGCCCGGGGCCGAGCGGCGAGCGGCGAGCGCTCTCCGGGCCGCGTCGGGCTGTCGCGACGACGGCGGCCCCGTGTGGACGATCGGCGGTGCGAGGAAGGCGTGGAGGTGTACCCTGCGTGGCTGGTCGGCGCCGGGCCACGGCGACGGCGACGGCGACGTCGTCGTCGTCGCCGTCGACCGGGAAGGATCCGAGGGAAAAAGGATGGGAGGGAGGAGGGTGACGGGAGGGAGGAGGGAGAGGGGGAGGGGGAGGGGGAGGGGAGGAGGAAACCTTGACGACGTAGGGACGGGGGGAGGCGTCGGGGGGAGGAGGAGGAGAAGGAAGATGAGGAGGAGGAGGAGGAGGAGGAGGAGGAGGAGGAGGAGGAAGAGGAGGACGTGGAGGGGGCGTAGGAGGGGAAGGCGAGGTGTGTGAGGATGTGAAGGAGGAGGCGCAGGAGGAAGGGGGGAGGAGGAGCAGGAGGAGAAGGAGAAAGAGGAAGAGGGTTGAGGGGCAAGCTAGGTGCGCTCGTGCCATATCTAGATGGCATCGTACCCCTCCCACCCATCGCCTCCCCCACAGTGTGTGTGTGTGTGTGTGTGTGTGTGTGGATTTTCCCAATCCGCAGAATCGTGTCATAGCGGATCCGAAACTCCAAAAAGGATCCTATCGTGTCATGCGCAATTGGAAAACAGTGATCTGCGTACATTGGAAGAGGAGGTGGCGGATGCGCAGGAGGATGAAAGCAGGGAGCGACAACGATGAGGAGCCACTCGAATCCAGAAAAGTTGCCCGCGCTGTGGCGAAGGCGCCAGTTGGAACGATGGGAGCGCAACGCGCCGACTCCATCATGAGGCCCACGCTGCAGCGGGAACACCATCTTTTGAAACACTAGAACGCTCCGATTGGAAACCCCATGTGAAAGACCGACTAATGACATCCCCTGTTAGCAAAACAGAGTACGCGGAGAGGGTGGGACATCTTCTGCACAGGGTCAGGGGAGTAGGTGAGAGTAGTACTAGTATTGAGTAATCGTGTAGAGTAGCAGTACAAGAAGGAGCATGAGGAGGAGGAGGAGAACAAGGGTATTGGTCTATGTACGACCTGTTCCACTTCTCGAGCAGGCCGGGGATCAAAAGGGCGAACCAGAAGAGGCGAGGCATGGGGGACGCTGCTGCAAAGCCCGCTGCGAGGATTCCCAGGGCAACGTCAACAACGTGATCGACATATCGAACTACCAGTGCCGCTCCCTTTCTCCCTCTCTCATCTTCTCCACCTGTCTGTCTGTCCGTCTGTCTGTCTGTCTGTCCGCCTGTCTGTCTGTCTGTCTGTCTGTCTGACTGTCTGTCTGTCTGTCTGTCTGTCTGTCTGCCTGTCTGTCTGTCTGTCTGTCTTTCTCTGTCTCTCTGTCTGTCTGTCTGTCTGCCTGCCTGTCTGTCTGTCTGTCTGTCTGTCTGTCTGTCTGTCTGTCTGTCTGTCTGTCTGTCTCTCTCTCTCTCTCGCTCTCTCTCTAGAATGCAGCTCCTGGGAGGTTAAACTCTGCATTGGCGCTGGCATTTCCTGCGGTTGGTGACAGCCCAGTTTGGGCCGCTCCGGCTTCACCCGGCTTCGTCCTGCTTACTCCCGATTAATCCGGCAACATTGGGCTCAATCCCGTCGGGAGCCTCGAGACGGGGGTCAATGCAAACGGGGGTCAGCCAGAGCGCCCGATTTTGCAGGATCCTGCAGGGCCGGGGTCGCATTGACCCGGGTTTGGGTGCAGGATCCTGCAGGATTTGGCAGGATCGTTCGCATTGACAAGGGTTTGGGTGCAGGATCCTGGAAGATTTTGCAAGGCCTGACTTACCCAGGTCTGGATTGACCGGGGTCAGAAGATCCCCGATCCCAGGCTTAATTCAGCCTGATCCGGCGACGTGGCCTTGTCATCGGGCTCAATCGCCCTGAATCGTTCCAACAAGGACCTCACAGAAGTTGCCTCCTGACTCTGTCTCGTCCTCATCCTCGTCCTCCTTCCCTTACTCTTTCACCAAGTCGTTCGGAGTGCAGCTGCTCGTATGGTTCATTCTACGTGCCACACGGTCGGCATCTTTGGGTTTAGCCTGTCGCTCCGCCGGTTCCGGCCCACCACGCTTCGGCGGGACATGCTGTCCACTTCCCGGTCCCCAAGCGTCATGCAGACCCCCGAGTTTTTCGAAGTCTCCCGCCCCGCGGAGCGGAGCGACACGTTATCCGCTTGCAAGGCATGGCGCATACCCGGGATCGCCGCCGCAACACGCAAAGAAAACGCTCCCGACCGTAGAAGCAGCTGGGGGAAACGGATGGTTCTGTCTGGGGTACGGGGAACCTCGGGCGAAGAGAATTCTTTACGCTTCGCGTATCCCCACCAGCCCATCTCACAGCAGCAACTCTTGCGAAGCATGCCGACAGTCGTGTTTTTTCAGGCGTGTGTCCGCTTGGCCCCGCATATCTCCCCTGTTCCTCCTTCCTCCCGCCTCCTTGTACATCCTCTTTGTGGGGGGAGTGGGAGAAGGACGAGGCGGAGGAGGAGGGAGAGAAAGCGCTCCTCGTGGTTTGAGTCGTTTGGGGTTTCTCGTCCTGGTGTGAGTCGTTCGGGCCCTTCTTCCTGGTGTGAGTCGTTCGGGCTCTTCGTGGTGTGAGTCGTTCGGGCTCTTCGTCCTGGTGTGAGTCGTTCGGGCTTCTCGTGGTGTGATTTGTTCGGGCCCCTCGTCCTGGTGTGAGTCACGGGCGCCTCCTCCTGGTGTGACTCGTTCCGGCTCCTCGTGGTGTGTAGTCGTTCGGGGCTGCTTCGCGTCGTGGTGTGAGTCGTTCGGGCGCCTCGTCCTGGTGTGAGTCGTTCGGGCGGGTTCGCCTCTGGGTGCGAGTCGTTCGGGCCCCCTCCTTGTGGTGTGTAGTCGTTCGGCGATCGTCTGGTGTGTGGAGTCGTTCGGGCCCCTCGTCTGGTGTGAGTCGTTCGGGCTCTTCGTGGGGCCTCTTGGGGGCCTTCCTTGAGAGTTCTCTTGCCCCCTAGGGGGTCTTGGGGCCTCCGGGGGCCTCTTGGGGGCCTCTTGGAGCCTCTTGGGGCCTCTTGGGGGCCTCTTGGGGGCCTCGTGGGGGCCTCTTGGGGGCCTCTTGGGGCCTCTTGGGGGCCTCTTGGGGGCCTCTTGGGGGCCTCTTGGGGGCCTCTTGGGGCCTCCTGGGGGCCTCTTGGGGGCCTCTATGCACATGGACCGATCCCTGACAACGCCCATCCGTGACCCAGGATCGGTGCATATGCCTTCCTGGCCAAGGTAAGAGGGCGTATGCACCGATCCTGGGCTCGGGATGGTCCTGGCCAGAATCGGTGTATGTGCATAGTTCTCTTTCCGCTAGAACCGCCATCCAAATACGAGCAGCCTGGTGCCGGCGGGAGGAGCGACGACCAACACCACCAGGGGGGGCCACCTCCAGCGGGGAGGTCCGTGATGCCTCCTCGAGCCGCAGGCTGGGGATGTCTCGAGCAAGAGGGGGGGGCCACACCACCAGGGAGGCCCCCCTCGCCTCTGGCACCTCCTCGCCCCGGTGTCGTCTCCCCTTGCTCCTACGGTCGGGGGCGGAAAAGAGGGGGGTGATGACTAGGGGGGGGTGGATATCATGGCGAGGGCCATGATTTCTCCCCAGATTTCATGGCGCCTTTTCTTATTTCATTACGTCCCTGGCCCCCCCGCTGGGCCGCGCACATGCCGCCGGTCATGATTTGCACCCCCCCCTCTTGGACACCCCCCTCTTGGCCGCTCCCGACCTACGGGCGACGACGGCGACGGATCAGAGCCCCGAATCATCAGGGGTAACTCGGGTCAGGGCTAACTCGGGTTCGTTTTTCGGGAGTCCGAACCCGAGTGACCCCGGGCCCGAGTTGCCCCGGATAGGTCGGGCGCCCAAACGGAGCTGCCGCTGACTGCAGCCGTGTCCCAGCTGCACGCGTCTGCGCACTCGGCCGCCTCGCGGGCGCTCCTGGGCCTCGGGTGCCCTGCGCGCCCGGCGGCCCTCGCCCCGGGGAGCCTGCCCGGAGGCCGCCACGCACCCCGGGGGCTCCTCCTCCTCCTCCTCCTCCTCCTGCTCCTCTTCCTCCTACCCCCTCCATCTTCCTCTTCCTCCATCTTCCTCCCTCTTCTTCCTCCTCCTCCTCCCTCCTCTTCCTCCTCCTCCTCCGACAATTGGCGTTTGCTAAGCGGCCCTAGGCGTTTACCAAACGGCCCTGCCCCGTTCGGCTCCTTCCTTGGATGCGTTCACTACGCGGCTTTGCCTGTCGGGGTGGTCATCCATGGGGTGGGTTTTCTGCACTTTTAGCATGGTCGCAGCACGAGATCGGGGCTGCGTGTGGACGTTCCCCCCTCGGTCGGGGAGGCGTAGGACTCGAGAAGGCAAGCCGGAATTCGGGCTTGCCGGGGCTTTTTGACGAGCGCGTCCTGGATTTTGACGGTCCAATTTTTCGTGGGACGTCCACAGCGGGAGCTCGCGTCACATTTCCGACATTTTCATGATGGCCACGTCAGGCCAACACGAGTGCCCCGTACCCGAGTCTTACGTCACCCCGACTCAGCCACTGGGAGTCCGTTTTCGGCCATGCCTTCGACTCTACAGATGCGGCCTACCCTCGCTCGACTTACAGAGGAACTGGTTCATCCCAGCAGGCACCATACCTGGCAGCACAACAGTCAAGTCCTGCAAACTGCCGGTCTTCAGTGCTTATCCGATGGTCCATCATCCCAAAACATGGTTATAGGCATTGTTGGGGAGGGCTTTCAAGCCGGTGCCGCCGACCTTGAAGAGGGACGACGAAGACGACGGCGGCGGCAACGACGACGCTGACTCTCAGGAGCCCTTATTTGGGACCCTCTTGGGAGCCAATTGGGCTCTGTTGAGGTACCTCTTAGGGCACTGTTTGGAAAGCTTCGTGGCCACTTGGAGCCGCCTCCTTCATCCCAGAATGTGAATTTAGCTCATACTTTAGCCCATAGGGAGCTCGGTAATCCTCCCCCTCCCTCTGCCTCGTTTTTCCCTCGGCGGCCTCCTCCGCCTCCCACTCCCCTGCTGTGCATCACCCCCCTGCTCCTCATCTTTTGCCTCCCCCTCCTCCAGCCTCCTCCTCTCCTTCTCCTCTCCTCCTGCAGCCTCCCCTTCCTTCCCCACGCCCCCTCCTCCTCTGTCGCATCCGCCTTCCTCCTCCTCCTCCTCATTCCTCCCATGGTTCCCCCCCTTCCCCCCGCCCCCCGTCGGCGCTTCCAACCTGACTCCATCGACGACAAGGACCAGCCGGTCCAGTTCTGCCAGCATATACCAGGAGGGCGCCCGCCCCTGCGCGCACCCGGTGCGGAGGGCGGCGAGGGAGGGCACGGAGGAGGGAAGGGCACTGCCTGCGTCTTCCCCTGCTCCTCCTCCCCCTCTTCCCGCCTCGACGCCCCGCCCTCCTCTCCTTCCTCCTCATCCTCCCGCCTCCCCATCCTCCCCTGCTCCTCCTTCCCATCCCCCCGCCCCCTTCTCAGGCCTCAGACCGCTCCTTCGCGGGAGTGAGGGCCGGAGGGTTTGAGGAGGGGGAGGGTCACGAGGAGAGACGGAGGTAAGGATCGGGGGAAGCGAGGGGGGGCGAGGAGTGTTTTTTCCTGCGTCGGCACGCATCCACTGCACGAGAGACAGGTAGGGCCGCTTCCCCCGTGGAGCGCTCCTCGAAGGTAGCTACCGTTCCTCCAGCCGGCCACAGCTGCGGTTTGCGCGTGCAATCTTCGGGTGCCTCCTCGAAAGGATGCGTTGCCAATTGATCCTGCGGTATCTTGTCACAGGGATCCAGATGCTTGGGCGGGACGGCGGAGGACGGCAGGTAATTGATGATGCTCGGATGATGGACATGGTGATTTCATGATGTCGGCGACGATGGTATTGGTTACGATGGCGATAATGCTAGTGATACTTGTACTGCTTTTGATGAGGTACTGTTATGACGATGGCGATTGCCACGGCGATATGACGACATATAGGATGACGATGCTTGCCATACGAAGAAAGATCACGTGTGACGGCGCCAGCGATGACAGAGTTGATGATGTTGTTGATGACGACGCCGACGATGCTGTCAATGATGCCTGCCCCCATACGGACGATGGCGACGACGAGGATGATGACGACGATGGCATGGCGGCAAGGGCGCGTGGCATGTCACTATGCACCGGCAAGGGGGTGCATAGCTCATCCAGGCAACGTCGTTCTCGCGCAGATCGACGAAAGCGAGACGAAGAGGGGGAGACAGAGGATGGTGAGGATGTGGAGGATGAGGAGGAGGAGGAGAAGGAGGAGGAGGAGGTCCGGGGAGTGCCGGTATTGGTACTGCTCGGTTTCCTCAATCTCGGTTGGGGCACATTGGCTCTCTCGGCTTTGAGTGCGGTGCTCGTGAAGGCTGGGTTGACAAAAACCTTGCGCTCCTGGAGCCTGTTACAACGGCCGCTGTTGGCATCAATCAGCGATGGACGGTGTGGGCAATACAGTGGGGACGCGCATCAAGAAACCAAATGCTTTTCGTCAGGGACTCCTGGATATGTTCGCTCCGCGCGCTGCGCGGTGACTTCCCCCGGCCGTTCTGAGTGACTGGGTTGACCCCCCCCCGCTGCATCTCGCGCGCGGGCTTTCAGGACTGAGTTTCGTGCTAGGGCTGCTAGGGTTTCTTGCGACAGAGTCCGCACTGTACGCATTCCTCTGACAGCCACCTCTGATGATATAGGGCCGCCATCATTGCCGCAGGGCCCCGTCAGGAAGATGAGAAGGAGGAGGAGGATGAAGAGGAGGAGGAGGAGAAGAGGATGAGAAAGAGGAGGAAGATGAGGAAGAGGAAGAGGAAGCGGAGGAGAAGGAAGAGGGAAGAGGAAGAGGAGGAAGAGGAGGAAGAGGAGGCGGAGGAGGAGGAGGAAGAGTAAGAGGAGGAGGAGGAGGAAGAGGAGGAGAAGGAAGGGGAGGAGGAAGTGGCAGAGCAGGGGGAGCAGCAGGGCGAGGCTTGGGAGGCGATCCAGGGATCCCACATGGGCTGGACGTGGCGGGTTCCAAAAGCGGCCTCCACACACCCAGACCCCCTCGGCCATGAGAGAATTCCGACGGATGGTTTGTTCGCAATTCTCGTGTTCTGAGGGCCCTGGCCAGGCCTCGGGACCGTCGGACAGCGACGCTGGATGCGAAAGTTTGCCTGGCGAAGAGGTCGAGACCTTGGCTGTGTCGGCTTCCTGGAATCGTGGAGAAACATACTGCGACAACATGCACATTCGACTGTCCGCGCGGATGTCTTGGATCAGCGCTGGAGCCCCCTGGCTGCGCTTCCAGCGCCGCCTCTGGCGCGCTCCAGCTCGGGTCCGAGATGTCCGCGCGGACCGTCGAAAGTTTCTATTTGCCCGTCGGTCATTTGAATAGGATTTTGTGGATTCCCAGATCACAATCTACTTCTCAGCGCCTGCCTTATTAAATGATCGATCTTGTTTTGCTTCGGGTTTGTATTATTACCGACATGGTTTCGACACGGATTCGACGTGGATAGGGCCGCGACGGGACAGACAAGGTCTTCCTATGATGCAACACAAAGTAAAACGGAGGCGTATCCGCCGGCGGAAGCCAGCTGGCCAAGAGATGAGATCGGTTCGGGGTTTGGGGTTTCCGGAGCCCGCCATGTGGAGCCCAGCTTCCTCCCTGCGACGGCGCTGGTGCATCGCCGACGTCGCCGAGGCATCGTCGATGCATCGGCCATTCCGCGCGATCCTCCGACCCGATCTGCTCAGCTCCCAGCGGCCTCCAGAGGAGAGGGGCAAGGAGAGGAATGGGAGGGGTGGAGCGTTCTGCTTCCGCTCCTCCTCCTCCTCCTCCTCCTCCTCCTCCTCCTCCTCAGAGGCCTCCGGAGGCCCGGCGAGTGCCCGGCACGCCCAGAAAACCCTTCTCGAATCCTGGTAGGCCGAGGCCGCCGCAGGGCAGCTGGGAGGCGCTGTTTCCACGCTGCCGTCCGCGCCGGGCCAGGCCCAAACAGTGGGCAGTTGGTTCCGGGGCGGCCAAGACCCGGCATCGCTCGGGAGCGGAAAAGAGGGGGGTGATGACCAGGGGGGGTGGATTTCATGGCGCGGGCCATGCGGGCCATGATTTTTCCTCAGATTTCATGGCGCCACTTCTTATCTTATTACGTCCCAGGCCCCCCCGCTGGGCCGCGCACATGCCGCCGGTCATGATTTGCACACCCCCTCTTGGACACCCCTCTCTTGGCCGCTCCCGAATCGCTCGGACGTGTGCTTGTTTTCTCGGCGAGGACCCTGGAGGAGCGCCCTGGATCATCGCGCAGACAAAAGCACGCACGCAACCGAAAAATGCACAGGGAATGGACGTCCGAGCGATGGCAAGAAGAGGGGGGTGATGACTAGGGGGGGGTGGATATACGTATCATGGCGTGGGCCATGCGAATGATCTCCCCAGATTTCATGGCGCCTCCGCGCACGTGCCGCCGGCCATGATTCGGGTCGGGCGAAAGGGGGGGATTGGGAAAGGGGGGGTTACGAAATTTGCTGCATGCAGCTGGTTTCGGCCTCACCGAGGGGCCCATTCCTCGATACATAGCCCTCCGGCGCCGGGAGGCGCCGGGAAAATCAGCTACGTGAGCTGATTCTCAAACCCCCCTTTGCTATCCCCCCCTGCCCCCCGACCCGAATGATCTGCGCCCCCCCCCTCTTGGCCGCCCCCGAATGCTGGGAGGGGCCGTCTTCGTCGTCGTCCGCTCCCCGAGCGACGCGTCGTCGCCGCCGCCGCCGCCGCCGCCGTCCGCGCCCGGCCAGACCCGAACGACTACACGGTGGACGCGCCGGCCGTGCCCATGGCGCTGCACAAGAGCTCGTCCTGCGCGCTGCCGCCGAAGCCGCAGTCCGGCCAGCCGCTGAGGCCCGCCCTTCCACCACCGCCGCAAGCAGGAGGGGGAGGGGGTCCTCCTGCTCCTCCTGCTCCTGCTCCTCCTCCTCCTCCTCCTCCTCCTCTTTCTCCTCCTCCTCCTCCTCCTCCTCCTCCTCCTCCTCCTCGTCCTCCTCCACCTTCCCCCCCTCCAACTTCTTTATGGTGGCGTGGCCTCCATGTCGGAGCCCCTGACCGCCGCGCACAGTCGCCCCCTCCCTTCGCAGAGCACGCACGGGCATAGACGTAACATCGATCCTTGCGACCCTCCTCCTCCTCGATTCGCCTGCTCCCCCTCCTCCAGCCTCCATCCCCCCTCCTCGATCGGGGAGCATGGCCGAGGACAGAGATACACAGAACCTCAACAACACTCTTTTAGAGGCTCTCGCGGACTTCTTGGCTCGGCGCCGGGCCCGCCCTGCCGGCGCCTCCGGCACCGCCCCTGGCGCGCTCCGCGCGGATCCAAGGGACACGCGCGGATTTCCAGAGTTCATGTCTACGACGTTCGTTGTAGCCCTATCCTCGGCCATGCCCCCTGGTCGAGGAGGGGGCTTGGAGGATCGAGGAGGCAGAGGAGAAAGGCGAAGGCGAACCGAGGAGGGCGGTCGAGACTCAGGGAGCGAGGGAATCGACCAGGATCGCGAGGACCATGCCCCCTGATCGAGGAGGGGGGCGGTGGATCGAGAGGAGGAGGCTCGAGGAGGAGGAGGAGGAGGATGAGGAGGTGAAGGAGGAGGAGGAGGAGGAGGAGGACGGTGGCTCGAGGAGGAGGGGGAGGAGGAGGAGGAGGAGGAGGCGAAGGCGCATCGAGGAGGAGGGTCGAGGATCAAGGATCGAGCATCGAGGAGGTTCGCGAGGAGGATCGAGGAGGAGGATCGAGGACGAGGAGGTGGACCCCCTGATCCTCCCACTCCTCCATCCTCATCCGTCCTCCGTCCTGCTCCTCCTCAAACCTTCTTCCTCCTCCATCCTCCTCCTCCTCCTCCTCCTCCTCCTCCTCCTCCTCCTCCTTTCTCTTCGTTATTGTCGTCGTCCTCCTCCTTCTGCCCTCCTCCTCTTCCTCCAACCCCCTCCGTTTCTGGAGAAATTCGCGAAGGGAGTAGTGTAACTTGTTCTCCATGTTCTCGTTAGCCTCCCTCGATTAGCGGGCAGATGTGCTATTGTCAAGCAGGCCGTCGGTCGTCTGAGTGGTCGTTCCTCCTCCTCCATCTTCTGTCCGCCTCCTCCTCCGTCCTCAACCCTCATCCTCCTCCCTCCACTTCCCTCCTTCCCATCTCCTCTTCCTCCTCGCGGAGCGCATACCGCCCTTCGGGCGTAACCGCTGACGTTGCATCATCCGTCGAATCCTCGAACTCGCCTGCTCCTGTTCCTCCTCCTATTCCCTTTGCTCCTCCTCTGTCCTCCTCCTCCTCCTCCTCCTCCTCCTCCTCCTCCTCCTCCTCCTCCTCCCCAGTTGCTCATGCATCAACCCTGCAAACCGCGGGCACGAGGATTTTGAGAAGACTGATTTCCTGGTTCCCCAAGCCTTCGCGAGCCTCGATGCGCAGCCTGCGCTGTGGCTCCGCGGAGTGCCCCCCCCCCCCCCTAAAGGACCTTGTGGTGCCTAAGTTTGTGGAGGCTCCTGGGGTGGCCCAGAATGTCCTCCTCTTTGGGTGGGGATTGTTTTGGACCACTGTCGCCCCAGGAGGGTCCCCTGGCACATCTCTGGGGATGGCTCTGGGGGCGAGCACAGCGCGGACCCCAGGAGGAGACGATGCGGCTCGGCGATTGTTGTCATGAGCCAGGATCCCTCGTCGCCCTTCTGGAGCCCCGTGTGCGGCGTCGCTCAGGTCCTGGTCGGTAGGAAGCAGACTGTGCCGCGTGCTGAACTACAAGCTTTCTGCTTAGCTCTTGGGTGCTCGCAGGGTCCTATCTGCTACGTGACTGACTGTAAGAGTTTAGTTTCCGATTTGCACTCTGGTCGTGCCAAGTCTCCTCGTGGCCACAACGGTGACCTTTGGGTCCGCGTCGGGCGTGCTCTGGAGGCCCGTGGTGTGGCCCTGGGGAGGTTTCTATGTTGTGGGCCCCCCTCGCCTCGTGAGGAAGAAGTACAGCCGGCCAAAACGGAACTCGAGTTGTTTTTGAGCCTGGGCAGCGCCTGTGCCGACGTGTGGGCGGACCTTGCGGCCCAGTGGGCCTGGGACTGGTGTGTGACCCCCCTTCTGCCCCTCGGACGGACCTCTGGGACACGACGGCGGCACTGGTGAGGCTCAGAGCTCGGCGTGCATTGCTTATGGCGCTCGAGGTTGAACCGTGGATCGGTGAGAGGCCACCTAGCGTCAAGCAGCCGCGTAAGCCGACCCGCTTGGAGGAGGCTCTGAAGGCCAGCTCCCATGATTTTGCGCCGTTTGCTGGTCGATGGAGGTGTAGGCTGTGCAAGTAGATTGTCCCGAGGAGCAGGCTGCCCAGAATCGCCTCGACCCGTTGCCGTGATCCGCCTCCCGCCGCGCCGTTGGATTCGGGTGGGACGCTGGGGTTACCTCCTGAGTATTGAGAGGGTTTCGAGGCGATCTCGGGGGAGGCGAGCGTGGGCGGGGTGCTCCTGCATCCCAGCCACCGTCTCGCCAAGATGAAGGCCTACGGGCTGTTCTTCTGCATGACGTGTGGACGCACAGTCACTGCTGATGCGAGGGATTTTGCTGGTGTGTGTCCCCCCCCCCCCGACTCGCAAAGGGGGGAAGTACCCCAAGATAATCCAACGAAGCTTGTTTCCGACCTATCGTGGTCCACCAGCGTCCGTGATGGCGGCGATTGCAGAGGACGCGGTGTGCCGCGCACTCCCCACCGCTGGAGAGCAGGCGGAAGGAACGCCTACCCAGGAGCTTGCGAGGGAGGCCGGCCTACTCGACGAGTCTGTTAGGGTCTCGTCGGCCCGCCATTCGTGCGAGACGGCGGCCCTCATGAGCACCGATGCCGAGGAGGCTCCTTGCTGTGCTGCTGCCGCCCCGCCTGCCGCTGCTGCCTTGAGGGAGGTCGCTGCCCGGCTTCGTGTGTCGAGCGCCTACGGCAGGTGTGGCGGCGTTTCGCAGCAGCGGGCAGTGTCAGCGGAGGACAGTGGTGACAGTGATTGATGCCGCGTGCGCGGCGCTCAGCAGAGTCCAGCAGAGCCCTCATCCTCCTCAGCCTCTCTTCGTCGTCTTGTTATTCGCCACCTTCTCCTCCTCCTCCTCCTCCTCCTCCTCCCTTTTTCTATTCAGTCCCCTCTCACTCGTCCTTCATTTCAGGTCTGTTTCAAGCAGGGATCGAGGTTCGAGTATCGAGTCTTCTGGTCGTCCTTTTTTGACCGTCGGAGGCCAGCCGAGGTGCGGAAAAGGAGGGGGACGAGGAGGAGGAGGGATGAGGAGAAGAGGAGGATATGCACGAGGATGAGGACGAGGAGTGGGACGAGTAAGGTGACTATGGTGTTGATGGTGGTGACTACGCTGATGTTGATGATGATAATGTTGCCGATGATGATGGTGGCTTGAATGATGGCGATGGTCTTGCTCATGCTGAGGGTGGTGTTGATGATGGCGGTCATTATGATGATGATGCTGATGATGATGATGATGCTGCTGTTGTTTGAGAGTGGTGATGCTGATGGTGCTGATGATGGTGATGTGGATGATGGCGATGATGTTGCTGATCATCCGGGTGTGGTTGACCATGGAAGCGTTGGTGGTGATGATGATCATGTTGGTGATGGCGATGCAAGCGGTTGGTGCTTTGATGGGTATGATGAGGATGGTAAGTCGGATGCTCATGATGGCGCTGATGATTGAGATTACTGTGTGGATGTTGCTGCTTACGTTGATGGTTATGATGGTGGTGATGAGGGTGGTGACGATCATGTCGACGACGGTGCTGGTGATGATGCTGATGTTGATGATATTGATGCTAATGCTGGCGGTGATGATGGCGATGCTGGTGATTGTGATGATGATGATGATGGTGACGACGACGGTGATGATGAGGGTGCTGCTGCTGGCTAGTCGTATGATGGTGTTGGTGCTGATGATGATGCGGATTGTGATGAGCATGTCGATGATGTCGATGATGGTGGTGATGACGGTCATGGTGGCGATGGTGGTGGTGATGACGAGGAGGAGGAGGAAAAGGAAAAAGAGAAGGAGTTGGCAGAGACCCCAGAGTAGCCAACACAGTCTTTGGAACATATAGGTTGGATGTACGGGGTTGAGGTCTTTGATGTTTTGTCGGAAAACCCCCTCCCCGGTTTTTTTTGGATAATGAACCCGACCCCCGCAATTACCCCTGACCAGCAGCGCGGCACGACATAATGTAGAGACTTGCGCTCGCACATTAGCATCGCTGCCACCAAGACCGCAATGGTGATTCCACGCCCCTTCGCTGCAGAGGCCTCAGCTCTCACACATTTTCCGCTTGCAAAAGGCGTTGCCCGAGTTGTGCGCTGTCAGTGGGCGGTTTCATGACGCTTTCGCAGAGCGTACAAGAGCAAGGCCAAACAATGCAAAACCAATCGATGCAAAATGATACCTGGCAATGCAAAGCCAAGCGGTGCAAAGTAATGCCAAGCAGCGCAAAGCATTGCAATTCAACGCCACCCAATGCCAAACCATGGAAATACATGCCAATCAACGGCAAGCGACGCCAACCAAGGCAATGTAATGCCACACAACGACAAAGCAATGCCGTTCAGCGTTCCCTGAACCAGGGTTGCGCCGGGTTTACCCGAAGTTGTTATACCATGTGTGTGCACACTTGCAGCATATATGCATAAGTCGCTTCAAGCGCTTGTATATCGACCACATTTCCAGCAAATAACCGCGTTCATTGCCTTCTGTCTTCTGGTAGCGCTTACATGGCGGAATGCCGCGCCAGTATCGTAGTGGTGGTGGAATGCGTGTTTCCCCAGCTGTCAGGCAACCCTTGGGGGGACAATGGAACGCGGCCTCTTGGGGCCGTCTTGGGGACGTTTAGGGGGGCCTCCTTGGAAGCCGTCTTGGGACTCTTGGGCTGTTTTGGGGCTGTCTTCCGCCATCTCGGGGCTCTTGCTTGAGCCATCTTGTCTCCCTCTTGGGCTGCCTTGTGCCCCATTTGGAGGCCTCTTTGGCCGTCTTGGGCGGGCTGTCGGAATCCCAGGCAGGCGAGGACGCGAACACTTTTCAAAACCACGCGAGCATCTATGCTTTTGACCTCCTTAAGGCCTCTAGGAGGTCCTCTCGGAGCTTTCTTGGTGCAGGGCGTCTTGGGGGCCTCTGGTTCCGTGTTGTGGCCGTCTTGAGCCATCTCGAGGACAATTTGGGCCGTCTTGGAGGCATCGTTGGGCCATTAGGCCTTTTTGGAGCCATGTTGGCTGTCATGGGGACCGTGTGTGAGGTCATCGTGGGCAATTCTGGCCGTCTTGGGCACCGTGTTGGAGCAATTTTGGATGAAGCAGCCTTTGGGATGTACCTGCAAGCGGGTCGGACCGGGAGGAGGAGGATGAGGAGGAGAGGGGGGATGCAGAGGGAGAGCTCAGGAGCAGGAGGAGGGGGGTGGAGGAGTATGGAGACCCAGGGAGGATGGTCGAGGAGGATGGTCGCGGAGGAGGATGGCTGAGGAGGACGGAGACTCGGGGAGACGGAGGAGGACCAAGCCCTGCCTTGCTGCGGGGAACCCCCTGGGTGCCAGCGGGTCCCCCCCAAGGCCGCGGGCGGCACGGGCCGAGAGGAGGTGGAGGGAGACAGAGGAGAGAGGAGGAGGGAGGGAGGAAGATATAGAGGAGGATAGGCGAGGAGGAAGACAGAGGAGAGAGAAGAAGGGAGGAAGATAGAGGAGGGAGGAAGATAGAGGAAGATAGAGGATGTTAGAAGAGGGAGGAAGATAGAGGAGAGAGAAGGAGAGAGGATAGAGGAGGATAGAGGTTGAGCTCCTGCTCCTCCTTCAACCTTCGGGGGGACCATTGCCTGGCTGGGTTTAGGTCGGGCACGTCCCCCTACAGGTGGATTTTGGACGAAAAGTTCAAGATACTCAGAGAATACCTCAAAGTATTGAAAAATACGTGGAACGTCGTCCCAGGACTATCTTTGCTATTATTCTTGAATATTCTTCCTGTAGAGCGACACGCTCGACTTGCGGCTGGGTTGGTTCTCCACAGCTCCGCCTCTGACCGGCAGGGTAGGCGGAGAGCAGCTCCCGAAGAGCCCGGCAGGGGCCCCCCCGCTGGGCTCAGTGGTCGGGTCGCCCAGGTGGGGGGGAGGCGCGACAGGAGGGGGAGGGGGAGGGGCAAGAGGTGGATGGAGCAGGGAGGATGATGATGCTGATGTTGGTGCAGGTGCTGATGCCGATGCTGATGTTGATGCTGATGATGATGATACTGATGCTGATAGTGAGGATGATGATTATTTTGGTAATGGTGTTGCTGATGATGATGATGATGCTGATGCTGATGCTGATGATGATGATGATGATGATGATGATGATGATGATGATGATGACAATCAAGCTACTGATGATGACGACGGCGATGACGATGCTGATGATGATGATGATGATGATGGATGGCGATGACCTTGGTGGTGATAACGATGATGATGCTGATGCTGGTGGTGGTGCCGATAATGCTGCTGATGATAATGATAATGATGGTGATGATAATGATAATGATGCTGATGATGAAGATGACGATGCAGATGAAGATGACGATGAAGATGATGATGATGATGATGATGATGATGATGATGATGATGATGATGATGATGATGCTGATGATGATGATGTTGACGACGACGGCGATGATTGTGGTGGTAATGATTTCGATGATGATGCTGATGCTGATGATGATGACGATGATGACGATGATGATGATGCTGATGATGATGACGATGACGATGATGATGGTGATGCTGGTGATGACGAGGATGCTGATGATGATGCTGACGATGACGATGATGATGCTGATGCTGATGATGATGACGATGATGACGATGATGCTGATGATGATGATTATGCTGTTGATGATGATTATGATGAAGATGATGATGCTGATGATGATGATGCTGATGTTGATGATGATGATGCTGACGATGATGATGATGATGCTGACGATGATGGTTATGATGATGACGATGATGATGATGTTGATGATGACGATGATGATGATGATGATGATGATGTTTTATTGATGATGTTGATGATGATGATGATGATGATGATGATGATGATGATGATGATGGTGGTGGTGGTGGTGGTGGTGGTGGTGGTGGTGGTGATGATGATGATGATGATGATGATGATGATGATGATGATGATGATGATGATGATGATGGTGATGGTGATGGTGATGGTGATGGTGGTGGTGGTGGTGGTGGTGGTGGCGGTGTGTTGTGATGATGAGGAGAAAGAGCCGAAAGTTCGAACATGGGGGCCCTCGCGCAGTTCGAATGGAGGAACCAGGAAGAGGAGGGGGGGGGAGGGGGGAGGAGGAGGAGGCGGGACGAGTGAGGAGGAGGAGCCAGAAGGGTGACAAGGATAAAATGATGAGGGTGGAGGGAGGGAGGCAGGGAGCAATGGATGAGGAGGAGGAGCAGTAGGAGGAGGAGGACGAGGAAGAGGAGGAGGATGAAGAGGAGGGCTGGAAGCATGGAGGCAGGAGCAGGAGGGATTGAGGAGGAGGAGGAGGGATTGATGAGGGAGAGGGAGCTAGGGAGGGAGGGAGGACGGCTCCTCCTGCCTTGTACGGGCGGCGCCCGCCAGCATCCCGCTGCACAGCCTCTCCGACCACATCTACCTCCACGCGCGAGGCCGCCCCCTAGGGAGGGGGCGGAGGGGAGCAGGCACTGGGCACTGGGGGCGCAGTGCCCCCACCTTCGGGGAGGAACATCGCCGCACACTGAAACTCTCGGCGCTCCTCCGGCGGCGGCGCCTCCGGCGCCGCCCCCGGCGCGCTCCGCGCGCCAGGGAGAGGGGCCCAGCGCGGATCCCAAAAGTCCGCGCGGAGCGCCAAAAGTCTGTGTTTGTGGCTCTCCCGGCCGCCGTGAGGCCCCGCCTTCTTTCGCCCTCTCTCTCTGCTGATGAAAGCTGTGCGCGCCCCGCTTCCCTTCCAGCGGAAGAGGTTCGCTCTCGCCCCGCAGATCAAAACGTTTGTGGCGTGTTTGCCTCTTTTTCTGCACCCTGCCCTGCCTCTTTTGTGGTGTGCTGCCTGCCCTGCCCTGCCTCTTTTTTCCCTACCTAGGCTCTGCCTAGAAGGATTCTTACTCGTTATGCTTAAAGGGCCGGGCAGTGTAATGCGCCCCGGGCGGTTCCCCCGGCATCCGTCCCGCGGTTCCCCCAGTCCCTTGGGAGCGTTAGCTTTAGCTTAGCTTTAGCTTTAGCTTTAGCTTTAGCTTAGCTTCAGCTCAGCTTCAGCTCAGCTTCAGCTCAGCTTCAGCTCAGCTTCAGCTCAGCTTTAGCTCAGCTTTAGCTCAGCTTTAGCTTAGCTTTAGCTTAGCTTTAGCTTAGCTTTAGCTAGCTTTGCTGTTACTACTGATGCTGCTTTCCTCGGGGCTCCAACTCCTAGGTAGGGTCGCACTGGGATAATGTTGTTTCTTTTTCTGCACCCTGCCCTGCCTCTTTTTCTGCACCCTGCAAAAGTCTGTGTGTGCTTGTGGCGCTTCTGCCCCTTCTTCTGCACCTGTGCCCTGCCAGGGCTTGGCTCCCCCCGGCCGACCCCGCGGACCCCGCGGCCCTGCCCGTCTGGACCTGCTGGGCGAGCCAGGGGAGGACGGCGCGAAGCCTGCAGCAAGGGAGCTTCGACAGTCGAAGACGGAAACGGTATGCACGTAGACTTTTGGCGATCCGCGCGGATCTCTTGGATCCGCGCTGATACAAGAAATCCGCGCGGAGCGCCAGCAGTTTGTGTTTATGCCGCCTGTTCGTCTTCTGGACATGGCCGTCTTTTTGCGGTGCCGTTCTGCAGCTCCTGCTGGCGGTTCCGGCGCCGGTGCTTCCCCAGTTTCGTCGCCGTGGTCTTTCCAGTGCCGGTTCCCGCTCCCGAGCAGTTTTTTCATGTTTCCTGGAACCGTTTCCCCCCCCCCGCCTGAAAGTTACAGGAACAGTTTTTTACGAGAACGACCGAAGAACGGCCCTACCGTTTCTAGGGCCCAATGGGGGAGGGAGGGAGGGTGAAAGCTTAGGACGGGTGAGGGGGAGGAGGGGGAAGACGCAGGAGGAGAAGGAGGAGCGGGGGCCAGAGGAGGAGGAGGTGCAAGGAGCGGAGCTTTACCCGAAGAGTGAACACCTGCATGAGGGTAAACATTCGGAGGCGCCGCCAGGGGCTTCCCGCGCTGTCCAAGATATCCGCGCGGACCTCCGAACACTGATGTGTCTGCAACTGCTGTTCCCCCGTATACGCGAAGCTAGACGGATGGGCAACCTTCCCGAGGGTACCCTTGGCCATTTCCGCTGGCCGCGCCCCGCTCGAGAAGCTTCGAAAGGGCCCTCCGAGGCCCTTGCATCCTCAGCGCGCACACTTCTGCTACGGGGCGACGGTATACGTGAAGCTGGAGGTGAGCGCTTTTTGTTCCTCCTCGCGGGGCGGAAAACCGCCCCGCGCCGTGTGCCACGACACCCGGAGAGGGGGCCTGTGGGCCGCCGCCGCCAGGGGCGGAGGCGTGTTGTTCCGCGGGTCCTTGGCGGGGGGGGGGGGGATCCGCGGAGGGAGCTCGGCGAGGGGGGAGCCATCGGGAGGGAGGAGCACGCAGGCGGAGCAATGGTGAGAGGAGCGGAGGCGGCAGTGGGGAGGGAGGGGGGAGGAAGAGGGGAGGAGGAGGAGGACGAGGAAGAGGGTGGGGCAGGAGCAGGAGGGGGAGGAGGAGGGGGGAGGTGGGCCAGTTGTTCCCCGAGTCGGTTTGGAAAGCCTTCGGAGAACGCGTGGGGTAGCAAGAGGAGGAGGAGGAGGAGGATCAGGCGAGGGATGATGATGATGATGATGATGATGATGATGATGATGATGATGATGATGATGATGATGATGATGATGATGATGATGATGATGATGAGGCTGATGAGGCTGATGAGGCTGATGAGGCTGATGAGGCTGATGAGGCTGATGAGGCTGAGGCTGAGGATGAGGATGCGGATGAGGATGAGGATGAGGATGAGGATGAGGATGAGGATGAGGATGAGGATGACGGGGGAGGAGGAGGAGGAGGAGGAGGAGGAGGGGGAGGAGGAGGAAAGGGAGGAGGAGGAGGAGGAGGAGACTTCTTTGAAACCTCTTGGGAGGCCTCTTGGGAAGCCTCTTGTGGGAGGCCTCTGTGGAGTTTCCTGGGAGCCTTTTGGAGGCCTCTTGGAAGCGTCCTGGGGCCCCTTGGAGGCCTCTTGGGGGCATTTTGGGGCATATTGGGGGCCTCTTTGGCCGTCTTAGAGCGTTCCTGACCCATCTGATGCCGTCGGAAGCCGTCTCGGGGACCTCTCTCAACCGACTTGGGGATTTCTTCGGTCGCTTCATGGCCGCCTTGAAGATTATCTTGGGCGTCTTGGAGGCCTCATGGGTTGTCTTGGAGCCCTTTGGGGGCAGTCTTGGGGGCCACTTGGGCCATCATGGGGCCATCTTGGAGGCTTCTTGGCCGATCTTGGGGCGACCTTGGGGGCCTCTTGGGCCGTCTTGGGCCGCCTGAAGGTTGAAAAGGCGCAAATGACAAAATTCGTCAAAAACCTTTTTGGAAATTAATGATTTTGGCATCTTCGAGCCTTCCCGGAGGATCTCGTGGCGGCCTCTGGGGCCGTCTTGACGGCCTCTTGGGGGCCCCTTCGGCCGTCTTGGGCCATCCTGAGGCTATATTCGGCCGTCTTGGGTGCATCCTGGGCCGTCTTGGGGGACTCCTGAACGATGTTTTGAGGACGTCGTGCGCGATTGCGCAAATTTCTCGGGCCGTCTTGGAGGACTCTTGAACGATGCTTTGAGGACGCTGTGCGCGGTTGCGCACCTTGTTCTCGGTGGCCGGCGCGCTGGACTGGAGCCCCAAGGGAGAGTTTTTTGTTGGGGGGGAAAAACGAACCAAAAGCAAAGCCGGCAGGACTCAGCACGGCGGGCACCCCCTGTGATGAGACCACAGGCGGCGGCGGAATCGAAGGCGACTACGGCGAATCACCGCCGCCCCCTGCCTTTTTGGAAGCGCCTATGGAGTGTGAACGTGGAGGCCAGACCTGCCAAGCTATCGGACCATGTGTTCCCCGAATCGATTTGGAAAGCCTTCTGGGAACACGTGGGCATCTTGAAGGTCATCTTGGCCGTCTGGAGGCCATTTTGACCCTCTCGGGCCTTCTTGGAGGACGTCTTGGAGGGCTCTTGGGCTGTCGTGGAGGCCATCTTGAGCGTCGTGGAGGCCTCTTGGGCCGTATTGGGCCTCGTGGGCGATCTTTGGGGGCACTCGGGCCGTCGGAAGGCCGAAAAAAGCAAATGCCACAAACCTCATGGGAAATCAATAGTTTTGGCCTTTTCGGGCTTTCCTGGAGGCCCTCTTGGAGGCCCCTTGGGCCGTCTTGGATCATCTTAGTGCCATGTTCGGCCGTCTTGGTGGGCCCCTGGCCCGTCCGACGCCGTCGGAAGCCGTTTGGGGGCCCCTCTGCGCCGACTTGGGGCCCTCTTGGAATGCTCCAGGGCCGTCTTGGAGGCCATCTTGGGCGTCATAAAAGCTTCCTGGGCCGTCTTGGGGGTCTCTTGGGGCCGTCTTGGGGGCCTCTTGGGCCGTTCTGGGGCCATCTTGGGGGCCTCTTGGGCGCTCTCTGGGCGATCTTTGGGGGCTCTTGGGCCGTCTCGGGCAGTCGGAAGGCCGAAAAGAAGCAGATGTCAAGATCTTTGAAATGCCTACGGAACATCAATGTTTGTTTGCCTTTTTCTGGCCTTCCTGGAGGCCCTCTTGGAGGCCTCTTGGGCCGTCGTGGGCCAGCTTCGAGCCAACGTCGGCCATCTTGGTGGGCTCCTGGCTCGTCTGACGCCGTCGGAAGCCGTTTGGGGGGCCTCTCTGGGCCGACTGGGGATCCTCTTGGGGTGATCCACGGCCGTCGTAGAGGCCATCCTGGGCGTCTTGGAGGCCTCTTGGGTCGTCTCTGTGCCCTCTTGGGGCCGTCTTTGGGGCCTCTTGGGCAGTCCTGAGGCCATCTTGGAGGCCTCTTGGGCGCTGTGGGGGCGATCTTGGGGGCGTCTTGGGCCGTCTTGGGTCGTCGGAAAGCCACACAGGAGCAAGTACGAAAAACCTTGAAAAACCTAAGGACAATCAATGATTTTAGCCTCTTCTGGCCCTCCTGGAGGACCTCTCGGAGGCCTCTTTGGCCGTCTTGGAGGCCTCTTGGGCACCTCTTGGGCCGTCTTGGGCAGTCTTGGCGGTTTCTTGAGCGAACTTGGAGGTATCTCCTCCTCTCTTGGGCCTTCTTGAGGCCATCTTGGGCCATCTTGGAGGTCATCTTGGGCCAACGTGGCCACCTTGGAGGCCATCTTGAGCCGTCTTGGAGGATTTCAGGATTTGTTGTGGACGCTGAGGTGGTTTACGCGGCCTTCCGGGACCCCGGCGGAACGCGCCGAAGCCCCAGGGGGAGCCCGGCGCCCCCTGTCGATCCGCCGCCCCCTTGTCGATTCATCGCAGGGGTGCCTGGCGTGCTGGACCCTTTCGATTTGGGTCTTGGTTCTTTTTCCAAAAGAACTCCCCCCCCTGGGGCTTCGGCGCGTCCCGCCGGGGTCCCGGAAGGCCGCGTAAGCCACCTCAGCGCCCACAGCAAATCCTCCAAGACGGCTCAAGATTGCCTCCAAGATGGCCACGTTGGCCCAAGATGACCTCCAAGATGGTCCAAGATGGGCTCCAAGTTCGCCCAAGATGGTCCAAGATGGCCTCCAAGACGGCCCAAGAGAGTCCAAGATACCTCCAAGGTCGCCCAAGAAGCCTCCAAGACGGCCCAACACGACCGACCCAAGAGGTCTCCAAGAGGTCCTCCAGGAGGGCCCGAAGAGGCCCAAATCATTGATTTCCCTAGGGTTTCGAAGGATTTTGGCATTCGCTTCTTTTCGGCTTTCCAACGACCCAAGACGGCCCAAGAGGCCCCCCAGAGGCCTCCAAGACGGCCCGAGAGGTCTCCAAGAGGCCCTCCAGGAGGGCTCGAAGAGGCCCACATCATTGTTTTTTCTTGTAGGTTTTTGTTCGACGGATTATCGCATTGGGTTCTTCTCGGCTTTCCGACGACCCAACACGGCCCAAGAGGCCCCCAAGATCGCCCCCACAGCGGCCAAGAGGCCTCCAAGATGGCCTCAGGACTGCCCAAGAGGCCCGCAAGACGGCCCCAAGAGGACACAGAGACGACCCAAGAGGCCTCCAAGACGCCCAGGATGGCCTCTACGACGGCCGTGGATCACCCCAAGAGGATCCCCAGTCGGCCCAGAGAGGCCCCCCAAACGGCTTCCGACGGCGTCAGACGGGCCAGGAGCCCACCAAGATGGCCGACGTTGGCTCGAAGCTGGCCCACCACGGCCCAAGAGGCCTCCAAGAGGGCCTCCAGGAAGGCGAGAAAAGGCAAACAAACATTGATTTTCCGTAGGTATTTCAAAGATTTTGACATCTGCTTCTTTTCGGCCTTCCGACTGCCCGAGACGGCCCAAGAGCCCCCCAAGATCGCCCACAGAGCGCCCAAGAGGCTCCCAAGATGACCCCAGAACGGCCCAAGAGGCCCCCAAGACGGCCCCAAGAGGCCCCCAAGACGGCCCAGGAAGCTTTTGTGACGCCCAAGATGGCCTCCAAGACGGCCCTGGAGCATTCCAAGAGGGCCCCAAGTCGGCGCAGAGGGGCCCCCAAACGGCTTCCGACGGCGTCGGACGGGCCAGGGGCCCACCAAGACGGCCGAAGATGACCCAAGACGGCCCAAGGGGCCTCCAAGAGGGCCTCCATGAAAGCCCGAAAAGGCCAAAACTATGGATTTCCCACGAGGTTTTAAAGGATTGTGGCATTTCCTTTTTTCGGCCTTCCGGCGGCCCGAGACGACCCAAGTGCCCCCAAAGATCGCCCACGAGGCCCAAGACTGCCCCAAGAGGCCTCGAAGACGGCCGAGGAGGCTTCCAAGACGCTCAAGATGGCCTCCACGACGGCCCAAGAGCCCTCCAAGACGTCCTCCAAGAAGGCCCGAAAAGAATCAAAATGGCCTCTAGGCGGCCAAGATGTTCTTCAAGATGCAAACCGATTCGTGGAACACATCGTCCGATAGCTTGGCAGGTCTGGCCTCAACGTTCGGCCACATAGGCGCTTCGGCCACATACGCGCTTCCAAAAGGGCAGTGGGCGGCGGTGATTCGCCGTAGGCGTCTTCGATTCCGCCGCCCCCTGTCGATTCATCGCAGGGGTGCCTCGCGTGCTGGACCCTTTCGGTTTTGGTTTTGGTTCTCTTTCCAAAAGAACTCCCCCTTGGGCTTCGGCTCGTTCCGCCGGGGTCCCGGAAGGCAGCGTAAACCACCTCAGCGTCCACAAAAAATATGCCAAGACGGCTCAAGATTGCCTCCAAGATGGCCACGTTGGCCCAAGATGACCTCCAAGAGGGTCCAAGATGGGCTCCAAGTTCGCCCAAGATGGTCCAAGACGGTCTCCATGACGGCCCAAGAGAGTCCAAGATACCTCCAAGGTCGCCCAAGAAGCCTCCAAGACGGCACAACACGACCCAAGAGGTCTCCAAAAGGTCCTCCAGGAGGGCCCGAAGAGTCCAACATCATTGATTTTCCATAGGTTTTTCAAGGATTTTGGCATTTGCCTCTTCTCGGCATTCCGACGGCTTAAGACGGCCCAAGAGGCCGCCAAGATCGCCCCAAGATCGCCTACGAGGCCTCCAAGAGGGCCCCGTGACGGCCCAAGAGGCCTCCAAGACGCCCAGGATGGCCTCCAAGACGGCCCCGAAGCGCTCCATGAGGACCCCAAGTCGGTTCAGAGAGGCCCCCAAAACGGCTCCTGACGGTGTCAGACGGGCCAGGAGCCCACCAAGATGGCCGAAGTTGGCTCGAAGCTGGCCCAAGACGGCCCACGAGGCCTCCAAGAGGGCCTCCAGGAAGGCCAGACAAATGCCCAAACATTGATTTTCCGTAGGTTTTTGAAGGATTTTGACATTTGCTTCTTTTCGGCCTTCCGACGGACCGAGACGGCTCAAGAGCACCCAAAGATCGCCCAAGAGGCCCCCAAGATGGCCCGAGAACGGCCCAAGAGGCCGCCAAGACGGCCCCAAGAGGCCCCCCAGACGGCCCAGGAGGCTTTTAAGACGCCCGAGATGGCCTCCAGGACGGCCCTGGAGCACCCCAAGAGGGCCCCAAGTCGGCACAGAAAGGCCCCCCAAACGGCTTCCGACGGCGTCGGATGGGCCAGGGGCCCACCAAGACGGCCGAAGATGGCACTCAGATGGCCCAAGACGGCCCAAGAGGCCTCCAAGAGTGCCTCCAGGAAAGCTAAAAAGGCCAAACTCATTCATTCCCCATGAGTGTTTGAAGGATTGTGGCATTTGCTTTTTTTCGGCCTTCCGACGGCCCGAGACGGCCCAAGTGCCCCCAAGGATCGCCCAAGAGGCCCAAGACGGCCCCAAGAGGCCCCCAAGACGGCCCAAGGGGCTTCCAAGACGCTCAAGATGGCCTCCACGACGGCCCAAGAGCCCTCCAAGTCGTCCTCCAAGAAGGCCCGAAAGGGTCAAAATGGCCTCCAGGCGGCCAAGATGTTCTTCAAGATGCCCACGTGTTCCCCGAAGGCTTTCCAAGACGATTCGGGGAACACATGGTCCGATAGCTTGGCAGGTCTGGCCTCAACGTTCGGCCACATAGGCGCTTCCAAAAAGGCAGGAGGCGGCGGTGATTCGCCGTAGGCGTCTAGGATCTTTTGGAAAATGAGCCAAAACCAAAACCGAAAGGGTCCAGCATGCCGGGCACCCCTGCGATGAATCGACAGGGGGCGGCGGATCGAAGACGCCTACGGCGAATCACCGCCGCCCCCTGCCCTTTCGGAAGCGCCGATGCGGCCGACTGCTGTGGCCAGAGGTCTGCCAAGTTATTGGGCCATATGTTCCCCGAATCGGTCTTTACAGCCTTCGGGGAACACGTGGGGGAGGACGGGGAGGAGAGGAGAGATAGGAAGGGGGGGAATGGAGGAGGAGGTCTCTTGAGTGCCTTTTTGGCTACTCTGGGTCATTGGGCCACATGTGGCCGTCTTGGAGGCATCTTGGAGGCCATCTTGGGCCATCTTGGCCGTCTTGGAGGCCATCTTGGGCGTCTTGGAGGCCTCTTGGGCCGTCTTGAGGCCCTCTTGGGGCCTTCTTGGGGGCCTCTTGGGCCGTCATGGGGCCATCTTGGAGGCCTCTTGGGTGCTGTTGGGGCGATGTTGGGGACCTCTTGGGCCGTCTTGGGCCGTCGGAGAGCTGAAAAGAAGAACATGCCAAAATCCTTGAAAAACCTAAGGAAAATCAATGATTTTAACCTATTCGGGCCTTCCTGGAGGGCGTCTTGGAGGGCTCTTGGGCCGTCTTGGAGGCCTTTTGCGGGCCTTTTGGGCCGTCTTAGACCATCTTGAGGCCATCTTGGGCCGTCTTGGGTGCATCTTGGAGCCATCTTACCCGTCTTGGAGGCCATTTTGGCCGTCTTGGAGGCATCTTGGAGGCCATCTTGGGCCATCTTGGCCGTCTTGGAGGCCATCTTGGGCGTCTTGGAGGCCTCTTGGGCCGTCTTGAGGCCCTCTTGGGGCCTTCTTGGGGGCCTCTTGGGCCGTCATGGGGCCATCTTGGAGGCCTCTTGGGTGCTGTTGGGGCGATGTTGGGGACCTCTTGGGCCGTCTTGGGCCGTCGGAGAGCTGAAAAGAAGAACATGCCAAAATCCTTCAAAAACCTAAGGAAAATCAATGATTTTAACCTATTCGGGCCTTCCTGGAGGGCGTCTTGGAGGGCTCTTGGGCCGTCTTGGAGGCCTTTTGCGGGCCTTTTGGGCCGTCTTAGACCATCTTGAGGCCATCTTGGGCCGTCTTGGGTGCATCTTGGAGCCATCTTACCCGTCTTGGAGGCCATCTTGGCCGTCTTGGAAGCATCTTGGAGGCCATCTTGGGCCATCTTGGCCGTCTTGGAGGCCATCTTGGGCCAAGTTGGGGCAACAAAGGCATTGACAGATGGATTTTCGGAAACTTGCGGGTGGCCGGCGGGACGGGCCGAAGCCCACTGGGGAGTTCTTTTAGAAAAAGAACCAAAACCAAAACCTGAAACATCCAGCACGCCGTGCACCCCTGTGGCAAGACCACAGGGGGCGGCGGATCGAAGACGCCTACGGCGAATCACCGCCGCCCCCTGCCTTTTTGGAAGCGCCTATGTGGCCGAACGTTGAGGCCAGACCTGCCAAGCTATCGGACCACGTGTTCCCCGAATCGGTTTGGAAAGCCTTCGGGGAACACGTGGGCATCTTGAAGGTCATCTTGGCCGTCTTGGAGGCCTCTTGGGCAAGCTTTGGGCGATCTTTGGTGGCTTTTTGGGCCGTCTCGGGCCAGCTTCGAGCCAACTTCGGCCATCTTGGTGGGTTCCTGGCACGTCTGAAGCCGTCGGAAGCCGTTTGGGGGGCCTCTATGGGCCGACTTGGGGCCCGCTTGGAATGCTCCAGGGCCGTCTTGGAGGCCATCTTGGGCGTCTGGGAGGCCATCTTGGGCGTGTTGGAGGCCTCTTGGGCCCTCTTGGGGCCCTCTAGGGGCCATCTTGGAGGCCACTTGGGCCATCATGGCGCTCTCTTGGGGGCCTCTTGGGCGATCTTGGGGGCTTCTTGGGCCGTCTTGAGCCGTCGGAGAGCCGAAAAGGCGCAAATGCCAAAATCCTTCAAAAACCAAGGGAAAATCAATGATTTTGGCCTCTTCGGACTCTCCTGGAGGACCTCTTGGAGGCCTCTTGGGCCGTCTGGGAGGCCTCTGGGGGGCCTCTTGGGCCGTCTTGGGCCGTCTTGCACTCTCTTGGGCCGTTTTGGAGGCCGTCTTGGACCATCTCGGGCGGACTTGGAGGCCATCTTGGGCCATCTCGCGATTTTTTGAGGATGTCCCGAGCGAAACGGCCGTTTTTGGGCAGGAAATTGGGGAATTGAGGTCCTGGAAGGGTGGCCGGCGGGACGGGCCGAAGCCCACTGGGGAGTTCTTTTAGAAAAAGAACCAAAACCAAAACCTGACAGCTCATCCAGCACGCCGTGCACCCCTGCAAGCAGGGGGCGGCGGATCTAGTGGCTTTCGGCCCATCCCGCCACCGTGCCTGGATTGTGGGTACGCAGCCTATTGGATGGGATGTTCGTCGGGATAACGGAAAGAGCGAGGTACGAGTGATGACGTTCTGGTGTGGGCGAAGCCCTAAAGGGAGGAGTTCCAGGGGAGGGGGGTAGCGCGCACATTTGAGTGTTAATTGCCGTTTTCGGGTTTTCCTTTGGGCTTTTGCATGTTTTTCGGGTTCCCCCCCAAGACGGCCCAAGAGCGCTCCAAGAGAGCCCAAGACCGCCCAAGACGGCCCAAGAGGCCCCCAAGAGGCCCCCAAGAGGCGCCCAAGGGGCGTCCCAAGAGGGCCCCAAGAGGCCGAAATCATCGATTTTCCTGAGGACAACGTATATTTTTAGCATATGCGCTTTGTCGGCTTTTACGGCGTTGACGACGGCCCAAGGGGCCCCCAAGACCGCCCCAAGACGGCCCAAGAGGCTCCCAAGAGGCTCCCAAAACGGCCAAAGAGGGCCCCAAGACGGCCCAAGAGGCGCCCAAGACGGCCCAAGGGGGCCCCAAGACGGCCCCAAGAGGGGGACCGCGAACCGAAAAGTCTGGCTTTTCGCCCCAAGACGCTCCCAGGAGGCCCCCAGAGCCCCCCAAGAAGCCCCAAGAGGCCCCCAAGGGGCGTCCCAGGAGGCCACCGGGAGGCGAAAATCATTGATTTCCGATGGGAAAAGGTACATTTTTAGCATGCAAGGCTTTTCGGCTTTCACTGTGTTGAAGACGCTCCAAGAGGCCCCCAAGACCGCCCCAAGACGGCCCAAGAGGCTCCCAAGAGGCCCCCAAAACTGCCCAAGAGAGCGCCAAGACCGCCCAAGAGGCGCCCAAGACGGCCCAAGAGGGCCCCAAGACGGCCCCAAGATGGGGACCGCGAACCGAAAAGTCTAGCCTTTCGCCCCAAGAAGCTCCCAGGAGGCCCCAAGAGCCCTCCAAGAAGCCCCAAGAGGCCCCCAAGAGGTTCCCAAGAGGCCTCCAAAAGGGCCCGACAAGGCGTCCAATAGGACTCCCAAGAAGGCCCAGAGACGCCCAATAGAGAGCGATCGGTAACGCAAAACGCTCTTCACACCAAGGCTCCCAAGAGCGAACGGTGACGTGAACAAGCTGATAAGACCAAGGCTCCCAGCAGAGAGCGGTGACGCAACAAGTTCCTGACACCGAAGCCCAGCCAAGGCTCAGGAACGGGCGGCAACGCACCAATCTCTGAGCACCAAGGCTCCCAAGAGCGAGGGGTGACGTAACAAGCTCTCAACGCCAAGGCTACCAGTACGAACGGTGGTGTGGGTAAGTTCGGCCTCTGTTTCTGAAGCGCTCTTTCCGTTTCTGTGCTGGCCCGGGTCTCGTAGGAGGCCTCTCGTGGCCTCTTGGGGGGCAGTTTTGAGGCCTCTTCGGGGGGCCGTCGTGGGGCCTCTGGTGGGCCTCTCGGGGCTTCTTCGGGCCTCTTGGGGGCCTCTTGGGGCCTCTCGGGCGCCTCTTGGGGCCTCCTGGGGGCCTCCTGGGGGCGGACGGCTCGAATGTTCGGTTCCGGTTCCCTCTCTTGTGCCCTTTTTGGGGCCTTCTTGGAGGCCTCTTGGGCCGTCCTGAGGTGGTCGTGGGGACCTCTTTGGCCGTCTTGCAGCGTCGGAAAACAGAACATGCGAGAACGCCAGAATCCTTCAACACCTAAGGACAGCCCTCTTGGGAGCCTCCTGGAGGCCCCTCGGGGCGTCTTGGAGGCCTCTTGGGTCGTCTTGAGGCCATCTGGGGCGTCTCGGAGCGATCTTCCGGCGACTCGGGTCGAGCCCTCTTGGGGGCTCCGTGTGGCCCTCGTGGCCAGTTTCGGGGCCTTCTTGGGCCCGAAGGAGTCCTGCAGGAGGGAGGAGGGAGGAGGGAGGCGGAGCCCACCGGGCACGCGGGAAGCCCCGAGAGAGGTCTCGGAACTCGGGGGGAGGAGGAGGAGGAGGAGGAGGAGGAGGAGGAGGAGGAGGAGGAGGAGGAGGAGGAGGAGGAGGAGGAGGAGGAGGAGGAGGAGGCCCTCCGGAGTTCTTGACAGCTCAGGCTCCGTGGCCACTCTGGCTCGAGCCGGCCTGGCTCGAGGCGCGTCGCGGACCAGCCCACCCCCACCCGCTCCTCTGAGAATCAGGAGGGCGAAACACACACAGACACAATTCATCGTCGATTCCCCAGAAAATACGGGAAACTATGGGAAGTGGGGGGGGGAAGACAAAAGCCCAGAAAATAGTGGAAAATATGGGGGGGGCAACTTGTGTGCTTCGTGTGCACTTCTTTGTGTGCCCCAGGGCCCCTGCAGACAGCAGCGCGACCGACAGCACACGACCGGAGCCGCGGGCCCAAGCCCTCGCCAGGACCTCGGGGGCCCGAGGATGCCGCGCCCCGGGGCGCCCTGGCGCCCCCGGCTCGTCGCGGCGGCCGCGCTCCACGCGGCCGCCCTCTGGGCGGGCCCGCGCGGCCCCGCGGGCGCCGTCGGCGGCGGCGCCGCGGGGCGCGGCGGGGCGGGGGCGGGGCGGCCTGCCGCACCCGGACGGGGGAGGCTCGACGATCATTTTTTTTGTTTCTATAAAATCGGGGGTGGACAGAACCCCCAACAGTGACACGTCGATTAGTGAATTGTCCGTTCTCGGTTCTCGAGAGGGCGCCGTGGCCGTTATTTTCCAGGCTTGCGCCCGCCAGGTTTGGGCCTCAGGTCGTTTTCACTAAACCACGTTGTGCTAAAGGGGGGTCTGTCCATCCCCGATAAAAAAACGATCTCTCGACATTTGAACATGCGTTGGAGCTCTAGTATTTGTTCCCCCCTATCTTCGATCCGACTTCCGCTCGCCGTCCCGATCTCAGGCCTGGGCGGGCAAACGTGACCATCGAAAAGCACTCCGGCGGGATCGGCTGTGTCAAGTCCTCTCGGGAGGCCCCGCCGCGCGGCGCACCCGGCGCCGCGGGGGCGCCCCGCGCGCTGCGCCGCCCCCGAGGGGCCGGGGGGCGGCGGCGCGCGCGAGGCGTGGAGGGCCGGCCGGCGCCTCCCCGAGGAGCCGGGGGCCGACGCGGCGCAGGAGCGGCCTTGCGCCGGAGGGACCTCCTTGGTGCGGTAAAACGACGCTCGGGGGTGGACAGAACCCCCACCCTGACACGTCGATTAGTGAATTGTCCGTTCTCGGTTCTCGAGAGGGCGAGGCGGCCGTTATTTTCCAGGCTTGCACCCGCCAGGTTTGGGCCTCAGGCCGTTTTCACTAAACCACGTTTTACTAAAGGGGGGTCTGTCCATCCCCGAGAAACGACGCGAAGATCGGGACAAAATCGGATCGGGACAACTCGAAATCTCTGAGAATCGGCGGGTTTGGAGGATGTAATGGGTGCCGCGGCCGCTCCAGAGCGTTCCAGAACGCTCTGAGAGCGCTCCGGAACGCTCTGGAGCGATTCATCCCGATCCTAGCCCTGTTTTATGCGGGCGCAGAGGGGCCCTCAGATGGCCGAAAATCACCACCCACCAGACCATCCCAACCCGACCCGAAGCCCTCCATCTGCCCTCCAGTTCCAGTGGGGGGGGGGGTCGGGGAACGTTGGAAAAACACATGGAACCCGCACCCCCCCCCCCAACCCGAAATTGGGGTCAAATTCGGGTCTTCGGGTTGGGTTGGGGTGGTCTTGTATACGTAGTCAGAAAGCGAAGCGGTAGCAGCGGCTTGCGCGCCCAGGTTTGGTCTCCCCGCGGCCCCCACAGAGCCGCGCACCAGAGGTCACTCGTGCCCGGGGTCTCTCTTGCGTGTAGCCGAAGGGAGCACAGGGGAGGCGGGGCAGGGCGGCGGAGAGGGCGCGGCCGCGGGCCTGCTGGAGAGGGACGGCGCAGAGGTGTACTCGGGGATGAGCGCGGAGGACTCTCGGGCCGGACGAAAGGGGGGGATTGGGAGAGGGGGGGGTACGTAATCTGCTGCATGCAGCTGGTTTCGGCCCCGCCACCGAGCCCATTCCTCGATACATGGGCGCCTCTGGCTTCGGGAGGCGCCAGGAAAATCAGCTGCGTGAGCTGATTCTCAAACCCCCTCCCTTTGCTTTCCCCCCCTTTCGCCCGGCCCGGGAGGACGCCGTGTGGGCCGAGAACGTCACTGGCGTCTTTTTGGCCGTCGTGCTCGTGCTAGGGGTCCTCATCTGCGGCAATTGCAGGTGACTTGCAGCGAGCTGTAGCGTCTGTGCCTCGAGGCTCGCACGCTCGCCAGTCTTCGGCCTGCTCAGATTTCTAGAGGCTTGTGGCGCGAGCGGTCTTCTATGCGTGCCCCTCTCTGTGAGCGAGGAAGACCAGAGTGTCTCTGCCGACGGCTGCGATACGCGAGGCGCAGTTCGTCTGCTGCTGAGACTCTTGCCCACACGCTTGAATCCGCGGCGCCTGTGAGGTGCGCTGTGCTGGCCGCCGTCGCCGCCGCGGCCGCAGCCCCTCTCTGCACGCCGCCCCCACCTGGCAGAGGCTGGCATGTAGCCTGCCGCAGCATGGGGCCCCTCCGCCTCGACGCCTGCCGGGGGAAGGCCCGTGCTCCCGCACAGGGGAGGGCGTCAGCCGCGAGGGCCTGGCCGGAGACGGCCTCGGCGTCGCGCGCTGGGGACCTGAACCCGTCCGCTCTCTCGGCTTGCCGGCGTGTGGCCTGAAGCCGTTTGGGTGAGGGCTGGTCATCCAGAGAGGGGCCTCGCGGCGGGAAAGGGCAGGCTCTCCTTGTCTGGCTCTCCCTTTCCAGGGCTCCCGCTCTCTCCCGCTCTTTTTGTTCTCTCTCTCTCTCTCTCTCTTTCTCTCTCTCTCTCTCCCTCTCTCTCTCTCTCTCCTCTCTTTCTCTCTCTATCTCTTCTCGTTTCACGCTTGGCTCGGTATCGGAATACACTGCGTGCCTCTATGTTGTGTTCCGTAAGAGAAAGGATAGCTTAAGACAATCGGCGAATGAGCTGAGGGCACGCCCACTCCGTGCCCAGCGGCACGGCTGTGGAGACGATGTGGGTGTTTTCATTACAGGAAGTGCCCCATGGAAAGACAACCGTTTGAACATGCTCAACCGTGCCGAAACACAGTTCTTGGGTATTCAGTGCCGCGAAGCAACATGATTGGAGCCAGTTTCTTTATTGCTTGCGGCATCACGGGCGTCATGGCTCCCGCTCCCCCCCCTATGACGGAACGCCCCACCCCAGTGCGTTCCGGGAACTGCCGCCGTGCTTTTTGGGATCCGCGTGGGAGTCTGGTCCGCAGTCGTCGTCGTCGTCGTCGTCGTCGTCGTCGTCGTCGTCGACGACGTCGCTCGCTGCTTGTCGCTCGTCGCTCATCGTCTTCGTGCGCGCGGACGCGGCTGAAGCCTGTTTTTTATTCCGGGCCGATGACGGCAATCATCGAGGGGGGGCGGAGGGGGTCGATGTCGTCATGTTTCGCGCCGGCGGCGTTTGGGAATGCTTAAGAATGACGGAGACGGGTAGCGCCAGCATGTAGGTGGCGATTTGTACCACAACGCATGTGTACACCTCAGCGCCCGCGTGCACCACAGTGCCTGAGTACACCACGCCGCCTATGTACACCACAGCGGTCGCGTGCAACACAGCGTTAGTTCGTGCCACCGTGCCTGCGGGCACAATAGCGCTCATGCACACCACAGCGCTTGCGTACACCACATCAGCCGTGTGCAACACAGCACCAGTGCACACCACCATGCCCGCGTGCGTTGCACTGCCTGTGTGCACCACGGCGCCTGTGAGCACCACAACAAGTGTGCGCAACACCGCACCATTGTTGTATATCAAATGTTTAAACGAAACCTTTATGACAAAATGGAGCACTTGTGGATCCCACAGAACATCGGAAAATAATCGTTATGGACAACGGAACGCCGCTGGAATCTACGAGTCCTCCCGAATCCGCCCGCGTCACCCTAATTCCTCCCATCTGCGTCCAGGGGGCTCGAGCTAAATTGGCCGTCCGAGAACCAAGTGGACCGATACAATAGACCATTATGCGGTGCGCGCTGAGATGCGCACGTGTGTTGTAGCGCCAACTCACACGACAGGGGGTAAGGAGGAGGAAGAGGAGGAGGAGAAGGAGGAGGAGGAAGAGGAGGAGGTGGTGGAAATGGACGAGGATGGGGGAGGATTCCTGGCGTGGCGTCTAGTTGTCCGCAGCGGATCCTCACGTGCATGCTCCTTCTACCTGTCCTATGCACGCAGGCATTGTGGTGTACACCAGCGCTGCGTTGCACGGATGCTGTGGTGTAGACGCGCGCTTTGGCGTGGACAGGCGCTGCGGTGCACGGAAGCTCTGTGGTGTTCACAGGCGCTGTGTTGAACATGGTAGCTGCGGTGTGCACATGTACACCGGCGCTGTAGTGTACGCGAGCATTGTGGTGTACACAGGCGCTGCGTTGCACACAGTTGGTGCGGTTTACGCATGCGCTGTGGTATACACGCGCGCTGTGGTGCACGCGAGCGTTGTGGTGTACACCGGCGCAGTGGGGCATATCGCCCCCTACATGCTGCTCGCGTCGTCGTCGCTCGTCGCTCGTCGCGTCGCGCGCGCGCGCGGCTGCGGTGCCAGAGCCACACGGCGGGGGGGGCGTTACGTCATGATCCCCCACTGGCCCCACCCCCCATCCCATGACGCCCGTCATCGCCGAACACAGAGAAACGCGCTCTTGTTGCGTTCTGACAATCCTAAATTGTGCTGGGGCTTGAGCACCGCGAGTCAAGTGGACTGTTGCATCCTGGCGATCCTAAATCGTGCCAGAACGCTGGTCCTGACACCTCCGCCATACGAATCCTTGAAACTGTGGCAAACTTGCAAAGCCAATGTTCTCACTGCTAAGGCGACAGCCACATACATGTTGAAAAAGAGCTGCTCTCCATCCTTGAAGCTGTTGCAAGCTTTCAACAGGCATGCGCGCGGCTCTGGGGCGAAAGCCAAATTCCTAAAATCACTTGCGTCGTCGAAGCTGCTCCAATCCTTGTAATACGAATGTGCGCGGCGCCCAGGCGAGAGCCGTATGTTGAAAAGGACCCGCACTCCATCCGTGAATATGCTATAAGTTTGTTTTGCGAAGATGCGCTCAGCTAAGGCGCGAGCCATATTTTGAAAAAGGCCCGCCCTCCAACCGTGAAGCTGTTGCAGCCTCCAAGCTTCAGGATCATGGGTGGCGAGGGAAGCTCATGCACGCGCAACGCCCAGCCCGCCCGGCCGACACGTCCAGGGGTGCGGCAGCAAGGAACTATTTATACGCAAAAGAGATGGAGGAGGGGGAGGAGGAGGAGGAGGAGGAGGAGGAGGAGGAGGAGGAGGAGGAGGAGGAGGAGGAGGGGGGAGGGAGGAGGAGGAGGAGGAGGAGGAGGAGGGGGAGGAGGAGGGGGAGGAGGAGGAGGAGGAGGAGAAGGAGGGGGAGGGAGGGAGACGTTGCTAGGAGGATGAGGAAAACGGGATCGGAAGGAAGAGGGAAACGTGGGGGGAGGGACGATGTAGGGAGAGGGAAGGTGAAGGAAGAAAGAAGCGGCAAGTGGGGAAGGCAGGCGGGAAGGAGGAGGAGGGGGGGAGGAGGAGGAAGGCAGGAATGGAAAAGGACAGTTGGAGAATGATGAGGATGAGCAGGAGGAGGCGGAGGAGGAGGAGTTATTTACGAGGATAAAGCTAGGGGTTGGGGTCTCGAGGCGGAGGATCCATCGAGGAGCAGCCGCCAGACGCCGCGGGCCCCCTCTGGCGGAGGCGATGAGGGCCTGCCCACGAGCGTTGCTGTTACGCATCGGTATGGGCAGAAGTACTCCACCCTCGTGCTCGCGACGCAGAGCGTGCCGCGCTCGGAGCCGAGGGAGGGAGGGGCAGAGAGCTGTTGTTTGTTTGTTTCCTCATCGCCGGGCGACCGCGTTGGGGGGGGGAATTTGTGGGCCCCGGAAACGGCATGGCCGTTTTTTCACCGTTTCCAAACACATGTCTCTTGAAAATGGAAACGGCAAAAAAAACGGCGACCGCAAACGGCAAAAAAACGGCTCCAGGATTGGAACCGGAGCCGGAAGCGGTCAAACAACGGCGACGCGGAACTGGTAAAAAAACGGCGTCGGAACCGGCAAAAGAACGGCCAAACGGAACTGGTAAAAAAACGGCCCTGTCGTTTCCAGGGCCCACTAGGGGGGGAAGGGGGCCAGTAACGTCACGTTTCGCGTCGACGCCGTCAGGGAATATCCAGGAATGACCAAAGACAGCTCGGAGGTCAGCACGGATCGTGACGTCCCCTGTGCCCAGTCGAACTCTTGCGGCCCGCGAGCCCCATCGCCGCAGGCGACGGCTTCTCGTGCAGACAGGCCTTTCTTATGGCCTGTCCCGCAGGTCTCCTCCAGCGGAGGAGGATGATAAGGACTTTTCGAGTTTCGCGACATGACAGTTGAGCGCAATGCATGCAAAGGGCGCAGCCTGAACACCTCCCGCAGAGCCCGCGACTGTCCTCGGAGAAGCGAATCCCAGCGCTGCCAAGGGGGAGGAGGGCGAGGAGGGGGGATGGGGGGTAGATGAGGAAGGGGGGGAACG
>CAUYUJ010019546.1:110000-139590 GCA_963575745.1 Prorocentrum cordatum | reverse complement strand
GGAGGAGGAGGAGGAGGAGGAGGAGGAGGACTCTCCCTCGAGGGGGAACGGGGGGGAAGAGGGCCGCGAGCCAGATTCGACGACGCGTCGACGTCCGGAGCCCGCCGCACGGCTCCCACGAGCCCGAGCCCGCCCGCTCCCTCGCAGGCTGTGCGGGGAGGAACAGGTCAGGAGGGAGAGAAGCACAGACACAATTAATCGTCGATTCCTCCAGCAAATATTGGAAAGTATGGGAAGTGGGGGGGGAAGACAGACACCCAGAAAATATGGGAAAATTTGGTGAATACCTTTATTTGTGTGTATTTGTGTGTGTGTGTGTGTGTGTGTCTTGGGGCCCCTTAAACAGGGGCCCTCAGCCTTGAGCTTCTGTGGCCGGCACGGGCGACACTGCTTGGCATCTCTCGCACGTGTGCACTTTTTTTCTCAGCGAGAACCATCGAGGACCACCCGGGACCATCGGGCAAACAAAAAAACACGCACGGAACCGAACACTGCACGGGCAATGCACGTCCGATCGACGGCAAGACCAGGGCGGGAAGACAGCGGGGGGCACACACATTACGGCAGTTGTGGCCCGTTTTGGGCAGGGCTCGTTGCCGCCGTCGCCACGCACGCGGTCCGCATGAGACGACAGGGGCCGCCCGTCCAGCAGCGGCCGTTGGCGGTTGTGGACAGCATCTGCTGTCGGGCAGCTTGCCCACACCTTTTTGTCCGTGCCCATCTCGGCCGTGCCCGTTTTGGGGTGTTTGCCCACGGAGGCCCACCGACGTTGCAGGGCTCGGCCGCGGTGTGGGCATCCGGCCTTGGCTTCGGCCGTGTGCGAGCGAGGGCCAGGGTGGACGGGGGGGGGGGAGGAGGGAGAGCAAGGAGGGGGAGGGGGATGAGGAACGAATGGGGTAAGCGTGTGAGGGGCAAGAGGGAGATGGGGAGGGGGAGCACATGGGGGAGCGGGAGGAGGAGGAGGAGGAGGAGGAGGAGGAGGAGGAGGAGGAGGAGGAGGAGGAACGTGAAGCGATGTGGTTCACGGGCGCCTTAATCCCGTTGGTATGACCAGAGGCCTGGTGTACCATCTTGGTGCACCTTTCGAGGACAGGGCGACTATGGATCACAAGTTGGGATTTGCTACCGCAGCAAACCTGTCGGCATTGTCCAAGCACCATGCCCTGCCTCGTGTGCGACGGCTTAGCTTGAACCTCGTGCCCGATGGGGCAGAGTAAATTCTGAAGACCCTTGTATTAAGTCGGGCTTGTCCCTCTACAGGAGGAATATCCAAAAATAGTCAAAACATTGTTTGGGGACGACTTTTTGTGACTGTGCCTGCATAGTTTTAGTTCGTTTTGAATATTTGTTATACTGTCCTCGAAAGCCCCCCTTCAGGGGACATGCCCGACCTAAGCTTAGCTTCAGCCTCGTGCCCGATGGGACAGTGTAGCAACGAAGAGTACATTCCGAATACCATTGTAGGCTCAAAGTCGACCGCGGCAAAGCTTGGGGAGATTTCCCTGGGCTTCCTTGCCGCCGCTGCAGCTGGACTCCGCGTGTCGGGTCTCTTCCTGGGGGCTGGGAGGGTCTCTTCCTGGGGGCTGGGGGCGGTGTCAGAGGCCCTCGCGCTTCGGTTCGGGGCGCAGTCTGAGATGGGCCGCACCATGGGCTCGACCTTGGTCACCCCTCCTTCGAAGTAATCCCTGGGCGCCACGGACTGTGCCGCGTGTGCGGGCACATCGAGTGTGGTGCACAGCTTGCCCGCTCTCCCGCCTCACGCATCGTGCCACCCTCCCCCAGGCACACCATGGTCTTTGTTTCGCCTCCATATGCACTCTCGTGCCCTCATAGCGAGGGCGGGATGCCCGTGCCTGTCCATCGACAGAGATGTGCGTGCCAATCTTAGGCACGATACTTAGGCACGAGGAGCCACTGCCAATGCATGTCCACTGACAGGGATGGGCATCCGAGCTACCACGGCACCCCCTCGACACCGGAACCGTCGAAGAGTGCCTCGCCCGCAACGGGGCTGGTCGTCTGGGCCAGCCAAAGCTTTCGATGTCCAGCACAACTAGCCAAATCCTACTTGAAAGGGTGGGAGGCTTAGGCAGCCAAGTTGGGAGCTTCTGTTCGACCCAAAGAGCTTCTTAAATCATGGTTTAGTGAGACTCAGTAAGATTCAGTGGGTTCTCCAGTGAAGATGTGGCGGTTTCAAATGGAATTTAGTGGGGTCGTAAGTGGGATGTAGTGGGATCTATTATGTTTTGTGGGGGCCACTCAATCTCACTAACTAGGCGCTCGTGCGACTACCCGAGGCTCCCCTGACTAGCTAGCCACCCAAGGATGCCGATGCCCGTCCACAAGCAGGCATAAGCATTCTCTTTTTCAGGAACGAGAAGCAGATGCCGCGCCTATTTATCCACAGGCATGGACATCCGGGCCAGCACGGTGCTTACTGAGCGCCATCGATAGCGAAGCTGCCGCGACTTAGGGGGGGAGGGATGGGTGGCGGGGGGGAAGCCACAAGAGGAGGAGCAGGGGGGATCATCACCATCATCATTACCACCAGAGGAGGAGCAGGGGAGGAGGAGGAGGAGGAGGAGGAGGAGGAGGAAGAGGAGGAGGAGGAGGAGGAGTAGGAGGTGGGGGGAGGGAGGGAGGGAGGGAGGGAGGGAGGGAGGGTGGAGACGGACGAAAAAGACTAGGCAGAGCCCCCGCCAAGGTGGCCCCCGACAGCGAGGGACCCGGGCCGAACTTCCTGAAGCTGGCTGTCCGCGCCAGGGGCCCGGGCGCCGCCTGTGGGGCCCAGGCGCCTCCGACTTGCTGTTGCGCCGGCGGCGGCGGCGTCGCGGCCGACGACGACGACGACGACGACGACGGCGGCGGCGACGACGACGACGACAACGACGACGACAACAACGACCCCGACCACGACGACGACGACGACGGCGACGAGACGACGGCGGCGGCGGCGTTGGCGGCGGCGGCAGGCCTCTGGACATTCTTGGGGGCGGTCGTGTGTTTTTCATGGGTCTTCGTGGCTGGCTGTGGTTTCCATCAGCCGCGCCTCGTCGAAGGCGTTGCGGAGATGCTCGGATGGGGCTGGGACGAGGGTAAATCTAATCCGGGGCGTCTCGACGTCGCCGATGCATCGCCCACGTCGACGATGCATCGCCGGTGCATCGCCGATGCATCGCCGATACATCGCCGATGCTTCGCCGATGAATCAGCGATGCCGGGCGATCCCCCGACCCCATCCACTCCGACCCCATCTAGTAGTCCTCTAGTTCCAGAGCGGTCCCGTACGCTCTCAGAGCGTTTCGAATCGCTCTGAGAAGGCCGCGGCGCCCGAGACATCTGCAGAGGCGCTGGATCTCGGCGAATCTCGATTTCTATTCGCCCGAGTGTGTCTTCGTCTTTGTTTCGTCTTAGATGCAGGAATCGTCTCGTAGCGGCCGCCTGTGGTCCCTGGCGGCAGCTGATGCGGCGGCGGCGGCAGCTGCGGCGGTCCTTCTGACGGCGGCGCGGCTGCTTATAGGCGGGGGATGGGGATGAGGAGAAGGAGGATGATGAGAAGGAGGATGAGGAGGATGCGGATGAGGGTGATGATAACAGTGAGGACGAGGATTGGGATCAGGACAAGGATGGAGACGACGAGGACGAGGAGGATGGTGTGGATGAGGAAGAGGGTGAGGATTAGGATGAGGATGATGATGCTGATGCTGATGCTGATGCTGATGCTGATGCTGATGATGATGATGATGATGATGATGATGATGATGATGATGATGATGATGATGATGATGATGATGATGATGATGTTCTTTTGATGATGATGGTGATGGTGATGATGAGGAGAAGGAGAAGGAGGAGGAGCAGGAGGACCAGTGTAAACCCACGACTCATCAAAGTGGTTGGACTATAACCTCCCTGCAAGCTCCCTCTTCTTAGGCCCTTGCAAAGTTCATTTCCACCAATTGCATATGGCATTGCCCCGTTGGGGGGGCAATCGCGTGAAAAACCTGAAGCATGCCAATTCACCATTCTCAGGAACTCACCGCCACGAGTTATCTGACTGTTGCGTCTTGATGATCCTGAATCGTGCCAGAACGCCAGCCCCGGGAATTTAACACCCTGAATAAAAGTGACTGTTGCGTCCGGACAATCCTGAATCGTTCAAACCCGTGCAGATTGTAAAACTAGTGTGCGCGGCGCAAGAGTCACATGTTAGAAACGAACCGCCCTCTCTGTGAAACTCTTGCACATGTTTAAACTGAATGTGCGCGGCGTCAGGCGAGAGCCACGTTTTGAAAACGGCCGCCTTCAATATGTGAAACTCCTGCACTTGTTTTACGAATGCACACGGCGCAAAGGTGACAGCCACATGTGTGTAAACGATTTGCCCTCAACCAGTGAAGATTTTGTAGAATGTACAACGATTTTTTCGGTGGGCTACATGTTGAAAACGACCCGTCCTCAATCCGTGAAGCTTTTTTCAATTCTGTGTCAACGAATATGCGTGGCGCGAAGGCGGGAGCCAAATCTTGGAAACGACTCGCCCTCAATCCGCGAAGCTGTTCAAACATGGGGTCTGGAGCCAGACCCCAGTGTCGGAACGCCGAATAAAGAACGCTCACTAATTGATGCAAGCTTGTTGAAGGACAAACGACCGCGTTGCCAGGGCGAGAGCCTTATGTTGAACGCCACCAGCCCTTCATCCATGTGACTGCTGGATGTTCTTACGTTCTGCAGGGGATTCATTGCGAACAAGTCTCGCGCGAAACGCCTGGCGCGGACTACGGACACGTCTGTTGGCACGACAGGGGGTGTCTTTTTGTTACTCGTAGCGAAAAGGGCTGGAGGAGGAGAGAGGAGGAGGAGGAGGAGGAGGAGGAGGCGAATGGGGACAGTAGGAAGAGGAGGAGCAGGCGCAGTGGAGGAGAAGGAGAAGGAAGAGGAGGAGGAGCAAGAGGAGGAAGAGGAGGAACGGTTGCCCGCGAACCATTCACTGTGAGCTGCCTTCTAGCATTTTTCTTTCCGATTTCGATCTGACTTCGATTCTGTGCCCCAGTCGCATCGCACCTGTTCTGACAATAGCGAACGAGAAATCGGAGAAAGAGAAGGACACGCGATGGGGTATGGGAGAATCAGGAGGAGACGGAGGATGAGGAGGAAGAGGGGAAGACATGAGGGAGGAGGACAAGGACCAGAAGAAAGATAGGAAGGAGGCGCGATGGGGGATGGTTTGTCCCTGTGCAAGCTGGCGTACATGTACATCGCTGATGTCTCTGCTGGGAAGCCCTTGGCTTCCCTGGAGAGTTCAACACGCTTGCTCCGCCTGGCTGGAAGATTCTAGGCAACGCTGTGCCTTTGCTCGTTCTCCGGCCTCGTGCTCTTCCCACTTTTCCTCCCCAACCTCCCCACCCCAACGGGCATGCTTGACGCTGCCTCTATAGGCATGCCACCCGCACGCTGGTGGGGAGGAGGGGGAGGGCGACGGATTGACGTCAGAGGTAGGGGAGACAGCGCGCCGCGCCCGGAGTTAAAGAACAGCGGGCAGGAGCTCTCTCTGGCGGGGGTCGTGCCCCTGGCGCGCAATCCTTTTCGACCAACTCCTGGAGCGAGGATCTCGTCATCGGGTATTCCCAGTTGCTGCCACATCTCATCTGAGCAGTTTGTATCCCAACTGTCTTTCGGCTGATTCTGGATAACCCGAGGGGAGGTGCCCGTCATATTGTGAGTCTCTCCCGTGTCGGTGGTTACGGCAGGCGGCGAGGACTGCTCCAAGTGGGCCTCGAGCCGGATTCCGTTGGCTCGGTAGCCTGGCGGCTTTCCACGAGCCCGCACAATTTTACGAGAGACAATTCTCTTTGCATCCGCGCATCCGTGTGGCTCGTCCATACCAGGGTTGACCACTGCAGAAACGGGACCACGGCTCGTTTCCACAGAGGTTTGTCCAAGAGGTGCAAGGAAGGGCTTTTGGATATGGGTTGCGTGCAGCCCTGATGAATGCGACTCTGCCTGGTCAAGTTCCAAGGGATCGAGCCCGTGAATCTCTACCCCATAGAACGCGAAACTTGCAGTCACGCGATGACCGAGGAGGAGGAGAAGGAGGTTCCAAAGGAGATCCTTGGCCAGGGTGACCCCCAAGATTGTCGTATCATTTTTGGTTGGTGCCCTCTGAGGCCTCGTGAGGGGCGCCCTGAAGGTCTCCTCCAACTCCTCCGACCGCTTATCATCCTTCTTTTTTGACGCTGCGCGGACCTGGATCGGATGATCGTGGCGTCTGTCCTCCTCCTCCACCTCTTCACACTGCGCGTCTCCGGTGGGAACTGGCGCTGTTAAGAAGTCCAGCCTGCTGGCCAAGTGGCTAAGTGTGTGAATGCACGGACTCTACAGGCACCGAGTCTGTGGGAGAGAGTCCTGAGAGGGTCATACCCCAGGCGTGGGTCCAGGAGGAGGAGGAACGAGGAGGAGGAGGAGGAGGAGGAGGAGGAGGAGGAGGGGGAGCGCCGGCCGACCTCTCATGATACATCGTCCAGCCTCGCCGGTCTCAGTTGTTGATGTTGAACAAAGCCATAACCACCCCCACCACAGGGGGCGGAGGCAAACTCCACTGGGGGGCGGAGGCAAGTACCACTGAGCAGCCCTGCCTTGCGAGCGAGGGTGCCTTGGCAGGCGTTTACCGTTTTTGGTAGCAAGCCTGCTGCGGTGAGCAAAGAGGACGCAGTCGACAACAAAAATAAAAGATGTTGATGTTGAGGAGGAGGAGGAGGAGGAGGAGGAGGAGGAGGAGGAGGAGGAGTTGAACAATCCTCGGCCGCGGGGCGCCCTGCTAGCACGGTGAGAATGTGAATGGGGCGCTCTCGAGGCCACCCCGGCCCTTCCCCGGGCAGGCCGGGGCCGCCCCCCAGGCCACAGGGCCACCTCTCCGGCAGCATCGCCGGGGGGGGGGGGCGAGTGGGCGAGGATTCGGTAACATGGATTGCGAGGGGAACGAATACTGACTCAAAACTGAAAAAATCTCGGGTCCGCGCGGATTTCTCCCATCGGCGCTGGAGCCCCCTGGCGGCGCCTCTGGCCCCCCGCCGTGGCACGCTCCGCGCGCCAGGGCGGGGGGTCCAGTGCGGATCCGAGAAATCCGCGCGGACCTCCGAGCTTTGATGTTTCTGTCGTTCCTCGTTCCCCCAATTTGTTTTCGGCGCGTGGATTGACGATCGTTTCCTCATGCACTGTTTTTGGCCGATCGGCGCGGGCCTTCGCCATGCCCCCTCCCCCCTCCCTGGTTTTGGAGAGGAAGCGTGCTGCCAAATAATTTCCAGATGTCTAACAATGTTTCAAACATGTTTCAAATATGTTAAACACAACATGTATAGAACATGCTTAGAACATGTTTTACACATGTATAGAACATGGTTTACACATGTTTAGTTCCCTGATCGGATTGTTAGAGTGTCCATTGTCGTGGCATCCACCACCCTAATTGTCAACAGATTGTGAACATATTTTCGGGTCTGGGCCTCGAGGTCCACGCCCCCTCCCCCCTACCCACAGTCGGCCCGGATGAGCAGGTCGACCCTGCCAGCTCAAGGGTACCCTCGTGCCCCGTGCCTCGCGACACGTGCCCTCTTACACTCCTCTGGCGCCGTGGCCCTCAGAAGGGTCTTGTGTCCTCCCGCGTGTCCTCTCCGATAAAGTCCGACTGCAATTGTCTAGGCCTCCGAGTAGATGGGGTCGGAGGATCGCGCCGCATCGCCGATGCATGGGCGATGCGGCTCGATGTGCAGCCCGATTTCCTCCACGACGACGTCGCCGATGCATTGTTGGCGTCGCCTGTGCATGGCCGGCGCATCGGCGATGCATCGCCGATGCATCGCCGATGTACTGGCGAGGCGGTGAGGTCCTCCGACCCCATCTACTCCGACCCCACCTGGGCGGCCTCTATGTGTCCTCCCGCGTGTCCTCTCCAATCGAGTCCGACTGCAGTTGCGAACAGACTGCGCACACCGTTTCAGGCCCGGGCCTCGAGGCTCACCACCCACCAGCCCGAAGGCTCAGACTTACCTTCGATTTCCAGTGGGGGGGGGGGGGTCGGGAAACATCGTCAAGAACACATGTGGAGCCCTTACCCCCCCCCCACCCGAAATTCGGGCCTCCGGGTTGGGCCGGGGAGGCCCGGCGGCCCTCGGCGACCGCTCGGCCCCCCGCGGCGGCTCCTCGGCGGGCCCCATCGGGCGGCTCCTCGGCGGGCGGCCCTCGGCGGGCGGCCCCGCGCGGGGCGGGCGGCCCCTCGGGCGGCCCGCCCGCGGCCCCAGGCGTCCGGCTGCGCCAGCTTCTGCGGCGCGCGCCTGCACGAGCGAGATTCGGGCCGAGCGAAAGTCAGGAGAGGAAAAAACACACAGACACAATTAATCTTCGATTTCCCAGAAAATATGGGAAAATATGGGAAGTGGGGGGGAAGACAAAAACCCAGAAAATATGGGAAAATATGGTGAATCTTTTTATTTGTGTGTATTTATTTGTGTGTCCCAGTTCCCCTTCAGAAAGGGGACGGGGAGAGGGGTGCGGGCAGTACTTCTGTCCATGTCCACTGCAGTATGGAGCTTCGGGCTCCCTTCCCCAGGAACCCGGGGCACACCGGAGAATGGACCAATTTGCCCACCGTAGAGGCCAGGCTTTTATCCATATCCAGTGCGCCTCGGCCTTGAGGCGCTTCTTCCAAAAAAGTTCAAGACGCACTGGATACGGATATAAGTCTTGCCCGCAAGGGGGGGGTACGAAATCTGCTGCATGCAGCTGGTTTCGGCCCCACCGAGGGGCCCATTCCTCGGTACACGGGCGCCTCCCGGCGCCGGGAGGCGCCGGGAAAATCAGCTACTCCAACCCCCCCTTTGCTATCCCCCCCTTTCGCCCGGCCCGAGTGTCTGCACGAACGAAATGGGCACGGAAATAATGGGTAGAATTGCCCAACAGCGGCTCTTGTTCATTTTGAGCAGGACTCGCTGTCCGCGCCGCCGCGGCCTGTGTCCATTCGAGACAGAAGGCCGCCTGCCCAACAGCGGCCGCTGTTGGTTTGGGACAACATATGCTGTCGGGCATTGTACCCGCTTTTTCCGTACCCGTTTCGGGCGTCCAAACCGGAGGTCTGTTTTTTCTCCCCCGGGGGCCAGTTTTTCATCCCGAGTCGGGAGCCTTGAGGCGGGGGTCAGTGCAGACGGGGGTCAGCCAGAGTGCCCGATTTTGCAGGAGCCTGCAGGGCCAGGGTCGCGCTGGCCCGGGTTTGGGTCAGGATCCTCCGGCCCCATCTGCTCGGACCCCATCCAAGAGGCTTAGAACTACAGAACTGATTCGCCCAGAAAACTTGATCCGTGCGTCGAAGAGACGAGAAGCGAGCAGAGTGTTCGCAGTTCTACAACAAGCTGCGTTTTTTTTTCTGTACATTCGACAAGAGAATCAATCTTAGGGCAAATCAATGTTGCAAACGATCCCCCACTCGAGCGCTGTGACAAAAACCAAAGCGGGACGTTTTTCGCCAGTTTCGGCACCCGGGGGCCCTTACCCGGCCCCGGGGGCTGTCAAAAAGCGACTCGGTCGGGAATATTCTGACCCGGCGCGCCGCATCGCCGATGCATCGGCGATGCGGCTCGATGTGGATCCCGCTTTTAGCCACGCCGGCTTCGCCGATGCATCGCCGACGTCGCCGGTGCATCGGCGATGCATCTGCGATGCATCGTCGGTGCGTTGGCGATGCGGCGCGATCGTTCGACCCCGTCTGCTCGGACCCCATCTGGGGTGCCTCCAGCAGTCGGTTCCCTACTCGGAGCGCGAGAGGCGGGTCTGGGTCGGCGGCCTTCGGGATGGCGGCGGCCCTCGGCGGCCCTCGGGCGGCCCGAGCGTTGGGTCGGGCGTGTCCTCCTGCGGGCGGATGTTTGGGCGACAAGTGAAAGGTACTCGGAACGTATTCCAAACATGCGGGAACGTATGCAGAACATCGTCCCCAGGTTATGCTCCGCCCCTTTTTGAATACGTGGCATCGCTTTGACGTGTGCATTTTTTCTCTCGGCGGGAACCATCGAGGACCGTCCTGGTCCACCGAGCAGCACGAGCACGCAGGACACCGCAAACGGCACGGGAAGTGGGCGTCCGAGCGACGGCACGACTCTTCCTCCTGCAGAAGTCAGGAGAGGAAAAAACACACAGACACAATTAATCCTCGATCCCCCCAGAAATATGGGAAAATATGGGAAGTGGGGGGGAAGACAAAAACCCAGAAAATATGGGAAAATATGGGGAATCCTTTTATTTGTGTGTATTTATTTGTGTGTCCCAGTTTCCCTTTAGACTCTTCCTCCTGCAGACGGACCTCACGCGACTCCACCCGAGCGGCGCGCGCGCGCGCGGCAGCGAGCGCCCCGCGCCCGCCCGCAGCCCGCGTAGCGGCGGTCCTCGGCTGCGGCTGCCCGCCGCGCGAGCTGTCCCTGCGGCCCGTGAGGGGCGGACGGCGGCCTCCGTCGGCGGCTGCGCGGGGGCGCCGCGCGGTGGCGCCGCCGGGATTTCAACCCAAGAAGGCGCCCCAAATGGCATCTCCTCCTCCTTCCCCCCCCTCCTCCTCCTCCTACTACTCCTCCTCCTCCTCCTCCTACTCCTCCTCCTCCTCCTCCTCCTCCTCCTCCCTCCCTCCCTCCCTCCCTCCCTCCCTCCCTCCCTCCCTCCCTCCCTCCCTCCCTCCCTCCCTCCCCCTCCCTCCCTCCCCCCCCCCCTCCTCCCCCCCCTCCTCCCCTCCTCCTCCCCTCCCCCTTTCCTCCTCATCCTCCTCCTCCTCCCCTCCTCCTCCTCCTCCCTCCTCCCTCCCTCCCTCCCTCCCTCCCTCCCTCCCCTCCCTCCCTCCCTCCCTCCCTCCTCCCCTCCCCCTCCTCCCTCCTCCTCCCCCCCCCCCCCCCTCCCCCTCCTCCCCTCCCCCTCCCCCTCCCCCTCCTCCTCTCCTCCTCCTCCTCCTCCTCCTCCTCCTCCTCCTCCTCTCCTCCTTTCGCCTCGTTTCGTGACATCGGTGGTGCCCCGGCCCGTCGCGCCTCCGTGCGCGCTCACCGTGCCCGGGCGCCTGCGGCGCACGCGCCCTGGCAGCCCCCGGGGGTCACGGCGTCCACCGTGCCGCCATTGTCCGAAGCACCGCCTGCGGGTGGCACCAGCGATACGCCTGCCTGGGTAGTCGAAGGCCAGACTGTTAGATTGGATTGGGCCCCAAGGGCCAATCTGGCCTGGCCTAACTGGATGATTTGGGTTATTCGCCAGACTGGATTCGCGTTGGCTCCCTCGCCAGATTGCCCCCGTTTGCCAGATTGGGCCTGCCAGATTGGCGCCAGATTGGCTTCGACTACCCAGCCTGCACCGATCCTGGCCAGGCCGATCCCTGGCTCAGGATCGGTGCAGATGCATTCTGCCCAAGGCAGGAAGGCGTACATTCGGGGCGCTGAAGAAGGAGCCCTTTTCGCTGGGGAGGGGCTCGGTGTTCCTTGATTGTTTCACAGTTTGCCGCAGGTGTTCCTCAGGTTTTCGATGTGAAATCGAAGTGTAACTTATGGACAATAGGGGCCTCGTTCCTTATTTAGGGCTCCTTAGGTCAACGCCCCGACTGTACGCCTGCACCGATCCTGGCCAGGCCAATCCAGGGCCCAGGATCGGTGTAGATGCATTCTGCCCAAGGCAGGAAGGCGTACAGTGAGCGGCTTGAATAAGGAACACTTACTTTTCAAAAGGGGCTCTGTCGTTCCTCAGGCTTGCATGCGTTATTGGTCGCTCCTCATGCGATATGTATTACAGATCGTTCCCTTCCTTACGCGTTACTCCTTGGGAAAAAGGGGCTTCGTTCCTTATTTATCGTTCCTTGGGTCAAGCCGATGACTGTATACACGGATCCTGGGCCCAGGGTGATCCTGGCCAGGATCGCCCTCCTGAGCCTGCCTGCACCCTTCCCGCCGTATCCGCCATCCCCCCACCGCCAAGCGGATTTTCTCGCACGCGCTCGGCCGCCTCGGTCGAAAGCCACCACGGCCGGCCTTCGCTGCCCGTCATATACTCGACCCCACCGCTCACCGTTCTGGATGGCATTGGCCTCAGAAGGATGGTCCCCATGGCTCTTTATCCAAATTGGTTTGTTGCCGCTTCCCCACCTCCTGCTCGCCAACTGTCGCCATTCAGTTTGCACGGTCTGGCTCCACCACAGCCTGCTGCCACTGTTCGCTTTTCATGCCCTCCCACTGCGCAAACTTCGTCGAGCCAGAGTAGGGGGCCCTTCTGGGAGGCCGTGCGCCCTTGCCCCGGGGGTGCTGGAGCACATCGCCAGTGCATGCACCAGCGATGCCACCCAGCCCCCGCAAGGCGGGCGTGCCCTCATACAGGGAGTCGCTGCCACTGCTGGTGCCCCCCATCTGCCTCAGCGTTCCGCTCCCCCTCCTCCTCCCCTCCTGGCGAAGATGCTCAAAACACTGCTGTTTACGTTCGTCGCCGTCTCCTCCTCCACCACCGCCAATGTATGTTAGCGCTCTTCCTCTGAGGAGCAGGAGGAGGAGGAGGAGGAGGAGGAGGAGGAGGAGGAGGAGGAGGAGGAGGAGGAGGAGCACCATTCCCTACCACTGCCATCACCTCGGCCTCAACGCAGCGGCCGAAGGAAGCAAGGCGCTCGGTGACAAGGGCGCCCGCCAAGACCCCGTGCACCGCGCTCCCCTGCGCCTCCGCGGGAGAGGGCCCGCCGCCACTCCCGAGTGCCAGCGCACCTAGCCCTCATCTCCTCCTCCTCCTCCTCCTCCTCCTCCTCCTCCTCCTCCTCCTCCTCCTCCTTTTTCCTCCGTAGCCATTTTGGCTCAAGGTTCGGCTCGCGAGGTGTGCCCCCTGGGCGCCTGCCAGCGCAGGCGAGGCCCCCCCCGCGCGCGCCGAGATCAGCGCTTCGGCACGACGCCGCTGCGGGAGGCGGCGAGCCATCATCGAGCGCGACTCCGCCGAACCGCGGATCGCGCGCTGCTGCACGCCTGGGCGGGCAAGGCCACGCCCCGCCTCCAGGCCCTGCTGTAGTGCGCGGCAGCGAGGCTCGACCAGCACCACGGCTCCTCTTCGGGGACGATGGTGCCGCAACCTGATGAAGGAAAAGTTCGGGTCCTACGTGGATCACGCGAGCCCACATGGGGTTGCCCATGCGGTATGAGTGCAAACTGGGCATGCCGTATCGTATGCCGCTGCGGAAGGGCGGCCCATTTCTCCGTGGTGCAGAAGGCTCGGAAAGAAGATAAGAAACCCAGAGAGTCAGGTGCAGATGGATCGTCTAACCCTCGCTCGCCATCAAACTCAGTTGGATGAGCAGGTCTTAAGGCATCTCCGGCACCGTGGTCCAAAGAAGCGAAGGAGATGGCGAATTTCCAGAACCAGTGCAAGCTACTCCTGGCCGAGAACAAAAATCCCAAGAAGGCACAAAGCCAACGAGCTGCTGGAATCATGGAGATCGACGAAGATGAGGACGGGGACAACGAGGCGGCGTCCTCGTCCGAGGCCCAGCGCAAGGAGCTCCAGGCAAAAATCTCCAAGTACGAGCAGTCGATCACCATGCATAAGGATGACGGCGACGACGAGCTCGCGCGCCACCTTCAGAAGAGGCTGGAGGCGACCAAGCTGCAGATCCAGTCGATGCGTGCACCTGCGATGGCCCACGAGCAGTGCACGCAGAAGCTCGAGAGGGTCCAGGGGCATATCAGCACGGCCAAGTTTGACCTGCAGTCGCTACAGCAGAAGTTGGAGAAGGCTCAAAACGATTTGGAGGAAAATAAGGGTTTGCTCGAAGGCAAGCTGGCTGAGGACAGTGGGAAGACTGAGAATGACGTGGAACTGCCCCCTGACAACCTGCAAATTGATCCCGACAGCGCCCAGCTCAAAGAAGATCCGAACCTGCTGCAGTTCTACACCACCTTCGCGTCGAACCCCCTCTTCGCCAAGATGCAGGACGCACGCAGACAAAACATGGCGGCCAAGCTGACTAAGGCAAAGTCTACTATACCTCCTCATGTTCGCGAGGCTAATGGTCGCGCCGGTGGTGGCGCAGCGGCAGGCAGCAACGGCGGCGCTGGCGAGGGGGCAAGCCGCGGCGACGCCAAGCGGGCCACGGTGTTTCTTTGGGAAAGCGACGACGTTGAAGAACTGCACCGTGCCATGCACAAGGATTGGAAGGAAGGTGGACCACTGCAAGTCAGCCCCGAGCAGCTCGCAGAAATGGTTGCCAACATCCAGAACACGAAGCACAGCGAGCTCGACGGTGGAGGGGCGGCAAAGACAGGAGGCTTTTAGCACCGACCTGGTGAGGCGGCGGGCCCCTGTTGTCACGGGTTTGGATGGTGGACGCAGCGACTCTGCCGAAGCAACCAAGCCAAGCGAGCTTGACAGGGCGCGCTTCGTGGAGACGTACAATGCGAACCAAGGAAAGCAGACGTTGAAGAAACGATTAAGCTGCGCCAAGTCCCTCATCGTGCTCGCGCAAGAGATTGGGCAGCACGACTGGGAGTGTGAGGCCTTGAGTTCTTGGGCAAGCAACAATAAATGGAACGTGACTATCGTGCCTGAGGCTCCTGCTTCAGGGAAGCTACCGCCGGCAGGGCTGGCTATTTTCGCGCGTGAAGGCGCGGGGCTACATGGGCCGACCTATCCTGCTGGCAGTCCTGCTGCCAGGCTTTCAAACATTAACGAAGCTATCTCTTTTGGAAGCGAGCTGGTGCCGTACCGGGCACAACGTGCAGTCGCTGAGGTTCCTGGCTGGCCACCGCTCACATGTTCAACATATTTCTTCGCACAGGGAGGGGGGCATGTCCATGAAGACTGCGAAAATCCTCATGAATGCTGGTCTGGCCATGGCGGGTCAGCAGCATCCCTTCATTGTTGGTGGAGATTGGGATATGTCAGCGGCAGAGGTGGAGGCGTCTTCCTTCACTACTCATGCGCAGGTGTCGCTGCTGGTGCCCAAGTCTATCACTTGCAGGACGGCGACGGCTAACTCGGTGATCGATTTCTTCGCACTCTCTTCGGGTGCGATGAGGCTGGTGAAGGCAGCCAACGTGGACATGAAGTGGGCCATCAATCCACATAGGCCAGTCATTGCGGAGCTTATCACCATGGGCGAGCAGTTGATGTACCTCACCTACATCGGCGTTGACAGGATCCAGGCCAGCAAGCTGATCGGTCCCATGTTGGAGACGCTCATGATTGGGAGGTGGAACGATCGTATGCTGAGGGTGCAGTCGAGTTGGCGACTTCAGGATCGGGTGGATCAGCATGGAGGTTGCGTTCTACGGCCTGGGCGAAGTTCGCAATGCAGGCAGCTACTCGTCTCGGGCACCCCACTGGGTCAAGGATATGGCCACATTCGTATGGTGGAAAGCTTCGACCAAGATGGGTAACCTACACGTATGAAGGAAAGTACCTTGCAGGTGTACAGCTTATTGCAGACGGCTGGACGTGGTATGAGGATACGCCCATGGCCATCTCGAACCTCAAGGCACAACGGCTGTCAGGCGACGAGCAAAAGCTTCAAGATAAACTCTATGGCTTCATCACCTCAGAAATATGCTGGACAGGGTACGAGTCAGCGATTGGGTGCGGTTGTTGCCCAGGCTAGGCGTGCACTGGCAGTGGCAAGTACATATTCGCAGGACGTGCTCAACTTGCCCGAGGAATCTGCGGAATATATTTGGCTGGCAAAGCAAGCAGCAGACCGTGATAGTGCCCAGAGGTGGAAATAGTGGTGCGACGCAGCTAGCGAGAATGGGGCTGGAAGGCTGCACAGGGTCACGTCGTGCAAGGATGTGCAGGCACCGACAGTTATCAAAATGGGGCTCCTGGCCAATTCCAAGCACATCTTCATCGCATCGTTGAAGATGCTGAAAGTACTCGCAACAAATTGTGGAGGTCGTCGACTGCGGCGCCCCAAGCGTGGGCACCCGACCGCATCAGTCTTCAACGCGCCAGTGCAGTTGCTATTCGGAGAGCCTCAGCAAGCTTTTCGACGCGGACGCCAGACAGCCTAAATGGGATCCACCCGTCGCACTGCCAGCACTTGTCTGATGCAGGGCTCGAAGTGTTGAGCGCACTGTGGAGGCAAGTGGCAGAATTGGATTATGCCCCAAGCAACTCGCGTGGATGGCTGTGCCAATGTTGCCGAAGGCGGTGGGAGGCCACCGCCTCATCATTTTTTATTCCTCCAGCTACAGGGTCTGGCAGCGCGCACGGCGTGGTGAGTTTCATCAGCGACAGGGCCATGTGGCACGTGAGTGCTGGGGTGCGGCGGCGGTAAGGTCGGCTATCGACAGCGCTTGGAAGTTATCGGCCCGTGCTGAAGCATGCGTGTCGAAGTTCAGACATGCATCGACTCTCATTGCGGACTACAGCAAGTACTACGAGACGATAGAGCTGGCCCAAGTGCGCGACAAGCTGTCGCGTCTGGGCGGGAAACTGGCCCAGATCAAGTTGGTCTACAAACAGTGGCAACGACCAATGATAATCAGGGCCAGATCGCACCGCGGGATGAGGCCTCGACATGCTACATGCGGCTCACCTGACATAGGCAAGAAGATCGCAGAGGGTCTACTGGTCAGTCATCATGCTGCTAAACGGGCAGCATCATTCCTGGGTGCAGACTTCTCGGGAGGCAAGCGTCGGAGTGCAGGTGAGACGCGGCGCAAGTGCAAGGCGCGAGCTCTTCGGCACCAACATAGGCTACGCAAGCTTGGAACGTTTCGCCGAGCGATACCCACGAGGGCCAGTGCGAGGATTTCGAGAATATACAGAACAGGGGCCACGCCTGCTCTGACATTCGGAATTGAAATCAATAGAATGAACGACAGTGAGCTTGATAAGACCGGGAAAGGTTGTCAACGTCAGCGTAAGCCGTATCATAGAGGCATCTCTGCGCCGCCAAACTTGTTCTCTTTGGAGGCCCAGCTGCGCGCGAGGCGCTTGCCCCAGCACTTCAATGGTGCCGCGCGTGCTGGATTGCGAACCATTGCCCGCAGCATTCGACGGTGGCGCTTCGTGAGCTGATGCATTGGTGGGGGGGCGCCGTTAATGAACAGGGAGTGATGGACAAGTGGAACCAGACAAGCGGGCCGCTGCAAAGAGCTGCTCTATGCGTACAGCGGGCAGGATGGACAGCAATATCTGGAAGCCAGTGGCGCAATCATCGTCAGGGCGTCGGGGAGATTACCCAGATCACCCCGATCATGCTCGAGACGTTGATGATGCAGGGACTCGCGCGACAGCATGAGCTGGCACTTGGTGCGAAATGGTATGAGGACCCCTCGGCGCGCGTCTCCTTCGACTTCGTGGCCCCATACATCAGGCCAGCAAGCAGGGAGTTCAACAAGTACCAGAAGTTCTGCATTGCGCTGCGCGTGTGAAGGAGTATGGACGCGGGCCGAGGTTCGAAGCAAACGATACATCGCGGACGGCAAATGCAAGTGCGGAGAGCTGGACACGTTGGCTCACCGATTGGTCGACTGTCAACTACCAGACGTGGTGGCGGCTCGAGGCGAGGCTGCTGTTGTGGCACAGGTCCTTCAGCGTATACGGGATGAAGGAGATGAAGGGCACATTCTCACAGGTGCATTCACATATCATGATGAGGACCTACCGCGAATGGACCTGGGCAAACAAGAATGCGTAGTTGATGGCGCGGGTAATGATGCGCGGCAGGGGCCCGAGGAAATGGTGGAATATGCGGTTCAGACAAGTACGTCGGATATCGAGCTTGCCATCGATGGATATTGTTCCACACCGGTGCTGCTCGAGCTTCAAAGAGCGGGATGGGCGACGGTATTGATGGACCCCCTCGGCGCTGACCCCCCGCTGCGGTCCCTGCCAGCTTGCCGCAAACCTCGGCAATGGCAGAATACCTCGCCTTCGCCTTCTCGTGTCAGGCAGCGGATAGGCCAACGACTCTGCACGCGGACTTCAAAGGAACGATCAATCAGTTCAAAAAGATGGCTCAGGAGCAGGTGATGGCCACGCAAAGGCATGGAGGCGTCTTCGGATTTGCGCAGAGTCTTCCTGGCCTGGAGCACATCAAGGACATCCGTCACGTCAAAGCGCACAGGTCGGTAGACGAATATGCCAGCCTGGACGCGGAGACCAAGCGTATCACTGACGGCAGCGCGGCGGCATATTACGATGCGTCTGAGGGCGCGAAGCGACATGCGGCTATATCACCAGAGTTCAATGACAAGATGGAGCAGCATCAGAAGTGGTGCCAATGCATCACCAAGCTCATTGCGAACGTCTTGCCGCTGTATCACCAGGAGGAGGAGCGCTTTCAAAGGAACAGTTCGGGTTTCAAGCGCGCCAGGAGCATCAGGACGGATAACTGGCATGACTGGCAGGACTCTGACCTCGGGCAGCAGTGCAAGGGGTGCTTACGCCTTCGTCAGCCTGGACATGATCAGCTCAACGGTTGCGCAGGGACACCTACATTTCTCAATGACTACATCGCCAGGCCTTTGGGACACATGCTTGCGGCAGTTAGCCAGAAGGGCGACCTCAGCAACATGTCCTGCAAAGTGACGGTACTCGCGTGTATTAAGCGCGGGGCTTGGGCGCAGCAAAGGCGCAAACTCAAATTACGCGAAGAATGCACTTGGCCGACAACGAAAGGATTGGAAGTCTTGAACAACCTTTGCAGAGGAATCGGACCCCGCAAGAAGCTCGCAAGGTATATAGGCGCAAGCTTGCCTCTCCGACATGCTGCTCGGCGGTTTCAAGAGAAAGTCGTTACTCGTGTTGTTCGGCCAGTTCCTCATGGACCTCATGACTTCGAGCAGCGCGTGGCAAGGCTACATCAACGCTTTCGTGCCAAGGAGCCAGTCAGCAAGCAGACGGTGGACGGGGCCTACACTATGCTCGGCAACAGTGGCATCATGGACGGCAACAACCAGGGCGTTGAAATGAAAGTCCTGGACACTGCTCGGCAGTATACCCAGGCTCAGTCGTCGCCAGCACCTGGTGTCAGAGCGCATGTCCTGGCAGCTGCAGTGCGGCATCGCCAGGCGCATTCGTCGCCGCAGTTAGGCGTTAGAGCGCAAGTCCTGGTTACTGCAGTGCAGAATCCGCCAGGCTCAGTCGTCGCCACTGCTGGAGACAGGAAGCTGAAGAAGACGGCACCCACCAGCCAGGAGGCGCCTGCTGCAATGGGTCTCCCGCCACCAAGTATGATTGGCGGTGGTCAAGCCGTGCAGGGCCACGCGGTCATGCGAGCGGACCTACGAGATTGGGCGGCGTTGTGGTTTGATGTTCGCTCGCGTCTGGCAAGAGACAGCGCGTCATGGCACGAGTGGTGCGTCGCTTTCGTTACCGAGATGTTCAACCAGGGTGGCAACAACCAGCTGCGGCAACTGCTACTCAGATTGATCCTTCCGAGATCGTTGCATGAAGTCATTACTGAGTTGTGTGCAAGTGCTTGGAGGCACACAACTGCCAGAAGAGACGCATTCATACATCGACTGCAAGGTGCGTCCTATGAAGCACACGCACGGCTAGAACTTCGCCACTGGCGCGCGTTGGCGGAGGTCAGGGAGATGTTTCTCAGGCTGCTCCGGGAACGAGCTCCAGACCCTCTCAATCCACCGCCGCCAAGGGATCCGCATCCGGGTGAAGATGAAGCAGTGGATCGCGCTGTGCTACTGCACCATCGCATTGGATGGACCACTGCAGGGGATGGTGCGTTGTCAAGCGATGCATTGGGAGATGGTCAGTCTCATATCGGACGCAGGCTGAAGGCCCAGTCGTGCCCGAGTGAGGAGTCCGAAGTGGCTGCGGAGGCGGCCTTGCCGCTTGGAGAGACTCCCCTCGTCGACCCCAGTTCGGCTTCGGCGGCCATGGCAAGACGTGGGTCAACCCACACCGATGCCATGACAGGCGCAAAGGACGAGTTATCAAGGAAAGGAGCAGGAGAGTTCCAGCAGTGCTTCGACCCTGCCAGCGGCGAGTTCGACGACGGCTCCGAGGGCGAGGCGCAGGATTGTTGGCAAGACTACGGCAAGCTACCCCCATGCCAGGCGAGGGGTTATGCCTGAGAGAGCAATGGCAGATGCAGTATTTTCCCCTGCCGGGCGAGGGGTTAGGCCTGATAATGCAATGCAAGATGCAGTATCTTCCCCAGCTAGGCGAGGGGTTAGGCTTGAGGCTGCTGCCAATAGGCACATGGTGGGGGTTCCTGAGGGGCCCAGAGGGCATGAAACACAGCGAGTGGTATCCTCGGTGGGCCTCGCCAGTGCCAGAGCGCCAGTGGCATTGCAATGCGGTATTCCCCCAGCAATGCGAGGGGTTAGACCTGTCGTGCGCCCTAACCTAGACGAGGAGGACCCTTTCGACCAGGTCACGATGTCTTTCACGACGGCGGTCTGCTGCACGACTAATGGGTTTCAGAGGTGCAGCTCGAGTTCGAGAACTCCAATGAGCTGCAGAAGTGCACGGACTCCAGCCTGGTGGCCCCCGAGTTCGGCAACGTGCTGAATTTCAGCGACGTCTTCTCCCTCTTCCTTTGAGAAGGGGGCGCGGCTGCCGTCGTTGGCGGCCGCGACGGAGCGCGGAGCGGCCAGACCGCCCGCGTTCGGCCCCTGGGGCAGACCCGCGTTTCGCGGACCGTCTCATCTCATCTCCTCCCCCTCCTTCCTCCTCCCCCTCCTCCTCCTCCTCCTCCTCCTCCTCCTGCTCCTCCTCCTCCTCCTCTTCCTGCTCCTCCCCTCCTCCTCCTCCTCCTCCTCCTTCTCCTCCTCCTCCTCATCCTCATCCTCCTCCTCCTGCTCCTCCTCCTCCTCCTCCTTCTCCTCTTCATCATCCTCCTGCCCTCCTCCTCCCCTTCCCCCTCCTCCTCACCTTCCTCCTCCTCCCTGCTCCTGCTCCTCCTCCTCCATCTCCTCCTCCTGCTCCTCCTCCTCCTCCTCCTTCTCCTCTTCCTCCTCCTCCTGCTCCTCCTCCTCCCCCTCCCCCATCCCCTCCTCCTCCTCCTCCTGCTCCTCCTCCTCCTGCTCCTCCACCTCCCTCCTCCTCCTCCTCCTCCGTTCCCCTCCTTCCTCCTCCTCCTCCCCTCCCCCCTCCCCGTCTTGCTCCCCCCCCCCCCCTCCTCCTCCTCCCCGTCCTCCTCCTCTCCTCCTCCTCCTCCTCCTCCTCCTCCTCCTTCTCCTCTTCCCCCTCCTCCCCCTCCTCCTCCTGATCCTCCTCCTCCTCTTCCTCCTCCTCCTCCTCCTCCTCTTCCTCCTCTTCCTCCTCCTCCTCCTCCTCCTCCTCCCTCTCGCCCGCTGCCGCCGCGCCGCTTCTCGCGCGAGCCCGCCAGCTGTCGTTCCCTTTTGCGGGTCTCTGGACTTGTCCGTGGAGGCTCTCGTCGCTGGCGGCGCGCGGTTCGGCAGTCTGGCGAGGGTAAACCGCAAGAGGTGGGCGGGGGCCAAGTCCGGGTGTGTTCTGGCCTGGTGAGAGGCAGTCACCCATTCGTGAAGTGCTCTTTGGCAGGTTGGTGCCTCAGAATCAGAGAACCGACGCACTAAAATTAAACATCGGAGCGGGCGGCTTTTGGCTATGTGCGGCCTCCTCGCCAGGCCTCGGGACTGTTAACACAAATTAGTAGGCATGGTCAACCAGCCCCAGGGAAATTGTCCAGACCTCTGGGGGTCAGGCATCCAACAAATTCGAGCAGCTGGATGTCTGGGGATGAAGGTACTGATAGACCACCACCCTTGCTCTGGTACGTTTGCCTTTGTGGGCCTGTTGGGAGACCCTCGTAGCCACGTTTGGGTTCGCCGCGACGTTCTGTCAGGAGCGGAAGAACACCGCACACGTGCATGAATCCATTTTGGTTCCGAGAGCACGCACTGCGCGAATGTTCACAGCACGCGGCCGGTCTCGCAGATGGGAGGGGGCCGTGTTCATGTGCGCGGTTGGGCGCGTACGTCACCACTCACAAAATCAACCCAACCCGGACCGAAGGCGAAAATTGCCCCTCCATACCTTGGGGAGGGGGCGTCGGGGAACATTGAAAAGTACATGCGGGACCCGTACCACCCCCACCCGAAATTGGGGCGTGGCTTGATGCGTCTGCAGCACAAGCCCCCCTAGCCCCTGCCTATCATCTGTCTGCGGCCTTCCTGCAACTCGGGCCCCCTCCCCCGGAGGGGTCGGGGGGGCACTTCTTTTCGTACAGTCGGGGCGCTGAAGAGGGAACCCTTCTCGTTTGGGAGGGGCTCCGTGTTCCTTAATTGTTTCACAGTTTGCCTTCTGTTTTCCGTGGAACATCGAAGTTTAACTCATGGAAAAAAGGGGCCTCGTTCGTTATTTAGGGTTCCTTCGGTCAACGCCTCGACTGTACTGCTTCTCGTGTGTGGGCTCCCCGGCCCGGCCCGATCGCACGCCGGGAGAGGTCCGGGGAGCCGCCGCACAGCCGGGTGCCTCTATTGGCGGCCCCCACCGCGCACGGGGGGAGGGCCCGCGCGGCCCTGCGGCGCCGCTCCAAGACCCCGGCGGGCCCTGGGCGCGGGGGGGGGCCGTGCTCGGCGGCGCAGCGGTTTTTCGAGCGAGCCGACAACCGGCTACCAACGACGACCGACGGACCGACGACGCACGATGTTGACGGACGGCGGGCCGCGGACGGCGACCATGGCGACGGCCACTTCCGTTGCCCCTTTGGCGTTTTGCCACTTGGGCCTGGACAGGGGCCCTCGACGGGAACGTCCCCCTCACACCCACTCCCTGCTGCTCACAAGTACACGCCAGTCGTTGAAAGTAGGTATTTTTGGTATGCCAGATCCCAATCTACTTTAGCCGCCTTCCTACTTCAAGAGTCGAGCGGTTTTCCCTCTTCCCTCCTCTTGACGGCGCGGCGGAAGCCCAGTCTACTTCCAACGCCTTCCTGCTTCATGTTTATACCCACTTTTTCCGACCGACGGGGCCTGCTTGATACCAGCGTGCAGGTCTTTACTCCCAGACCAATTCTGCTGTCGAGAATCCAGCAGGGCAACCGATTTCCCGGTGGGGGGTCTCTGCTTCATTGCGATCTCACCCCCCAACCTCCGATACATTACCAGTGGCGGGTTGTTGTTTCAATCCCACGATTTTTTGAGTGTCGGGGACGACGTCGGGGTGGTGTGGTGTATACTGTTCCCCCCGTTTTTCCAGAAAAGGAAACAACACAAACATGTATGCACCAGGATCCCGTATACCCCAGGATCCGCGCTCATGTGCGAAATTCGGGAAACAAAACGTCGGTGTATAGAGTTCGTTCCCCTACTTCCGCTGGATTTGGCAACGCCTTGGGTTGCAACGTCCAGGCTGACGGGGCCCCGCGCTCGACGCGCAGAAGACGGCGACGGCCGACGACCTCGACCCACCCTCGACGAGCGAGCGACGAGCCTCCGACCCGGGCAGCGGCTGCACCGAGCCGACCCTCTCGGCGCCCGCATTTGGTTGCATGTGGTATTGGAGCATCTACACCTTAGGCGATGCTTAAGAAAACTTAAGTTTTCGGCCAGAGTCTCGATTATTCTTAACGTTTCAATGTAAATCCTAAGATTTTGAAGGATATATTGGGTTTTTATTCAAGTTCTGAGACTAAGAATTTCTTAACCCATGATTTCTTAAGCATTTCGCAGGGTGTACATTGCCAGCGGCGTTTTTCCCTCGATCCCACGAGTCGTTGAGGGTCGGGGACGACGTCGGGGCGGTGTGGTGTACAGTTCTCCCCCGCTTTTCCAAGGGACGCAACGAAACACATCTATACACCAGGATCCCGTATGCACCCGGATCCGGGTTGTTATGCGATGTGCAGCGCAGGGTGGGGAGAACAACAAACGTCGATTTATAGAGTTCGTTTCTCTATGACAGTTCCTTGGGATCCCCGTGCCATCTTCGCTTACGAGAACAAGACGCCAACAAATGGGGCCATAGACAACGACCGCGCCCGGAAGAACCCGACGACACGACGCCTACGATGGCGACCACGACACCGACGACGACGACGAAGACAACGACGACGACGACGATGACGGAGACGACGACGGCGGCGGTGACGACGACGACGGCGACGACCACGACGACCACGTCCACGACGAGGAAGACGACAACGACGATTACGACGACGATCGCGACGACGACGAAGACGGCGACGACGGACGACGGACGTCGGACGAACGACGGATACGGACGACGACGACGACGACAACGACGACGACGACGACGACGACGACGGACCGACGGAACGACAGACCGACCCACCGACCGACGGCGACGACGGAGACGACGACGACGACGACGACGACGACGACGGACCTACCGACGGACCGACTGGCCGGCCGACCGACCAACGACGGAGGCGACGACCACGACGACGACGACGGACCGACCGTCCGACCGACCGACCGATCGTCTGGCCGACGACGGCGACGACAACGACCACGACCACGACCACGGCGAGGAGGCGACGCACGGGCCCACGGACCGACCGACCGACCGACCGACGACAACGGCCACGACGACGGCCAGGACGACGGCGACCACGCCGACGCCGCCGAGGGCGGACGAGGACGCCGCGACCCCGACGCCGTGGAGGGCCACGGGCGGCGCCCGCGCCCGGAGGACGCCCGCGGCTCGGCCTCCGCCGCCGCCGCCCCGGCGCCCGCGGCGGCCTGAAGGCCTCTCCGCCGCGGTGCCCTCCGCCGCGGCCGCCTCGGCTTCTGGGCCGTGCAGTCGTCGTCTTCCTCCGTCGGTCCTCGTCGGCGTCGTCGTCGTCGTCGTGGCCGTCGTGGTCGCTGTCGCCGCCGTCGTCGACGACGTCGTTGTCTTCGCCGTCGTCTCCGCCGCCGCCGCCGCTGCCTCCGCCGCCGCCGTCCTCGCCGCCGGCGCCGTCGTCGTCGTCACCGCCCCCGGTGGGCTCGATCTCCCCCCGCCGCCGCCGGAGGGCCAGGGGCGAGGCCGACTCCGCGTGGAGCGGCTCTCCGCCGCGGGGCGCGGGCGGCCCCATCGCGCCCCCCGGGGTGGGCCGCGCCCGGCCTTGGAGGCGGCGCGTTCCGAGGAGGGCCCTGCCGCCACGCCCCGATCCCCGGCGTCGGGCTCCTCCTCCTCCTCCTCCTCCTCCTCCTCCTCCTCCTCCTCCTCCTCCTCCTTCTCCTCCTCCTCCTCCTCCTCCTCCTCCCCCTCCTCCTCCTCCTGCTCCCGCACGCCCCCTCCCGAAGAAGGGCCGCGGGAGGCTCTCTCTTCACGCGCGCGCGCGCTCGAGCCCTTGTGTAGGGGAGCGAAGAATGAGATAAACACAAGACTTGGATGTCCGTGCGGACTTCTCGGATCGGCGCTGGGGCCCCCTGGCGGCGCCTCTGGCGCCGCTCCTGGCGCGTCCCGCGCGCCAGGGAGGGGAAGTCCAGCGCCGATCCGAACAATGCGCGCGGACCTCCGAGTTTTCGTGTTTATGCGATTTTTTGTGCCTCTATTTTGGGCGGCGACGTGTCTGGACTGCGCAAGGGCGGTGCCGGGGCAGGCTCTGTTGCCACCAGGACGCGCCTCCTTCTGGGGAGCCTCAAAGGAAGGCATCGGTGCCCAAGAGGCGGGGGCCAATGCAGACAGGGGTCAGCCAGAGCGCGGGATCTGGCAGGAGCCTGCAGAGCCATGATTGGATTGGCCCCGGCTGGCACGCAAGATCCTGCAGGATCCTGGAGTGCCCGACTGACTGGAGTGTGCATTGGCCTGGGTCAGTAGATCCCCGGCACCCGCTCTATCTCTATCTCTCTCTATTTCTTTCTCTCTTTCTCTCTCGCTTCCCCCCCTCTGGGGATCTCTTTTGGGCCTGTCTTCCTGGGGCCCTGTCGGGCCGTGGTCGGGTACACATGCAGCGCATCCTCCGCTTGCTCCTCCTCCCCCCCCCTCTCCTCCTCCGCCTTGCCCCACCCCCGCCTCCTCTCCCTCCCTCTCCTCCAAGAGCCCGACGCAGCGTGGCCCGTGCCTGCATTCCTCCACACGGGGTACCCTGTGGAGCATGCCGCATCGGAGCGTCCGTTCCCGCAGAGGTCCGCCCCGCGTCCGAGGCGCTGCCCTCGACAGTGCCCCCAGCCTCCCCTGGAGGCGCCGTCGCTCCGAGCTCTCGGGCAGACGGGTCCCTTTGCCAGCGGCGGGCCCTAGAGTCGGGGCCCTGCAGAAGGAACCCTCTTGGGTTGGGGAGGGGCGCCGCGTTCCTAACGTGTTTCACAGCTTGCCTCAGGCTTTCCCCATGTTTTCGGTCGGAAGCCGCAGTTTGACCCGTGGAAAAAAAGGGGGCCTCATTCCTCATTTAGGGTTCCTTAGGTCAACGCCCCGACTGTGAGCTCGTGGGGCGGGCCGTCGCCGTCGTGTCGTCGTCGTCGTGAATGCATGCATGACCACGTGGGTTCGCCTACTCGAAGAGTTAAAAACGCCCCGATTGTAGAGGCCCACCTCCATGAGGAGCTCAGGGTAAGCCTCAGGCAGGGACCGAGGGTGTGCGCTCACCTGCGCCCAGGCACTCCGACGTCCGACTGGCCAAGCGGGGCCCGGCTCACGAGGGACGCCCCCCGTCGTCAGCCTGCCTGCCTCACGAGGGTCACCAGCGTCGGGTGTTTCACCGCGATGCAGCGGAGCATCTTTACGCCTTCGCCGCGGCGGTCACCGGCGCCACAGCGGAGCATTTTTACGCCTTCACCGCGACGGTCACCGGCGCCACCTTCTCGCCTGGCTCACAGGGGCCTTTTTGTTGGTGTTGTCATGCGCCGTGATCGCTGCAGCAACTGGCTCTTGGCGTCTGCGTCGGACCCCTGTGGCGCTGCGGGGTCGCGGGCATCTCGACTTCACACAGTGCCGTGTTTAATACATGCCCCGCATGCGGAGCACGCATTAAATGTGAAGGGACTCGGTGTTAAAAACAACGATGAGCTCGTGCATAAGTTTAGTCATCAACTGATCATGTATTAGAACTCGCATGCTTTGTTTTAAGTCTTATGTTTTTTACCAAAAAAAAACTGCCCCGTACGAGCGGCGAGAAGACCGCCCGGCGAAACCTGCTTGTCTGCTGGCTGCTTCGCCACCTGGACGGGCAGCTCCGCCGTGCACGGCCCGGCTCCCGGCCGCCGGAGGGCCGGGCCGAGGCCCAGCCGGAGGGGGGCGTTCGACCGCGGGGGGGCAGGGCCTGCCACCCTGCCCCTGCTCCTGCACGTACTCCTCCCTCCAGCACCTCCTCCGCCTCCTGCTCCACCTCCTCCTCCTCCTCCTCCCTCCTCCTCCTCCTGCCTGCTCCTCCTCCTCCTCCTCCTCCTCCTCCTCCTCCTCCTCCTCCTCCTCCTCCTCCTCCTGCTCCTCCCCCTCCTCCCCCTCCTCCTCCTCCTGACACGTCGTTTCCGGACTTGGCCGTTTTCGGTTCGCGAGGGGGCGCTCTGGCCGCCGTTTCTGCGGGTCCAGGTCCGTCGGTTTCGGCCCTGGGCCGTCTTCGCTGCAGGGCGGCTTATTCAAGGGAGGTGTGTCCACCGCCGAAGCCGGAGGGGCGATCGCAGGGCGGGAGCGAAGGGGAGCAGACGACGAGCGGCGGCAGCGCCTGGCCCGTGGCGGGGCCGACGTGCCCGTGCGGCGGCCAGCCTTCTGCCGTGGCGGAGCGGGGCCGCCGGAGCGGCGGCAGAGGGCCTTGGCCGCTCCTCGGGCCCTCTTCGGGGGAGCGTAAGACCCGGGTTTGCCAGGACTCGGGTTCGCCATCGTTTTTTGACGACCGCGCATCGGATTTTGACGAGGAGGAGTTTCGTGGGATGTCTGCAGCGGGAGGCCTCGTCAAAATGCAGGCTCGGCCTCGTCATTTTTTTGACGACCTCGTCGGGGATTTCCGAGTCCCCTGTACCCAGGTCTTACGTCCCCCTGACCTCTGCTTGGGGGCCTCCGGCATGGATCTCTGGGACCCTTCGCGGTCGCTGCTCGCCCGCTTGCTGCTCCTCCTCTGCCTCCGCCGCCCTTCTCTCGTCATGGTTCTCACCCTCGTCCCCTCGTCCTCGTCCTCGCCCTCACTGCGCTCATCTCACCCGTCGTCTCTTTCCCCGCGCCCTCCTCGGGGAGGGGTTGGAGCGAGCCCCCTGAGACAACCAGTCATGCTTTCGAAGAAAGCAGCCTGGTCCGAGGGGAGTCGGCAGAGGACGCTCGAGGGCGCCAGCCCCGACTAGTAGTGTTCCCACTTTTTGACATCTTGCCGACCAGGATAGGACGCTCGCCGAGACAAAAAGGGGGGGATCTTGTGTACCCTCGCAAAATCTTCAGCGCCGACTGGCGTCGATTAGCGTCTGGGGGTCGATGAGCCAGCTTTGATCTCGCGTCGGTTAGCGTCGATTAGCGTCGATTGGCGACGATCTAGCGTCGATTGAGCGTCGATTTGGCGGCGACTGGCGCCGATTCGCAAGAGCCGACAAGATGGCACGGGAGGCTCCCGCGAGTTGCCACCGAAGGGGGGAGGCAGCGATGGCTGCAGACAAGGGGCCCTCTACTTCCCGTAAAGGGGCTCCTCGTCTTCCCCATCCTCCTCGCCCTCCTCGTCCTCCTCCTCCTCCTCCTCCTCCTCCTCCTCGCTTCCTCGCTTCCTCCTCCTCCTCCTCCTCCCCCTCCTCTCCTTCCTCTTCTTTCACACTGGAAGCCCATGCCAAGAAGCACCCTGCTTGCCTCCAGGGTGCCCTGGCTTCCTTCGGTTTCGACGGCTCTGCTCTGGAAAGTGTGACGCTCCCTCACCAAGCATCGACAGATGTCCTGGGGTCTCAGTGTTGCGTGTCTTGTGTGACGACTACCTTGACAAGTACGAGGCTTTGAGTGACAAGTGTCCCGCATGTAACCAGCAAGTCTGGCAAATTCGTCTGTGATCATTGTGGCGGCCCGATTCGTGCCAGTGAGCGGCTGTTAATTTGCACGACTTGAGAGAGAGAGGGATATATATACACACATATTTATATGTATATATATATATATATACATGTATGTATATGTATATGTATGAAAGAGCGTGTTCTACCGCTGCTGGCGGGAAACCGGGGGGGGGGTCTTTACCGGCTCGACCCCCCCCCCTCCTCCGGAAAACCGGGGGGGGTCACTACCGGTTCGAACCCCTCCCCCCCCAGTCCATCATGAAAGGGGGGGGGTCACTACCGGTTCGAACCCCCCCCCTCGAAAACCGGGGGGGGGTCACTACCGGTTCGACCCCCCCCCAAAACCCCCTCGAAAACCAGGGGGGGGTGCGGACAGTGGTGGGGACGGTGGTGGTGGGGACAGTGGTGAAGGGACAGCGGGACAGTGGTGGGGACAGTGGGACAGTGGTGGGGACGGTTAAGGTGGGGACAGTGGTGAAGGCGGTGGTGAGGACAGTGGTGGGACAGTAGCACGGTGGGGAAAGTGGTGGAGACAGTGGGGACAGTGGGACAGTGATGGGGACAGTGGGGACGCTGGGACAGCACAGTGGGACAGCGGCGGGGACAGTGGGACAGTAGTGGGTACAGTAGGGACAGTGGGACAGTGGTGGGGACAGTGGGACCGTGGTGGGACAAGGGTGGGGAGAGTGGGGACATTGACACACTGGTGGGGGCACTGGTGG
>CAUYUJ010019546.1:40000-105000 GCA_963575745.1 Prorocentrum cordatum | reverse complement strand
CGCGGTGGCTGTCCGCGACGGGGGTCGATGGGAGGCTGTCGGCGGGGGTGACGCCCCCCCGAAGCTTATTAAGAAACGCGGAGCACTGATACCGCTACCCTTCCCTCGTTTGTCCCCCTTTGGGGCCTTTTCTGGGAGGCCCTCGTGTCACCACCTCCGGATATCCGCCCCGAAAGACTCCCTGGCCAGAACGCACCCCGGCAGAGGTCTGGGGAGCAGCGGTATCGGCGCCCTTTGGCTTCCCCGCGGCCCCGCCTCCCCAGGAACTCGCTTTCCCCCCCCCCCTCCGAGCCCGCCCGAACTCGGTCTCCTCCCCCTCCCCCGTCCCCCCCCCTCGTGAAGTGAATATGCCAAGAAACAAATTCACCAATCTCGCAGACAGGCAAACAAGCTCTCAGCCCGCGATGTTATGATTTTCCAGGGGTGACGCCCGCTGTGCCACTTGAGCGCGCCCTGGGGCATGCCAGCGGCCTTGAGCCCCCCCCCTTCGAACTCGAGCTCGAGCCCCCGCCTGCCCGATCCCGAGCCCCCCTCCCCCGCCCCGCCGCCCTGCCTCGCCCCCCTTGCCCCCCCCTCCCGGGCAGGAGGAGGAGGAGGAGGAGGAGGAGGAGGAGGAGGAGGAGGAGGAGGACCCCGCTGGCCAGAGGAGGAGGAGGAGGAGGAGGAGGAGGAGAAGGAGGAGGAGGAGGAGGACCGACCCCCCCCACCCGGCGGGCGCCCGCGCCCCGCTCCCCGCCGTTTGGCGGGCGCCGCGGCGCCGGCCCTCCCCCCCACGGGGGGGGGGGCGCCCGCCCTCCTCCCCCGGGCGAGGCCAGCTGAGGGCCGAACAAAAGGGCGGCGAGGAGCGGGCTGGACGAGAGGGGGGGGTTGGGGAACGGGGGGGGTTTCAAACGACGCGAAGATCGGGGCAAAATCGGATCGGGATAGCTCGAAGTCTCTGAGAGAATCGGCGGGCGTGGAGGACGTATTTGGGCGCCGCGGCCGCTCCGGAGCGTTCCGGAACGCTCTGAGAGCGCTCTGGAACGCTCTGGAGCGATCTATCCCGATCCTAGCCCTGTTTTAGGTTACGAAATTTGCTGCATGCAGCCGGTTTCGGCCCCACCGAGGGGCCCACTCCTCGATACTTAGGCGCCTCCGGCGCCGGGAGGCGCCGAGAAAATCAGCCACGTGAGGTGATTCTCAAACCCCCCCTTTGCTATCCCTCCTTTCGCCCGACCCGAGACGAGCGCGGCGGGGCCTTCGAAGAAAAACAAACAACACGAACATAATATTTTGGCGATCCGCGCGGAGTTCTTGGATCCGCGCTGGGTCCTTCCCCCGGCGACGCCTCCGGCGCCGCCCCAGGCGCGCTCCGCGCGCCAGGGAGGGGGGTCTGGCGCAGATCCAAGAAATTTGCGCGGAGCGCCAGAAGTTTGTGTTTGTAGTTGTTTGTTTTTCTTCCAGTGTTGGTAGCAAATCATGGGAGCCTTGTGTATCCTCGCAGCGTTGTCTTTAGCGTCCATTGGCGTCGATTGGCGTCTGGGAGTCTATGAGCTAGCGCCGATTTCGCGTCGATTAGTGAAGATCTAGCGTCGATTTGGCGTCGATTTGGCGTCGACTGGCGTCGACTCGCACGAGCCGACAAGATGGTACGGGAGGCTCCCACGAGTTGCCACCGAAGGGGGGGGGGCGGGGCAGGAGGGCGAGGGAGGAGGGCGGGGGAAGAGGACGAGGGTCGGCGGTTTCGTAGAGACGGGGGGGGTTCTCCCGGGGTGGGGCTCGGGAGGGGGGCCAGCAGCCAGCTGGATGCTCCCACTTCCCACTTCCGGGAGCGCTCCGTGCGATTTTCTCACGATCCCACCTCTGCCTCCACCTCACCTTTCCGGGGAGTTGAGCGAGGACGGCGAGTTGTGCGGGGGCGGGGGGAGGAGGGGAAGGAACGCGAGGGGGGAGAGGGCGAAGGAGGAGAGGGAGTTCTCCCCCTCCCGAATCCTCTCCATGCCCCTACCTCCCTCCTCTCCTCCTTGCGCTCCCCTCCCTCCTCCCTCCTCCTTCCTCCTTGCGCTCTCGCTCCTTCTATATCCTTCATATTCATCTCCTCCCTCCATCCTCATGCCTCCTCTTTCTCCTCCCTCCTCCCTCTCCTCCCTCGCCCTTCCGCCTCTCCTCCCTCGCCCACCTCCCCGGGAGGGCGAGGCTGTCGTGGCGGTCGCCTGCCTGTTCGGTGGGCTCGGAGTCTCTTCCTGCTGGGTGGGGCGATGGGGGCAAGGGTGGGAGGGGCAGAGGGGTAACTAGGATGTACTCAGAGGAGGAAATGGGGCCCATTGTGTGCCTCCTGGGAGGCCCTCGTCGCCACCGCTGGATTCGCCTCGAACGCCTGGTCAGAACGCGCCCCAGGAGAGATCCGGGGAGTAGCGATAAAGATACTTGTTTGTCTCCCCATGTACGCGAGATGGGGGGAGGTAGGGAAGGAAAAATAACATACACATACAAATTTGGAGGCCCGCGCGGATTTCCTGGATCGGCGCTCGCGCCAGGGGCGGCGTTGGAGGCGTCGCCAGGGGGTCCAGCGCGGATCCGAGAAATCCGCGCGGGCCTCTGAGTTTTTATGTTTATGCCATGGCTCGCTCCCCCAGGAGGAGGGCGAGGGAGAAAAGGGAGGATGACGAACCACGAAGTTCACCGAGCGCGTTCCACTACTCGCAAAGTGCCTACTCGCAAACGTCCGAAAGACAGACGTCTGCTACGATCGACTTTATCGTAGGATCCCCCGCGGCGGATCCAGGCCATTTGCGAGTAGTCACTTTGCGAGTAGTGGCACACGCTTGTCTAGGGTGGGCCAGTGCCGAGGAGATCTTGCTCGGATGCCATCGAGGGGCTTCGGGTCCCATGCCGCCGCCGTGCGGGGGCCGTGGGCCCCGGAGACCTCGCTTGAGCGTCGTGCGGGGTCTCCTTGGGATACCTTTCGGATGCCTCTGGGGGGCCTCCCGAAGAGGTCATCAGGGTTAAGTCGGGCCTGTCCCTGTACGGGAGGAATATTCAAAAAGAGTAAAACAAATCAGTCTTGGAACGATGTTTTGACAATGCTTGAGCATGTTATGGGGGTTTTGTTGGAGTATGTCTTATTTTTTGTCAAAAATGCCCCTGTAGGGGGACAGGCCCGACCAAACACTGGGGCCTTTTTCGAATCCTTTGGGAGCCTCTCGGGTGCCTCTTGAGCGCTCTCGCGGGGCTCTTCGGGGCATGCCGGGAAGGCGGATGCGATTGCAGGGTGCAAGCGAGTTCAGCATTTCGGTGATTTGGGCGTTCGGCCTTCCTCCTTCTGCCTCCTCGTCGGCGTTCTTCCTTCCTCTGTTGGCGTTCTTTCTCTTCCTCTGTTGGCGCTGTCCTTGCGTGATCCCCTGTTGTCGTTCTCCCTTCCTCCTCTTTCCTCGTCGCTCCTCCCTCCTCCCTCCCCTGCCTCGGCGGGGGCAGGGGTCTCCTCCGCTCGTCTGTAGGAGCCACGGGTGGCCCAGGCAGACGACCCTCGTCAGGCGCAACGGAAGGGGGGGGGGGGGCTCGGGCCTGCCCCCCTGCAGGAGGCACATCCGATAACAGTTGACTGCTCTTGACTATGTTTGAACATCTTGGGACCCTCTGCAGAAATGTCATCCGCCATCCGCCTGTAGGAGGACCAACGTGGAAGGAGGAGGAGGAGGAGGAGGAGGAGGAGGGAGGAGGAGGAGGAGGAGGAGGAGGAGGAGGGAGGAGGAGGAGGAGGGAGGAGGGAGGAGGAGGAGGAGGAGGAGGGGAGGAGGAGGAGGAGGAGGAGGAGGAGGACGAGGAGGACGAGGAGGAGGAGGAGGAGGTGGCCACCGCCCGACCTGGGGCAACGTCGGGCCTCCCCTCGCGGCTCTCGGGCGGTGTCGCCGGCCCTCGGCGGCCCTCCGGCCTCGGGCCGGCCCTCCAGCGGCTGCGCCCCGCGGAGAGCGCCCGGGGGGCGCCCAGATCTTACCAGCCTCGAGCGTATCCCCATCCCTAAGATTGGCACGCCCAAAGGCGATGGCAATCGTAGGGATCCGCCCTCAAAAAAAAAAGGAATCCCCAAGATTGGCATGCCGAGGATGTCCAGCCTCGAACGTATCCCTATCCCTAAGATTGGCACGCCCAAAGGCGATGGCAATCGTAGGGATCCGCCCTCAAAAAAAATACAGGAGTCCCTAAGAGTGGCAGCGTGAGGAGGAGGTGCCCAGCACAGGGACAGGGATGCGTTCCAGGCTGGGTGAAGATCTTCTCGAGGCATGGCCAGGCGTCGAGGAGGTCAGACGGTCAGAGGCAGCGTTAGGGGGCGATGGCTCAGGTGGGGACGCACGACCCCCACCAGCCGACGGGGGCTTGGTTGTTTGTTTGTGTGTGGCCCTGGGGCAGAAGAGACCCTCGTTGGGGAACGCGAGATGTTTGTGGGGTGTGCTCCCGCAGCACTGTTGGTAAGCAAGGTAACGCTGGGAGCAAGTTGGCGTGAGCGCCACATCTATCTATCACAGTTGATCAGGCTTTGTTCGCGTATTATCCTGCACGGAGCAACTGGACACGCACACACAGCGCAAGTACTATGATGGACTCTGCTTGGTTATTGTAATGATGCTGTTTTTTGTTGCTAGATCGTGCTCTGACCACGGTCCCAGTTACTGTACTCAAGCGTACTCCTGTTCCAATTGCAATATCCTCTGCTTCGGTGTGCACACTCCATACATCATCCACTTCTGTTTGGGTCTGATCCTGCTTCACCACTCGGCGCTGGATGTTGCTGCTTTGCCGCAATGCCTTAAGAATGCTGTTGCGATTACAATCAACCCGAATGCTAAGGATGGGCAACCTTCCCAAGGGTACCCTTGCATCCTTGCCTCCTCGGTCCATCCTTGGCCACGTTCGTCGGCCGCGCCCCGCTCGCGAAGCTTCGAAGTGGGCGTCCACTGCCCTGGCATCCTTGTCGCGCATCCTTATGATACGGGCCGGCTGCATGTTCTATTGTGATGCAGCGTATCTTGATTCGAAGATACGACATCAAAACATTACTTGAACAGGGAAGCTGCCAGACGCAAACAGAGAAGGCGCCGTATCCCCGCGCGAAGGCCTCCCCACTGTCACCCACGCCGCAGTGAGCAGAGTATTGGCAATCTGTTTTCGACGTTATTGACGTTTCTCGCGTCCCCATGCGAGACCATCTTGAAATGATACCCACGTGAGCTGTCAGGAGCCGGGGCATATTGCCACATATAGTGAAACATAATGGTGAACAATCGCGAGTTTGGACGCATCTTAGAGTTTCGGGGGCCTCTGGGAGCCATATTGGAGTTCCCTTGGGGCTCTTTGGGGGGCTGTTGTGGCCCTTCTCTGGTTTTGCGTGGGCCCTCTTGGAAACCGATCGTGTAATCTTGGGGCCACATTGGAGGCCGTCGAAAGAGTGACGAGCCGGTGCCAAGTAGCACTGTCCGTCTGGAACCCGAAATCTAGCATTCTGGATTCCTTTTCGGACGTTATTGGGGAGCTTCTCGGTGCTCATGAGGCCTTGTTGGACCTTCCCTGGGCCTTTTTCACAATTTCAATGTTTTCTATTGGCGCGTTCCGCGGCAAACCAATTCAGACTCGATGTTCCTTTACGTCCCCCGTGGGGCCAATACATCAAGACAAATTTGCTCAGGATGGCCCGTCTGGATCTCCCCTCGGCGCCACTGATAGGGAAGGTTGGCCAGTGAGGTCCCCGCTTCGGTGTTGGGCTGGTTTGGGTCCCGGTGCGGGGTGCGATGGCAAGTGAGGCCCCCGCTGTGAGCGGTGGTGGCCTAGGTCCAAACCGCCAGGTGTGGCTTGCCGCGTCTCCGTTGGTCATGGCGTCGATGCATTCGAGTTGAGCTTGCAGGCCGCACTGAACGCGGGCACGTTTGGCTTGAATGCCCTCTGTCGCCGCCAGCCCGCATCAAGTAGGGCGTTCAAGACGCGCCGGCGTAGTCAAGACGAAACTCGCGCCCACGCCTGGGTAGTCAAAAAGCGGGAGGACCGCGGAGGGATCGCGCATTCGAGCAGTCGAGACTCGGAGGGATCGCGCATGCGGCGCGGAGCGGCCGCGCAGTCAGGTAGTCGGTTCGAGCGGGCGACGCGCCCCCGTGGTCGAATCAAAGGGGGGCAGGCAGGTCGGGCCATCGCCTCGGTGATGCGCCTGCTTTTCTCTGGGAGCACCCGCCCTCGGCGCCGACCCTGGACTCGCTGCCCACCGGGCCCCGCGCGCGCTCCGCTCTGGCGACTGACGTCTGCGCCCCCCTGGTGTCCGCGCGCGCTCGCACCTGCGCCCCGCGACGCTCTGCGCCCGCCGACGCCTGCGCCCGCGGGGCCATCGGGCGCCCGCGGGGGCCTGCGCCCGACGACGCGAGAGCCTGCCGAAGACGTCGCCCGCGGATGCCTGCGCCCACCAGCGCACGCGCCCCATAACTGGCGCGCCCGGCGGAAGTCTGCGACCTCTGAAGACGGGGCTCGCCGAGCCCCGCGCCCGCCGACGCCGGCGCCCGCAGAGGTTTGCGCCCGCTGGGCGTTGCCTCCGCTGAAGTCTGCGCCCGCTGGCGTCTGCGATTGCCGACGCTGTTGCCCTTTGGGAATCCGCTCCGCTGAAGTCCGCGCTCGCTGCGGCCCGCGCGCGCTGGGTCCCCGCGCTCGCTGAAGCCCGCGCCCGCTTGAAGCGCGCGCCCGCCGAGGTCCGCGCTCAGTGGGTGCAGTCTGCGCCCGCTGCCAATTCTGGCTGGGTCGATTTGGCGTGGGGCTCTTCGAAAAACAGCCGGCAGTTCCGCGGCTTCGGTCGTCGGCCACGCGGTCCGCGTCTCCCGCAAAATTCATCCTCCTCCGACGTTCTCCGTGCTGGTCCCTGCTGTTGCCCCTGCGTGTCCATCCCTGCCCTGCCCCTTTTTTGTCCGCTGACGCACCCGCTTCAACCACTCGTGCTTCACGTTTGCGCCTCCTTTTTTCGCGTTCGCGCTGGACTGCGGCCGCAAGCGGTGCAGCTGGAGGCGCGCGCACCTCGGCGCACGCGTGCTCGGCGAGGGCTCGAGCGGCACGCGCTGCGCGGCCTGCCCGCAAAGCGGCCGCGTCGCCGTGCTCGGGCCCACCCATCCTGAGCTCCCACCCATCCCGTGCAGGCTTCCGGAGGGAACAAAAGCACACAGACACAATTAATCGTCGATTCCCCAGAAAAACATATAAGAAAATATGGGAAGTTAGGGGGGAAGACAAAAACCCAGAAGATGTAGGAAAATGTGGGGAATCTTGTTATTCGTGTCTATTTATTTGTGTGTCCCAGGGCCTCTTCATGGTTTTGATGCGAGCTTCCATCCATCCCCGAGTGCAGCCCGTGCGTCGCATCGAGATTCGCCTCAGAGTTGGTTTCCGGCGCCGTTTGTGGCGACCAAGCGGGGGCCATCGCCGCAGAGGTGAATGTGCCTCCTCCTTTCCAGATCTGACCCCCCTGGCATCACCACCGATGGTCCACCCCGTCCGAGACCGCGCGGTTTCGCGAGCGGGGCCCTATCGCCGATCTATCGGCGATGCTATGCCGATCCCAAGTCGATGCTTCACCCCCTGAGCCAGTCCCCTGTTCCAAGGGTCCCCCCCTTTTCTGCTGGGCATCCGCAGCACGGGCCGCCACAGTTTGAGAGTTCAGGGCCCGTTCCTTCAGGGCCCGCTTGAGATGCCAAGCGCGAACTGACAACGAACACCCATGATAATTTGAAATCGGGCATGTCCATCTACTGGAGACATATCCCAAAATAGTCAAACAACATAGTCTGGCGGCGATTGTTGTTAGTATCATGTTTGAATGTGTGTCGGACATGTTTTCAGCTTTCGCCCAAAATCCGCCTGTGGGAGGACATGCCCGACCTAGTGGTCATACGTCCTTCCGAATTCCTGGGAGGGGAATTCTAGGGGGGGGGTCTATGAGCGTGCGTTGATGGATGAGGGCCCCCGTTCGTTTGGGAGTCCTCTCGGGGTCCGACAACTCGCGCCCGGATTGATAGCGCCTTCATCGACTTGCCTTTTTCCTGGTCCTCCTCCCTATAGGTTTGAATCCGTGGTGTTCGTCGGTCAAACATGGAGGTTTGGATTCCATTCTTGGGATCCATACCAAACGCGTTTGCGCACGTCGACCAGGCGTTCCGTCACGGTGGTTGGCAATCCACGTTCTTGGCCGCGGTTGTTTCGCACTGCGGGGTGCGATGAAGACGACACGCCGGGAAACGCCACCGCCATCTCGCACCTGATCCGCACAACGCGGCGGGGGAAAAACAACACCTACGTGGAGTTATTTCTACATACGCAGAACGGAGCGCGAGGAGAAGGAGGACGGATCAGGGAAGAGGAGGGAAGGAAAGGGGAAGGGGGGGCGGAAGGACGATGATGAGGAGGCGCAGACTCAAAAGTCACCAACGATGTTGCAATTAACCTCCCCTCGAAGTTCCGTCTCCATAAGTCCCTACTGTGATCTGTTTTCTTTGAGGGAAGTGTCCCGCTTGAAGGCTACCGTGAAAAAATCCGTAGACGTGCCAACACACATTCTTGGAATCTCAACGCCGCGAGTCAGCGTGATTGTTGCGCCTTGACAGTCCCACATCCTGCCAAGACGCCATTTCTGGGGCACGTGCCACAAGTTTATCTGAAACGGCTGTAACTGCTGCAGACGAATGTGAGCGCCAACGCGAGAGACACGTCTTGAAAGTGAGCCGCCCCCCCCGTGTCACGCTTGCAAGCGTTAGGCGAGTGTGCGTGGCGTTGACGCGAGAGCTGCATTTTAAGAAAGGGCCCGCCCTCCTCCCCTGAAGCTCCTGCAAGCGCTCGGGCCGAATGGGCTGTCGCCGCTGGGGCGACAGCAGCACCGTGAACAAGGGCCCGCCCTCCACCCTTGAGGCTCTCGCGAGCACGTGAGGCGAATGCGCGCGGCGCTTAGGCGAGAGCCACCTGTTCGAAAAGAAGCCACCCTCTGTGTGAGAATACGCTGCAGTGTTGCATGCTTTTGAGCATGCGAGGAGCATCGTCTGAACGGCGAGGAGCTTGCATGCGAAACGCCCGGCCCGACCGAGGGGCACGTCTCGGGGCGCGACAGGGAAATTTCTTCCTGGAAGGAAGAAGAAGCGCGGTTGAGGAGGAGAACGAGTGGAAAGGGGGGATGTTGAGGAGAAGGATGTTGAGGAGAAGGAAAGGCGCGACAGGGAAAATTCTTCTTGGAAGGAAAAGGAAGCGCAGTTGGGGAGGAGAACGAGGGAAAGGGGGGACGTTGAGGAGAAGGAAGGGGGGATGAGCTAGTGATCGGGGGAGTGTGCTCACAGGGTTCCCAGATGGGCCACTGCAACTGGAGGGGGCCTCACTGTCCCAAGGCCTCGCCGATGCATCGGCGATGCGGTGGACTCCTCCGACCCCGTTTTGTTCTGGCCCCATGTGGGGTTTCTCCTAAGTTGGTGGCCCGAAGAGCATCGAGACAGGCCGATACCTCCTGCCTTTGCCGGTCGTCGGCGGTCCCGCGGGCCGTGCCGATCGTCCCGCTGCGCCGCGCCTCGGTGGTTCGGAGGGCCGCCGTAGGCGGCGGCGGGGGGCAGGGCTCCCCCTCTTTCCCCCTCCCCCTCTTTCCCCTCCCCCCTCCCCCCTCCCTCCCCCCTCCCCTCCCCCTCCCTCCCCCTCCCCCTCCCCTCCCCTCCCCCTCCCCCTTCCCCTGTCTCCTCCCCCTCCCCCTCCCCCCTTCCCCTACCCCCCTCCCCCTTGATCCAGCTTGTGTCCCCACTCGATCCCGCTCTCGTCCGCGGCCTGCCTCGGCGCAGGCAGCGCCTGCTGGGGCCCCGCTTCCGCCTCGGTCCTTCCGAGGAAGACCTCCCAGCCACGGGCCTCCTCACACCCCCCCTCCCCCCTCCCCCTTCCTCCTCCTCCTCCTCCTCCTCCTCCTCCTCCTCCTCCTCTTCCTCCCTCCTCCTCCTCCTCTCCTCCACCTCCTCCTCCTCCTCCTCCCTCCTCCTCCTCCTCCTCCTCCTCCTCCTCCTCCTCCTCCTCCTCCTCCCACTCCTCTCCTCCCCCTCCTCCCCCCTCCTCCTCCTCCTCCTCCTCCTCCTCCTCCTCCTCCTCCTCCTCCTCCTCTTCCTCCTCCTCCTCCTCCTCCTCCTCCTCCTCCTCCTCACCCCCCCCTCCCCCTCCTCCTCCTCCTCCTCCTCCTCCTCCTCCTCCTCCTCCTCCTCCTCCTCCTTCTCCCCTCCTCCTCCTCCTCCTCCCTCCTCCTCCTCCTCCTCCTCCTCCTCCCTCTCCCTCCCCCTCCTCCTCCTCTCCTCCTCCTCCTCCTCCTCCTCCTCCTCCTCCTCCTCCTCCTCCTCCTCCTCCCCCTCCTCCTCCTCCTCCTCGCCCACCCGGGGGCATGGCGCGGCGGCCGCACGCCGTGCCCGCCCCCGCGTCGGCGCTCCACGGCGCCGGCATGGGCGGCCTGGCGCGGTCGATGGGCATCCAGGCCGCGGCCCGCGCGGGGACGGCCGGGTCTCCACGCTGTTCCCGCCTCCCTCCTCGCCCTCCGCCTCGCCGTCCTCCTCGCCCTCCGCCTCGCCGTTCTCCTCGCCCTCCTCGCCCTCCTCGTCCTCCTCCTCGCCCTCCTCCTCGCCCCCCTCCTCGTCCTCCCCGCCCTCCTCCTCGCCCGCCTCCTCGCCCTCCCCGCCCCCCTCCTCGCCCTCCTCATCCTCCGCGCGGGCGGCCCTCGCTGTTCCCCATCTCCTCTTCGCCCTTCTTGCCCTCCTTGTTTTCGGGACCATCGGAATCGGTGCGGAGAGAATGGGCACAAAGACCGACAGCAGTTCCTGATCATGTTTGACAGGACTCGCCGTTGTCCCTTGAAGGCACAAAAGCGCCCGCCCAACAGCGGCCGCTGTTGATTTTGAACAACAGCTGTCGTTGTGCACTGTACCCGCATTCTTCGTACCCGTTTCGGGTGACCAATTTGTGGCGTTGGCTAAGCATACGCTTGTGGTTGACGCGTCCTGTCGGGAAATAGCGAAGCGTCGCACTGCCGACTTGGGCGTAGTGTGCAACATATTCTACGTTGCGGGGCCCGTTTTGCCCCTCTGTTCCTTCTCCTTCCCCTCCTCCTCGCCCTCTTCCTGCTCCTGCTCCAACTCCTCTCCTCGCTACATCTGGACATGCCAAATTCTACCCTCCTCTTCCCCCTGGCACTGTGCGGAAGAAATATGCAGCGTGTTGTTGTTTTACATGGCAGGTTCCAACGTGTTTATCGTTTTCGTTTTGTTTGTTTTCATGTGTTTGTTGTTGCACATCGATTGTGTTCGACGTGTCAGAATGTTGCGCCCGTTGCAGCGTGGGTCACATTTGCGGATCTCTTGGGCGCCTCCTATGGCCGCCTGTGCGCCTCTTGGGGCCCTCTTGCGGCGCCCTTGGGAGCGCTCTTGGTGCAATCTTGGAGGAGATCGATTCGTTCCATTTCGTTCCCCCCTCAGGAGCCCCAAACATGGCCTCTTGGGCCCTTCTTGGGACGCTCTGGGAGCGCTCTTGGGCGCTCCTTGGGCTCTCTTCAGCCTCTCGTGGGGCCCTCAGGGGTCCTTTTGGAGCTGTCTTGATGCCTCGGAAGGCTATCGGAAGCGAAAAGGCGAGAAGGTACACGTCATCGATTTTCCGTTGGTTCTTGTGAAGGATTTTGACCTCTTGGCGGCCTCCTGGGGGGCTCCGTGGCCACTCGGAGCCGTCGTGGAGCGGTTTGGGGGCTTCTTGGAGCCTCTTGGGAGCTATATGGAGCCATCTTGGGCTATCTTGGGCCGTCTTGGACGTCATCTTGGGCTCTCTGAGGCCCTACTGGTGCTGTCCTGGGCCATCTTAGATGCGCTGACCGCTCGCGGGGCGCCCCGTCCAGGTCCGGGAGAGGGGGCAGGGGGAGGAGTCAAGATACCCACCCACCCGCAACCCGTGTAGCTCACTCCAACCCGCCCTCCCAACACGTAAGTAACACCCGAGCCTGATTATTGTCAGCGGCCGTCTTTGGATGGACAGCTACTGAGAACCAAAGCCGACCCCAGGTGCGCGACGCTTGGGCGAGATGCGCCACGCGTGCGAGGGGCGCCGCGCGCGCCAGGCACCCCTGGGGCCCGAGCGTGCCAGGCACGATTGGTGCGCAAGATGCGCCACGTGCTCCGAGTGCGCCAGGTGTGCCGCGAACCCCAGCCGTGGCAGGTGCGCTACGTTCGGGACACGTGCAGAGTGCGTCAGGTGCGCCTGCGCACGTGACAGCACATATCGGGAAATATGTCGGCCCCCGCCAACCTTGTCGAACACCAATGTCCATCATTGTGTCTGGTGGGCTTGCGCACAGCAGGCCACGCGCCACCTCCCCCGCAGTCCCTGTCAAAAACCACTTGACAGTGATCGCGGGGTGGCCGCGCATGATCCAGATTTGGCCGCGCGGTGCTTCTTGTATTGTTTAATGTAAGGCATGGTAGCCCTGCGCACAGCAGGGAATATGCCGACACCCTGCCACACACAAAACAAAGTGCTCGCGGGCCGCACGAACATGACTCAAGACATTGTTTTTTGACGGACGGTGGGGGGGGACACATCGGGTTGGCCGCGCATGCTCCAAGTGTGAGGCAGAATGCGTTTCGTATTGCTTGTTGTCAGGGATGGTGGGGGGTGGCCCGCATGGGATCGGCATGGTCCTGGGTTGGCCGCCGGCCGGATGAGCGAGGGGGTGTATATTAATAGGTCATAGGAAACAATAACAAACCCATCCGCGAAGGGGAAAAGGGGGGTTGGAAGAGGTGCCTCTGTAGACCACCTACGCCCAGAGGGCTGGTTGGATTTCCAGGTGGGAGGGAGGGATGAGATGCAGGAGGGCTTGGAGGATGATAGACACATCGGAGGACGTGAATGCCGAGTACTGGGACAAGAAAGATACGAGAAGGGGTCGTGGAGGAGGAGGAGGAGGTGGAGGAGGGGTAGGAGGAGGAGGCGGAGGAGGTGGAGGAGGAGGAGGAGGAGGAGGGATGTTGCGATTGTGGATCTTCCCAGCCACCAGGAACCTGGAACCAGGAGTGGGAGATAATGAGCAGGAGGAGGAGGGATAGGAGAAACGAGGGGCGAGGAGGAAGAGGGAAGTGACATGGAATAGAAGAGGAGGGGCGTGGGTGAGGATCGAGGGAGGGCTGACAATCCGCCGCCCCCCCCGTCTCTCGCTCCCCATTCCCACTTCCTCGTCTCCCCATCAGCCCCCCTCTTTCTCCCCCCCTCCCCGTCCGCCGCTGGCCGTTCAAGTGCGGGTAATACTTATAGCGACGAGGAGAGGGAGGAGGAGGAAGGGAAGGAGGAGGAGGAGGAGGAGGAGGAGGAGGAGGAGGAGAAGAGGAGGAGGAGGAGAGAGGAGGAGGAGGGCGGAGGAAGAGAGGATGAGGAGGAGGAGGAGGAGGAGAGGAGGAGGAGGAGGGGGAGGGGGAGGGGAAGGGAAGGGGAGGGGGGAGGGGGGAGGAGGAGGAGGGGGAGCGGGAGGAGGAGCGAAGAGGAGGGTGGAGGGGAGAGGAGGAGGAGGAGGAGAGGGAGGAGGAGGAGGAGGAGGAGGAGAGGGAGGAGGAGGAGGAGGGCGGATGAGAGGAGGAGGAGGAGGAGGAGGAGAGGAGGAGGAGGAGGAGCAGGAGAAGCAGCAGGGGGAGGAGGGTGAGAGTACGAGGAGGAGGGGGAGGAGGAGCAGGATAAAGAGGATGAGGAGGAAAAGGAGGAGGAGGAGGAGAGCAGAAGGAAGTGGAGGAGGCGCGAGTGTGTCCCCCCGCCGAGAGAAGGAGGAGAGGGAGGAGGAGGAGGAGGAGGAGGAGGAGGAGGAGGAGGAGGAGGATACGGATGATGATGATTATGAGGAGCATGTCGAGGAGAGCGAGGAGGAAACAAGCGGAGACGGAGCAAGTAAGTTGTCGGTTCTTGAATGTTTACCATGCTTACCAAGAGGACGACAAGACAATAGTGTTATGTGTTTTTGTGTTTGCCCCATGTGCCTCGTGAAGTGCCCCTTACGGCTCGGGATGTGTGATGATGATGATGACGATACCGATGATGATGTTGCTGCCGATGATGATGATGATGATGATGATGATGATGATGATGATGATGATGATGATGATGATGATGATGATGATGATGATGATGATGATGATGATGCTGAGCTGTGATGATGATGATGATGATGATGATGATGATGATGATGATGATGATGCTGATGCTGACGATTGATGTTGTTGATGATGATGATGATGATGATGATGCTGATGATGATGATGATGATGATGATGATGATGCTGATGATGATGATGATGATGACTGATGATGATGATGATGATGATGATGATGATGATGATGATGATGATGATGATGATGCTGATGCTGATGCTGATGCTGATGCTGCTGATGATGATGATGATGATGATGATGATGATGAGGAGGAGGAGGAGGAGGAGGAGGAGGAGGAGGAGAAGGAGGAGCAGGAGCAGGAGGAGCAGGATGAGGAGCAAAAAGAGGAGGAAGGGCGAGTTTGTTCCCCAACGAGAGAAACAGGGTGGACCCAAACTGAAGACTCATGTATGGGCCCATTTGTAGCCAGTGCGCCTTGGACTTCCTCATGGAAGGGGGGGCGCCGCAACGCCGAGGCGCACCGGATTGGAGACGCACCGAGCCTCGATGGGGCCAGATTTTAACGGCATCCAGTGCACAGTGCGCCTCGGGGTCCTGGGGAAGGGAGCCCGAAACTCCGAGCGGAGGGGCACAGGTCCTGCCCGCGCTCATCTCTGCCCTCCCCCCCAACCTCGACCCGAGCCCCGGAGCCCAGCTTCCTGTTGTGGTGTGCGCCGGTGTGGATCGATCTGGGATGGCCATATAGGGCCCGAGACCGGGCGAGGCTGCCCGGCGTGAAGCAGCTGCAGCGTCCAGGTGCCCCCCTCCTCCCTCCTCCCTCCCTCCTCCCTCCCTCCTCCCTCCTCCCTCCTCCCTCCTCCCTCCTCCCCCCTCCCCCCTCCCCCTCCCCCCCTCCCCCCCCCCTCCCCTCCCCCTCCCCCCTCCACAATTACTCAATCTGAATACTCTCCTCCTTCCAGCGCAGCCGTCGGACACCACCCGGATCTTTTCTATTTTTTTCCGACGAGTGGTGGATTTGTTTGAAATTTCCACCCCGCTCCCGAGCCCATCCCCTCCCTGAAGCTGCAGTACAAGTCCAGAGTAAGGATGCGCTGCTTCATCCAGGCTGACCTGGCATCCCTGTTCCTTCGGCCTGGTCTAAGCCATGACGTCCCAGGAGCTCCAGACGCTAAACGGGACCTGAAAGGGTCTTGCATCCTTCCCTTGCGTCCTTACTCTAGATAATGGTTGCACACCCCCCATCGACCCCCGCCGTCGGCTCTGCCTGGCGTTGTGTTTCACAGCAGTGCCGTCCGAAGTACGGCTGTTGCACATGTGCCAATGCACCTATGACGTGCACGGTGTCGTTCTTCTTCGTCTTGTCTCTATTACTCGTAGATCTCTTCTCATCGTTATGATGATTATTTTTAGCAGTATTTGTTTCTGTTCTTCTTCCCCCCGATCCGATCCCCTTGTGCGACGCAGGCCTCCGGAAAGGTGGACTTCTTTGCGGCATCGGGCCCCCCCCTGCAGGGCTACGGGGCCCTTGCCAAGGAGCGCGCGGGGACTCGCCGCGCGGGCTCGATCGGCTCCCCTGGCATCGCTCGGACGTGTGATTTTTTTTCTCGGCGAGAACCATCGAGGAGCATCCTTGATCATTTGGCGACAAAGCCACGCACGAAACCGAAAAAAAACAGGGAATGGACGTCCGAGCGATGGCGAGCTCCTCGAGCCCTGGATCGACCCCATCGACCCCTCGATCGGGTCCTCGAGCCATGGACACTCCTCGACCCATCGATCCCCTGATCCCGCCCTCGGAGCCTCGATCCATCCCCGAGCCCCTGGATGCTTCCCCCATCTCGTCTCGGCACCCTCCGGCCCGACCGATGCCTCGGCGCCTCCCTCGTGCCCTCTCGGTGTCTCGTCCCCTCGATGTTTCCCCTCCCCAGGGGGGCGTCCGCGATTCGGTCGGGTTGGCTGCAGTCGGTTGCCTTCGGTCGGTTTGGCTCGGTCGGCTGCCGCGCCGTTGCTGCGTCGCGCCCTTCCAGGCGCCTGGCGGCCTGTCGGCGTCCGTCGGCTTCGGTCTCGCTATCAGTTCGGTCGCTTTTCGGCTGTGCTGTTGCCGTGGATGGCCTTGGGCAGAGGGGGGGCACACTGCAGTTGATTCGCGCATGCTTTCATCCGCTTCAAAATCTGCTGCATACAGTTGGGGCGCGCATCGAGGAGCCAGATACTTTTCGTCAGGGCATCCTGGATCTCATCGCTCCGCGCGCTGCGAAGGTGACTTCCCGCGGTCGTCAAAGAAGCTGCTGCACTCAGGGTGCTCCAGGTTTCCCCTGAGGTGCACCTCGTGCGCGGGTTTTCAGGGCCGGGCTTCTTGGAAGGGCTTTCCTGCGACCGCGACCGCACTGTGCCTCTGCTTCAAAATCTGCTGCCTGCTGCCGACTTCAGCCGACACCTGCCGCGACACCTGCTGCCTGCTGCCTCGATACGACTCGCGCCTCCTGGCGTCGGGAGGGCGCCAGAGAACCCGTCCGCACGGAGCGGCTCCGTGGAGCGAGCCCTTTTTGCTATCCCCGCGGTCGTCCGCCCGGAGTTGCCGCTGTCGACGACGTCGACGTCTTCTCTTTGTCCTCGTCCGCATCGTCGTCGTCATCGTTGCCCTCATGGGGGCAAGGGTCGAAGTGGAGGGGAACGAGATGGGGGAGGAGGAGGAGGAGGAGGAGGAGGAGGAGGAGGAGGAGGAGGAGGAGGATTCGGAACGACTGCGAAGCAATATTGGGAGGCGGAGGAGGAGGAGGACCATCACTTGGCTAATGGGGAGGCTAAGGGTTGGCCGACCGGACCCTAACCCGAAACCTCGTGGCACTGAGCCGCTGAGACGGCAGTGCGCTGCCGACGCTGAATGCGGTGCTTGGGCATGGCGTGGCCTTGCACACCAGGCCTCAGCAGCACCGTACCACCACCGCCCACGATCGTGGGGGGTGGGGAAGTGGGGCAGAGCCACTGTCGGGGCGGACTGGCAACCCTAGTCCAGCCTCGTGCTCAGAGGCCCCCGAGGGGTTGTCACCTGGCTGACGGAACCCCAAAGCTCGGGTTCTAGGGCTGGCTGCGTAACCGGCACCGTCAGTCCAGGAAAGAAACTCTGACTCCAGGAGACAGCTGTCGGCTGAGGCGAAGCTGCAGCCCTGTGCCGCAGAAGAGTGTGCAGCGCTCCTTCCTCCTGAGGCGGGGTACCTGACACGCGTGCAGGACCACACACGCACGCACACACGCACAGTACTCAGTTGGGCCCAGATGTGGCGTTGTACATCTGGCCACAATCCCGTTCCTGCGCCGCCTGTGGCGGGGAGGTGGGAAGGTGGATCTGGGCAGCAGTCAGGGTGGGCAAGGGAGCCCAAAGTCCACCCCCGTGCCCAGCAAAGAAGTTGCGCCAAACAGCACTCTGCAGTGAAAAGGACGGCATGCCTCGCCTGGCATGCGGTACCCCAAAGCTCGGCTACTAGGGCTGGCTGCGGGACACCAGCACCGCCAGTCGGAGCGAGATACAAAACCCCAGATCGAACCTGCATCGGGCCAAGGCGTAGCTGCGGTCGATGCCGCAGGAGAAAGAGAAAGAAATGAACGCTCCTTCCCCCTGAGTCGGGTTGCCTGACACGCGTGCGGGGAGCGCGCTCGCACACACGCACAAGTACACAGAGAATGAGGCGACGCCAGGACGACTCGGCACTGCCCACCCCTGGTGTAGAGAACGAGGTGGTGGAGGAGGAGGAGGAGGAGGAGGAGGAGGAGGAGGAGGAGGAGGAGGAGGAGGAGGAGGAGGAGGAGGAGGTGGGGGGGGAGGAGGAGGAGGAGGAGGAGGAGGAGGAGGAGGAGGAGGAGGAGAATGAGGAGGCGTGGCAGGAGACGGAGGAAGAGGAGGATGAGGAGGAGGAGCGGGAAGAGGAGGAGGGGGGCAGGGAGGAGAAGAGGGGACGGGGGACGGACAAACGGCGAAGAGGGGCTACCCTCTCTTCCTCTTTCTAATTACGATTGTTCCCTTTTTCACTGTTCTCCCATCCTTTTCCGCCCCCGCCGTCGTGGTCTTCATCGTCGTCGTCCTCCTCCTCCTCCTCCTTTCCACCCTCTGGTTCCTAGGGTACCAGACGGGCGGGTTGGGAAGGAGGAGGCGGAGGAGGATAAGGACGACGAGGAGAAGGGAGGGGAAGACGAGGTGGCCGAAGACGTGGAAGAGGCGATCGAGAGCGACGGGCGTGAAGGAGGAGGAGGAGGAGGAGGAGGAGGAGGAGGAGGAGGAGGAGGAGGAGGAGGAGGAGAAGGGGGAGGACGGGGCAGGGCACGCGAGGCAGGGAGACGCACGAGGCGACGACGACGACGACGACGGCCAGGAGGGGAGGACGAGGTGCACGGACATCGGCGGCGCGCCAAGGAGTCGAGCGAGCGGGGGAGGGCCTTCTCAGATATCGGGCCGTCCAGCCTTCTGAGGACCTCGTCAGGCTCGGGGCCTGCTGAGAGACATCTAACCCCTCTGCCTGGTCCTCCTCCTCCTCCTCCTCCTCCTCTTCCTCCTCCTCATCCCTCCTCCTCTAGTTTTTCGGCTCGCGAGGAGCTGCCGCCCCCCTTCGGGCGCCTGCGGGGTGCAGGCGAGGGGGATTCGGCTCCCGACGCGCGCTGAGACTAGCGCTCGCGCGACGGCGGCTCCCAGGGAGGCCGCCGCCCACCATCGAGCGCGACTTCGACGCAAGGAGGATCGCGCCCTCCTCCACGCCTGGGCGGGTCGCCTGTCTCCAGGCCTGGCGGCGAGGCTGCGCAGTGCGGCCCAGCGCCTGGACAGCCATCACGGCTCCTCAGCAGGGGCTATGGCGCCAGCGCCGGCCAAAGCGCAGGAGCAGCAGCCGCGGCAGAGGGTGCTACGAGGTTCGAAGAAGCCATACTGGAGCTGCTCCTGTGGCATGGACGGCAATTGGGCGTGCCGCATCGAGTGCACCTGTGGCAAGCATGCGCCCCAGCGCATCATCAACGCGGCCAAGAAGGCAGATGCTGCTGCACGAGCAGGTGATGCACCGTCAAAGCGAGCAGGAGGAAGCGGGCTCTCCGAGAAGCCCGCCCCTTGGTGCTCCAAGTTCAAGCTCATTGAAGCAGAGCTCGCGAAGTTGCGGAGTCTCGTCGGCAAGAGTGGCCCCACACCATGGACTCGGTCGGAAGGCGACCAGCACCAGGTCACGGAAGAGAAGAACGAGAAGGACCCCAGCTTCGCCAAGAGGACGGCCCTGCAGGAGAAGATCAACTATCACGAGCGCGCCCTCAAGGAAGCTGTCAAATATGAAGAGCAGGATGGTGCGGCACACGCGTACCACAAGGCAGAGATTGACAAGCTCAGGGAGCAGATCCGCGACCTGCGGCCCCCAGCAACGGCGTACAAGCTGGCGTCGCAGAAGCTGGAGCGCAGCAGAACGCAGCTCGACAAGCTCACGAAGGATCACGAGGAGATGCTGCTGCAGCTTCAACGACTGCAGGAGAAGATTTCGGAAAAGTCGGCATCGATCGAGGCGAAGAAAGTCGAGGTTGAGCAGTTCAAAGCGGAGGCAGAGCGTCATCAGCGGCAAGTGCAAGTTGCCCGAGGCGAAGCTTCCGATGAAGCTGGTCCGATCATCCCCGAGGATATCATGGCGCTCGACGTCAACCTCACGGACTTCCAGGAGGATCCAGGACTGCTGCAGTTCTATCACCAGTGCCGTGCTGACGCCAATTTCCAGAAGCTGCAAAAGCTGGTGCAAAGGAAGCTGGAGGTGTCCATCCCCAAGTCTCCTGCGTCAAGTAATGGGGCGCAAGTTCCTGTTGGCCCTGATTCTGATGACGGCCTTGATGGGTCAAGTAGCGGAGGCGAAGGCAACACCAATGGCGAGAACGGCGAGTCCTCCAAGCGGGCCAACGGCATCCAGTGGACCACGGAGGACGTCGAAGCTCTTCATACCAAGCTATGCAAGGGAGAACAAGGCAACGACATCTCCATGGACCAGCTATCCGACATGGTGGCCGATATCCAGAAAACCAAGTTTCGGAAAACAGATGAAGTGTCCGCAGTACCAACAGGAGGGTGTACATCCTAGCACCCTGCCGAGAGTAAGTGGGCTTCTCGTACGTCGTGGAAAGACATGTGCTGCCCCTGCGCCTGTATCCATGGTGAGCGAGCATTTGTTCGAGACCTTCAATGCTAGTCAAGGAAAGCGGACGCTTAAGCTTCGATTGGAGAGGACTCGTGCGTTGGCTGTTCTAGCGCAAGAAATAGGACACTATGACTGGGAATGCGAAGCACTCAGTACATGGGCTAGCTCCCGCAAGTGGCAGATGATGGTTATTCCTGGGAAGCCTACTGATGGACATCTCCCGTCAGGCGGATTAGCTATTTTCGCAAGGGAAGGCGTGGGGTTACGAGGCCCTGAGTATCCTGCATCTACGGCGGCTCGAAGACAAAGCGAGACGAATGAGCAGATTGCCGTCGGGTCTGAGCTGGTAGCCCATCGAGCGCAGCACGTGCTCGTGGAGTTGGAAGGATGGCCACCACTCAACGTCTTCAACATTTACCTGCACACGGCCGAGGGCATGACGACGAGGAATGCCAGGATCCTCATGAACGTAGGGCTCGCTATGGCAGGACAACAGTACCCATGCGTGGTAGGGGGCGATTGGAATATGTCGATCGAGGAGGTTGAGGCATCGGGTTTCCCAGTGCATGCACAAGTCGGACTTGTCAGCCCAGGCCAGGTCACATGCAGGGGACCGACCAGCGCAACAACGATTGATTTCTTCGCCCTAAGTTCTGGAGCCATGAGGCTCATGAGGAAATGCCAGGTGGACAAGACATGGCATAAGAAACCGCACCGACCTGTCCAGCTATCGCTATGTGGCCAAGGAACGACAATGCAATACCTTACATACGTTGGAGGGGCCAAGATTGCACCTGACATAGTTGTGGGCCCATTGTGGTACGACGCCGACTGGGAGTTCGAGCGGAGCTATGCTGCAGAAGCGTCCCGCCAAGCAGCGGTTGCTCCAGTAGCAGTGGCGTGGAAGGTACTATCACGAGCTTGGGGCTTCTGGGCGTGCAAGGCTGCAGTAAGGCTTGGCCACATCACGGGCACGTTCATCAAGGCACCAGAGCACTTCAAGGGCATGATCCGACCCAAGTGGATATCTTATGCATATGAGGGACAAGACGCTGAAGGTATCCAGGCAGTCGCTGATGGATGGCAATGGTTTGCAGATGCAGTCAGAGGGATCGCTATGCTCAAGAACGGCAGAGGCCAAGAGCAAGAAAAGGCAACTCGCTGATGAAATCCAAGGCTTCCTGGAGACCGATTATGTGGGCCAAAATGTTAATCATCGTCTAGACGCTTCTGTCACACGAGCAAGACGGTTGATTGTTCATGCCTCAACATCCAGCGAAGATCTACATGAATTTCTTGCTGAATGCGAAGAAGATAATGAGTATGCGAAGCAGCAGGCAGACCGAGATAGTGCTGCCCGCTGGAAGGACTGGTGCGATATTGCATGTGCGGGAGGCGCTGGGCGATTCCATCGTGCAACCAGGATCAACAGTGTGCAGGCGCCAACGGTAGTATGCAAGACCACCACAGACGGCATGAGCGGACACCCTCACCAGATTGTGTTGGACATGGAAGCCAAGCACCACAAACTCTGGCAGGCGACTGAGGAGGCACCGCACGTCTGGGTACCTGATCGCAGCACCATGGATAGACCTAGTCCAGGCATGATCAGAGCAGCGTCGAAGGAGTTCACCACGAAGACCTCGAGCAGCCTGGACGGCATCCACCCGTCGCATTTTCAGCACCTGAGCGATGAGTCTCTGGAGGGCCTCTGCGACATCTTCCAGGCGGTGGAGGCGATCGGAGTTTTTCCCATTCAACTGACGTGGATGGTGATGCCGATGTTGCCCAAAGCTGCTGGAGGACACAGGTTGATCATTCTGTACTCGGCGGCTTACAGAGTATGGCAAAAGATGAGAAGACCTGGACTCGACATGATCCAGCAGAGATTGGACCGCAACTACTGGGGAGCGGCATCGGGGAGAAGCGCAGTTGACAGTGCGTGGATCCTTGCAGCGGACAACGAGCAGAATGTATGTCAGAACAGGTTCGTGGTCACGATTGTCGCAGACTATAGCAAGTATTACGAGACGATCGGATTGGACCAGGCGCGCGACAAATTGATGCGCCTAGGCATGCCAGTCCCAATGATCAAGGTGGTATACAATCAATGGAAGGGGCCAAGGATCATACGACTGCGACTCCACCACGGAGGAGCACCAAGGCATGCGAACGCAGGGCTTCCAGCAGGCGATGCGTATGCAGACGTGGTGATAAAGGCTCACGCCGTCGAACAGTACGACATGTGCACGACTTTGCATCCGCTGGTGCGTTTCGCTTCCTACATTGATGACACAGCGTTTGGCGTCAACAGCAGTTGCAAGCAGAGGGTGATTGACCAGGCGGTGGATGCTACAAAAGGTTTCTTCAAGGTTGCACGGGCACTAGGGGCCAGCATCAACGAGAAGCTTGCCATCATTGCGAGCACCAAAGCTATAAGTGATGAAGCCAGTCGCCGACTTCACCTTGATTTGAAGATCAGCTTGAAGAGTACGGCGTATCTGGGCACTGACGTTTCTGGAGGCAGGGCTCGGAATGTCAAAGGTACGCGCGGGAAGTTTCGGGCAAGACAGAATGCGCATGGCAGAAGGCTGAGGAAGCTACGGAAGTTCAAGAAGGTGCTCGCTGGCAAAAAGACGGAGATAATTGGGAAGATCTACCGTGTTGGTGCGAGGCCTGCATACACGTTCGGGGTGGAGGTCAACGGGGTCAACGACGTGGAGCTACTGCAGTTAAGGCGGGAGTACAACAAGCACGTTAAGCCCAACCACGGCGGCACCTCCGCGAGCGCGAAGCTGGTGCTGCTAGGCGACCCCGCTGCCACCCAAGCACTGGCTCCTGCCCTCCAATGGTCAAGGATGGCATGGGCCGCCACAGCCAGGCCTGATACCGCAGCTGTTCCACTTGAATTGCTGGAAGCTTGGTGGAGAAGGGCAGTTACCGAACCTGGAGAAGTCAAGCAGTGGAGTAAAACACGTGGTCCCCTTCAGCGTGCAGCATTCTCAGTACAACGAGCTGGGTGGCAAACGCGTACAGGGTGCCTCTGGATCAACCATCGAGGCGATGAGGTGCATGCGGGGCAACTCACCCCTGGCCTTCTTGAAATGATGTTGAGGCAAGGCCTAGCAGTGCAGCATGAGAAGGCACTTGCGGAGAAGTGGGACATGCAGCCTTACACACGAGTCACCTTCGATATCCTTCGGCGACACGTCAAGTCCAGGAAGTTCAACAGATACCAGAAGTTCTGTATCATGAACTGCGCATGTGATGGAGTATGGACACGTCAAAAAGCGAAGGAGAAAGGATACCTAACGGACGGCAAGTGCGAGTGTGGGGACGAGGACACGCTGGTGCATAGGCTGGCGGAGTGCACTCGTCCAGAAGTCGTGGAAGCACGACATGAAGCTGGAATCCCCGAGTCGTTCCTTCAGGAGCTACGCCAAGCGCCAGATGATCGTGTCGTCACCCAAGGGGCCTTCGCATATCCTGAGTGGGAAATTCCTGAAATGCAACTAGGCACTGGCAGCGTGATTCTCGACGGTGATGGCAACGATTTCGATTGCACGCCCGAGACCATGGCTGCGACAGTGCTGGCTGAGACGGATTTGGAGATGGAGCTTTCTTTCGACGGGAGCTGCGCGAAGCCAGATATCCTGGAGCTACAACGTGCTGGATGGGCTATCGCTTTAATGGATCCACACTCGGACAAAGTACTATGTACGATGCACGCACCAGTGCCAGCTTCGCTTCCGCAATCCTCGGCGATGGCAGAGTATTTAGCCTACGCGTACACAGGACAGGTGGCAGACCGACCTACCAACGGATACGCGGACTTCATGGGCACGGTCAGACTGGCGGCTCTCACGCACGAGCAGCAGTTACGGTCCAAGTCGGCATACGCGTGCGTGGCCATGTTTGCTCAGAGCCTACCTGGATTCCATTTCCTCCGCAGTGTGACGCACGTGAAGGCACACCGTTCGGGAGCGGAGTATGCTGGCCTGGATGTGGCCACAAGGAGGATCACATATGCCAATGTCTATGCGGACGTTCGGGCCAAAGCTGGTGCGGCGATGCATGCAACCATCAGCGAGGATTTCGCGATGGCTATCGACACGGCCACTGTGAGGATCAAGCATTTCGCGCAGTTGGTGGCGGCCGTGCTACCCTTGTTTGATCGTGATGGGCAAGAGCGATGGACAAGGCGAGCTGCCCAAGTCAAGAGGGTAAGGAGTACGCGCGCCGATGGATGGCACCAGTGGGAGGAAGGAAGCTTCGGTCTTCAATGCATCGCGTGCTTGAAGCTCAACAGCCCAGGGATGGAAGTTACGCTCAATGGCTGCGCTGGCACCCCTACCTTCCTCAAGGCTTTCCTCAACCAACCACTCGGACATCACCTCGTGGCGGTGAACCAGAAGGGTGGCGGGCTCAGCGACGACGCGGTTCCCACGGTCTTTGTCTGCGTAGGCTGCGGTGCATGGGCACAACAACGCCGACGGCAGAAACTCCGAAGGCAGTGCAAGCCACCAACCAGACAAGGCATAGAAGTTCTGACGAATCTACGGCGGGGCTTAGGCCCACACAAGACGCTGGCGAGGCATATGGACTTGACGACCCCCCTGTGCAAGCTCATGCCCAAGACCCTGCCCCCGCTGGTCTCGAAGACCTGTGTCAGCCGACCTGTGGCGTTGGCGGAGGTCACGGGGCACGAGCACAAGATGGCAGCAATGATGGAAAGGATAAAGGCAAAGGAAAAGGCAAAGCGCGAGCAGGACGATGACAACAACACGATACTCGGACGCACGCGACATGGAGATCCTCAACAAGGGGGTAGTGTATGCACGGGAACGGGGGCGCCCACTGAGTCCTTGGCGGCCAGCGCGCCTGAGGCACATCAGTGTCGCCACGTCAATGGAATGCCCCCCGTGGTACAACAGCATGGCGATCACCTACCCGCAGCCGCTGAAGACGGAGTCGGTGATGATGACGGTGCACGCTGCAGCCGAGACGGAAAGGAGGCAGGAGCAGGGCCTCATCCGAGCAGCGAAGGTGGAAAGGAGGCAGGAGCAGGGCCTCAACCACATGACGGAGACGTCGGTCTCGCCAGGGACCGCGTCGGAAAGGGGGCAGGAGCAGGGCCCCAGCCGAGCGGTCGCGGCGGAAAGGAGGCAGGAGCAGGGCCTCAACCGCATGATGGAGGTGCGCAGCAGAGAGGACGAGCAAGGCAGCCAAGTCTCTGGGCACTTTTTCAGGCGGCATCGGGACGACGAACTGAGAGCGGGCAGAAGGACCATGGGCCGAATCCCATGGGAAGGGCAAGCGGGGATCTCGAGAAGCAGACGTTGAAGGCAATCATGGGCGCCCAGGCGCTCAGCGGCAACCACAGCGGGAACCATGCTGCTCGAGACCGCGCAGAGAACACGGGCAGCCTCCGAGGCCAGGAAGCGGCTGCGGTGGCAAGCACTACGAGGAGTTCTTCGAGAAGAAGAGCCGAGCCAATAGGCATGGAGGCGCCCAGCCAGGGGCAACGTGGTCGGAGAGCTGCGGCTGAGGGCGCACTCCAGGGAGCTAATGGCGTTACGAGGTGGGGTACTACGTGGAGTACAGCCTGCACAGCGCCTGTGGCCCTGGATGTGTCTCCCAGGGGCGGCGCGGAGGCGGCAGGGGTGATCCACCCTAGCCGCCTGTCCCCTGCGCGGCGAGGGGTTAGGCCGCAGCGGATGGCGGCGGCGCCCGACACGTTACAGGGCGTTGCCGATGCTACGACGAGGGGCGCTATGAGGAGTGCTCCCTGCACAGAGCCTGTGGCCCTGGATGTGTCTCCCAGGGGCGGCGTGCGGGGTACTACGCGGAGTACGGCCTGCACAGCGCCTGTGGCCCTGGATGTTTCCCCCAGGGGCGGCGCGGAGACTGCTGGGGCGCTCTGCCCACACCGCATGTCCCCTGCGCGGCGAGGGGTTAGGCCGCGGTGGCGCATGGCAGCGCCCCACGAGTCACAGGGAGATGCTGGCGTCGCGACGCGGGGCACTACGCGGAGCACTCCCTGTGCAGCGCCAGTGGCCCTGGACGTGTCACCCAGGGGCGGCGCGGAGGCGGCTGGGGCGACCTGCCCTAGCCGCCTTTCCCCTGCGCGGCGAGGGGTTAGGCCGCAGCGGATGTGGGCAGCACCTGTCGAGACGCAGGGAGCAGCTGACGCTCATACGAGGGGTACTACGTGGAGTACCTCCTGCACGGCGCCTGTGGCCCTGGAGGTGCCTCCCAGGGGCGGCGCGGAGGCGGCTGGGGCGCGCCGCCCCAGCCGCACTACCCCCTGCGCGGCGAGGGGTTAGGCCGCAGCGGCTCTGGCAGCGCCCGACGAGTCGCAGGCGCTGAGTGCCGCGCTGAGTGCCCGCGGCCGCGGGCGCTCGTGCGCGGCGGCCCCCGAGGGGGCGACCCGCGTCCGCGGGCGTGTCATCATCATCATCATCATCCCTCCTCTCTTCCTCCTCCTCCCTCCTCCTCCTCCTCTCTCTCCTCCTCCTCCTCCTCCTCCTCCTCCTGCTCCTCCCTCCTGCCCCTCCTCCTCCTCCTCCTCCTCCTTCCCCTCCTCCTCCTCCTCTTCCTGCTCCTCCTCCTCCTCCTCCTCCTCCTCCTCCTCCTCCTCCTCCTCCTCCTCTCCTCCTTTCTCCTCTCTCCTTTCTCCTCTCCCTCTCTCTCCTCTCTCCTCCTCCTCCTCCCCCCTCCCCCTCCCTCCTCCTCCTCCTCCTCCTCCTCCTCCTCCTCCTCCTCCTCCTCCTCCTCCTCCTCCTCCTCCTCCTCCTCCTCCTACTCCCCCTCTTCCTCCGACAACCTCGGGAGGCTCCTCCTCCTTTTTTTCCTCGTCCTCGTCCTCCTCCTCCTGCCCCTCCTCCTCCTGCTCCTCCCTCCCTCCTTCTCTCCCTTTCTCATTCCCTGCCTCCCTCCCTCTGTTATCCATAGCTCTCGGCCTTTGGGGACCCTTGCCGGGCCTCGGGGCCGTCACAAAACGACTCGGGACGAAAACCGGTCCCGGGGGAGTGGTGGAGAGGTTGGGGACCTTTAGTCTCGAACAAATTGAAGCGCCGGGCGTCTGGGAGCCCCCCAACTTGGGCGCACGGTGGCGGAGCGCTCCAGGGGGCTCGAGTTCCGGACCACGGAATTCGCCTGGGTTTGCGACAGTTTATGGTGATGTAGTTTGTGACTCTTCGATCTTCCTTTTCCCCGTCGCTCTCGTCTTTGTCATCCTCGTCGTCGTCTTCCTCGTCCTCGTCCTCCTCGTCCTCGTGGTCCTCCTCGTCCTTCTCGTCCTCCTCCTCGCCCTCCTCGTCGCCCTCGTCGTCCTCGTCGCTCTACTCCTCGTCCTCGTCGTCGTCCTCGTCGCCCTCGTCGCCCTCGTCCTCGCCGGCCGACGGCACGGACGGCGGCGGGCGCGCCGCCTCGCGATCGACTGCGCGAGCGGCACAGCAGGAGCCCCTGGCGGTGGGCGAGGCGCTGCTGGAGATCCCGCTCGCGGCGTGTCTGGCTCCGCCCCTCTTTCTCGGAGGAGGAGGAGGAGGTGGAGGGGGAGGAGGAGGACGAGGAGGAGGAGCAGGAGGAGGAGGAGGAGGAGGAGGAGGAGGAGCAGGGGGAGGGGAGGATGAGAGGGTCGAAGAAGAAAACACGCCGTGCACAGAAACTTTAGAGCGCTCCGCGCGGATTTCTCGTATCCGGACTGGGCCCCCCCGGGCGGCACCTTCCGCGCCGACCCCGACGCGCTCCGCGGGGGTGGCATGAAGTTTACGCTTAGGGCGTTTGTTCTTTCTCTCGAGTGGTTACCCATCGATCGTTGAAAGTAGGTATTTCTGGATTCCCAGAACCCAATCTACTTCAAGAGCCTTCCTACTTCAAGAATCGATGCGCTTTTGGTGCTTTTTGTAACTCTCTGGGCGGGCCCGAGCCCAATCTGTCCCTCCGAGGGCCCCTCTTGGGAGGCCCTCGTCGCACCGCTGGGTGGGCCTCGTGATCCTGGTCAGAGCGCACTCATAGAAGAGGTCCGGGGAGTGGCCATACAGTTGAAACCCATGCCAAGAAGCACCCTGCTTGCCTCCAGGGTGCCATGGTTTTCTCGGGTTTTTATGATCTTGCTATGGGAAGCGCGACGTTCCCACCAAAATCAATGGACGTCCTGGGGCTCAGGTCTGCGATTCTTGTGGACGATTTCTTGTGGACTCGCCTCCACTGTATCGGTACCGTTTGGTCATCCCATCTCCAGCCACGCGCGCATGGGGGCGTGTGGTGTGTGTGTGTGTGTCTACCACCTCCTGGACTAAAAAGTCCAGATCGGCCTTACAAGGCCCCTTGCCCCCTCGCTCACCGATTGTATCTGGAGCATTGACCCTCGATGGATCTTCGGCTCACGATTTCGGACATGGCCTCCAAGACGAACTCAAGACAACGCCGCGCGCCGAACAACGGCACAGCACCGCAAAACATTGATCACTAGAACCAGAAAGTTCTGTTTAGAATCGCGCGCGTCGAGACAAATAAACGCGCTTTGCAGAATCTTCCAAATATTGACGCTACTTACAGGCATCATAAGTCGGACTGAATTTGTTGTGAGGAAGTCTCGAGCGACATCGCACATTTCCGATCGCCTCTGAAAAACTCAGGTCCTCGGGAACCCGATCGGATTTTTTTCGAGGGCAGTCTTGGGCGAAATTCGAATTTCCGATCGTCGCCCCATTTGGCGACTGTAATATTTTTGGGGGTGAGGCATGAATCGGAAATCCGCCATGGCGGTCTCGGCAACATTGTACTGGGGCCCCGCGGCCTAACGGTACACGTTCAACGCTCAGTTTCCGCGACCTTTGCGCTCCGGACTTTGTATTCGGGGGGGTCGTAGGCCCGCCAGTTTCTCGGGGCGGAGAGCCGGTCAGGAGGAAGGGGAGCCAGATCTCTGGGGCTCCGACTTGTGAAGTAGACAGATCGCGACGTACTCCAGATTTCGTAATAAAAGGGAGGGGGTCTGGACCCTCCAAGACAAGCCATTTCAGACCTCCCCCGTGGGAGAACCCTCAAAAACATAGTCCCCAGACCCCCCAGGCCCTCCAAGATAGCCTGGAAGAGACCCCCCCCCGAAATGAGACCCCCCTCCCTTTATTACGAAATCTGGAGTAGGAGTTCTCGACCCGAGGTTTTCGGGCGGTCTCGTCCGCGGTCGGCGGCTGTCCGGCCTCGGGGGTGCCTTCCTGCGGCTGCGCGAACGGCGCCGCGGGCGCCCCAGGGGTGCCCGAACGGCGGCCGCCAAGGGGAGGAGGAGGAGGAGGAGGAGGAGGAGGAGGAGGAGGAGGAGGAGGAGGAGGAGGGAGGAGGAGGAGGAGGAGGAGGAGGAGGAGGAGGAGGAGGATCAGGAGGAATGGAAAAGGGAGGAGAGGAGGAGAACTATGGAGGAGGAGGCTCTGGTGCGCCCGGTGCGCGGCCCGCCGGCTCTGCAGGGGGCAGCGACAGGGGTCAGCCACGCGCGGAGGGGGGAGGAGGGAAGGGCTTCTCAGAAGCACCCCTTCTTCTTAGAAGGAGGGGGCCCTGTGTCCCCAGACCCCCTCGAGTTATGAAAAAATCACGACGGGAGGTTTCTCACTATTTTTGGCTTTGGGGGGCCCTTACCGGCCCTCGGGACCGTCAAAAAACGACTCAGGATGAAAAACCGGTCCCGGGGAACGGGTCGAGATCTCTGGGGTCGACGTAATGAAAAAATCATGACGTCGGGGGTCTGGGTCCTTTTGTGGGCCCCGGAAGCGGCAGGGCCGTTTTTTCACCGTTTTCCAGAAACATGTCCCTTGAACATGGAAGCGGCAACAAAAACGGCGGCCGGAAACGGCAAGAAAACGGCTCCAGGATGGGAACCGGAGCCGGAGCCGGATCCGGTCAAAAAGCGGCGACGGAACCGGTAAAACAACGGCGACGGAACCGGCAAAAAAACGGCACAACGGAACCGGTAAAAAAACGGCCCTGTCGTTTCCAGGGCCCACTAAGGCCCTGTCTATCAACGTAAGGCCGGCGCCTTCTGATAAGCCTTCCCCCCTCCCTCCAACCCATTGTACGCGCAGCCAACTTTTATTCCTCGTTCTCGTCCTCGTCCTCCTCGTCGTTTTCGTTTTCGTCCGTCGCGTCGTCCTCGTCCTCGTCGTCGTCGTTTGGCTCCGTGCTCGTGATCCAGAACATAGCAACAGTAGAAACATTATGCACGTTTAGAGTTTCCTCGCAGATGTCTCGTCCTGGCCTTGGTGTCGGCGGAGTGTCTGGGGGGAGGTGAGGAGGGGCGGGCCTTCTCAGAAGGCTCGGACTGACTCGGGCCTTGTGAGTAGTTGTTGAAGCCTTCCCCGAAGAAAGAAGACTCCTCAGAAGGCGCGAGGGCCTACGAGAAGCCCCGCCGCCCTTGAGAAGGCCTGCCCCTTTCTCGTTTCCCCCCCTCGCTCGCCGCCGACCTTTGTTCCGTCCTTTTCTCGCCCGGGCCTTGGCTGATGTCAAAACGATGGGGTAGTTTTGTGCTGCTTTCCATTGTGCCCGCAACCCCCTCCACCGCTGGAAGTGGTGGCGCCCTGCACGGCTGACTTCAGGCGTCGCTGCACCTGTCTCTGCCGACGCCGTGGCTCTCTCCACGGCCACCTGTCACTGCAGTTGGAGCCTTGCGAGCAAACAGTGTTGCTCGACAGAGTGAGAACGGCACACGCATAATTACATGTTCGGGGTTCCTCTCGGGATCGGCGTTGCGCTCCCCCTTGGCGGCGCCACGGGCGCCGCCCCTTGCGCGCTCCGCTCGCCACGGGAGGGGGGGGGGCCAGCGCCGATCCAAGACATCCGCGCGGAACTCCGGAAGTTTGTCTTTTCATGGTGCGTTTCGTTGTTTTTAGTCTCGGCGCGGCTCCAGGTGTTCAAGGACAACGCAGCTCCACGTTGTCAAATTGTTGGTAGAGCGGAAATCAACGGCAATGCCACGTGGAGCTGGGCCGAAATCGTCGCGAACGAGAAACGGAAAGCACGTCTGACGCTTCGCGTATCCCCGCCAACCCATCCAGACACGATCGTCAGGTGAGCTGTCTTGATGAGGCAGACCAGAAACACGCAGAGCGGCACCCGCCTTGGAGGCCTCTCGCGGGTGCGGAGAGGGCGGGGGCATGTGTTAGGAGAGTCGTCAACAAGGTAGGTTGGACAGGTCGACCTGGCGCCGTTTTGGTTTTATCGGGGACAGATTGGGGTCGCGATCGGCAAACGTAGACCCGTCACGGTTATGTCGTCGGGGAAGATTCCTGGCCCCACCACGTTGCAGATGTTTGTTCTTTTCCGAACAGCTACGGCAACGCATCATACTGTTACTCAAGCGGTGGCGAAGTGGACCACTTCGTTTATATGCTTGCCGGAACATGTTCTAATGTCCCGTTTGTGGTATGCACGAAATCTTATTAACATAGTTTTGGTTGGGAATGTGTTGTAACACATCGGGTGCATGTTCTAAGAACTTGTTTTTTGTTATTTGAACATGTTTGGATTATACGAACATGTCGTGGTAGGGCCATCGGAATGCCAGGACGCCCGGCCCGTGCTCAACAAATTGCCCGGAATTGGACAGGAGGGGGGAGGAGGAGGAAAAGGATGGGGTCGGAAGAGGTGGACGTGGAGGAGGACGAGGTTGAGGAAATAGGAGGAAGAGGAGGAGGAGGAGGAGGAGGAGGAGGAGGAGGAGGAGGAGGAGGAGGAGGAGGAGGAGGAGGAGGAGGAGGAGGAGGAGGAGGAGGAGGGAGGAGGAGGAGGGGGAGGAGGAGGAGGAGGAGGAGGAGGAGGAGGGAGGAGGAGGAGGAGGAGGAGGGGGAGGAGGAGGAAGAGGAGAAGAAGAGGAGGAGGAGGAGGAGGAATAGTAGAAGGAGAAGGAAGGGGAGGAGGAGGAGGAGGAGGTGGAGGAGGAGGACGAGGAGGAGGAGGACGAGGACGAGGAGGAGGACGAGGAGGAGGAGGTGGAGGAGGAGGAGGAGGAGGAGGAGGAGGAGGAGGAGGGGGAGGGGGAGGAGGACGAGGTTGCATGCGGCCCTGAATGTGTGACTCGTTTTTTTGTTTTCCGAACGGGTTCACTAACCGTACGATCATATTGCCCCGAATGCCAGAAGGGGAGGAAGAACAGGAGGAGGAGGAGGAGGAACAGGAGGAGGCTGAGGGGATGTCATGGTGGTCCTTGGGGCTTGTTGGAGCGTCCCCGATGCTTCGGGAAAACCTCTTGGAGCGTCTCTGGTCTCGTGGGGGCCTCTTGGGGGCCTCTTGAGGGCCTCCCTGGTGACGCTGGGCGCCTGCCTGGTGGTGCCATGCGCGTTTTTTGGTTATTTTGGGCTCCCCCGGGGCCATTTCGGAGGAGACCGATCAACGAAGGGGGGGGGGTCAAGTGAGGCCCCCCCCCCCCTCGGAGGCTCCAAGGTGGCCTCTGGGGTCCTGTTGGGCCGCTCTCGGACGCCTCACGGGCGCTCCGGGGGCCGCTCGGGGGCCGTCTTGGGCCCACTGTGCGGCTGTCCTGGGTCGTGCGAGGGCCGTCCTGCGGCCCGAAGTGCCGATCGGAGGCGAAAGGGCGAGCAGCCGGCAACACATGGAGTTCCCGCAGGTTTCTGAAGGACTCGGGCCTCTTGTTGGGACGTGCCTCAGGGGGCTGGAGTGGCACTAGGAAGCGTCCTGGGGCTGTTTTGGGTCGTCTTGGAGGCGTGACGGGGGCCATGGTGACGATCGATGTTGAGATTGTCTTGAGCTATCTTGGAGGCTGTCCTGGGCTGCCGAGAGGGCCCTCTCGGAGTCACCTCGGGCCAGCTTGTGCGCTCTGACGGCTCGGGGGGGACCCCCTGCCCAGGCCCAGGTGAGGGGGTATGGGGGAGAGGTACCCCCTCCCTCGAGCAGGGGAAGGATCGGGCCGGACAAAAGGGGGGGATTGGGAAAGGGGGGGGTACGACATTTGCTGCATGCAGCTGGTTTCGGCCCCACCGAGGGACCCATTCCTCGATACATAGTCGCCTCCGGCGCCGGGAGGCGCCGGGAAAATCAGCGACGTGAGCTGATTCTCAAACCCCCCCTTTGCTATCCCCCCCTTTCGCCCGACCCGAAAGGAGGGGTTGTGGCAGGGAACCGAAAACAATTTGTCAAACCACCCTGCCCAGAGGACTGGTGGGATTTGCCCCACAATTGAGCAACAATCGATTCGGGGGCCCCGGTGGATTGGCCGGAGGGTCGGCCGGAAGGTCGGGGTTGGCCGGCGGATTGGCCGGAGGATTGGCCGGAGGATTGGCCGGAGAGCGAGGTTTGCCAGAGGTTTTGCAGGGCAGTTTGCAGTTTTTCGGCAGCACGATCCAACCCTACCTTCACCGCTCATCGATTCAGGCAACTCGGTGGGAAGTGGGGGTGGGTTTCGGAATACGTCCAGCGCGTGGCGAAGTCCGAACACTACCCCGAGTCTCATCGATTCAGGAGAATCGATGGTTGGTGGGGGTAGGATTCCGATGCCGCCGCCCAGTTCTTCGAAAGGCATTTTTTTCCATAACGTGCAGCGCCCCTCAATCGGTTCCGCTGGTCCTGCCAGACGCGCCGGCGTTCGTGGACGAGCAGCAGAAGCTGATGCTGCGCCTCCTCCAGGAGGTTCGCCTGGGGAGCCCTTAGGGCAGGGGGATTGGGGGGCAGGGTAGGGGCATGTTCAGGGCACAGCAGAGAACCACAACACACATCGAGGTACATTTTTCTGGAGGGCCCCTCGGGGGAGAACCCACCGACCCCGATATGGACACCTGGTCAGTGCTTGTGGTCGATTCGGACGTCTGGAACGCCCACATCGGCCACAACCAGTACTGAGCTTGTTTCGGTGTGCTGATGTTTGCGGGCATGCCCAACATATCGCCAGGGTGCGTAGTGGGGTTCCATGCCAAGAAACACCCTGCTTTCCTCTAGGGTGCCCTGGGTTTCTTGGGTTTCGACGGCTCTGCCATGGAAAGCGCGACGCTCCCATACCAAAAATCAATGGACGTCCTGGGGTCTCAGGGTTGGTTCGGTTTCTTGTGGCAAGTCCCTCGTGGTCGGGCCCCCACTGCGGGGTTTCGTGTATTCTCGTGGGTTCCCGGCGGCTTTCCAGCCTTCAGCAGCTGCGCCCGGCAGAGGGGGCTTCCGAGGGTGTGAGAAGATCGCCCCGAAGGGCCGTGGGCAGTTCTTGACGCATCGCGTATCCCCGCCAGTTTAGCCTCGCCTGCTGGCCCAGACGACGCCTTCCGCTCCGTGTCCGCCGCCTCGGAGCCGCCGACCAAAAAAAAGTATCCCCGCCAGCGGCTCCCCCCCCAGTCGACGGCGCTCTCTTCTTAGCGGCAGCGAGGCTCGCCTTCTGTTTGCTCCTCCCTCCGCTGTCCTCTCGTTGCCTCCCCTCCCCCCTCCTGTTGCGCAGTTCGTGCGTGGTCCGCTCGCTTCGACTCTTGGGCGGCGTCCAGCGTCTCCCGGTGCGCTCGCGATCAAAACGTACCCCCGCCAGCCTTGAGCCCCGTCCCGCCCTGTGCCTGGCGTTGCTCGCCTCGTTGTATTTTCCCTTCGCAATCGCCCTCGGCCGCCTGTGTGAGTCTCGCTTCACACCCGGGCGTCGCTCGCTGCTCTGTTTTTGTTCCCTTCGCAGGCGGCATGGCCTGCACCTGACTGCTCGGCGTCCGACCCGCTTCGTGCGCCTGGGAGCCAAAAAGTAGCCTCCCTCCATCCCTCACTCCCTCCCTCCCTCCCTCCCTCCCTCTTCGCCAGCTCTGCCAGAAACGACGCCCAGGCGAGTGGAGGTCATCGGGGAAGTCTAGGAGCAACGACGGGCACGGCCGAACCGTTCGAAGGAGGAGGAGGAGAAGGAGGAGGATGGATGGATGAGGGAGGAGAGAGAAGGATGATGAACAGGAGGAGGAGGAGGAGGAGGAGGAGGAGGAGGAGGAGGAGGAGGAGAGGAGGAGGAGGGGGAGGAGGAGGAGGAGGAGGGAGGAGGAGGAGGGGAGGAGGAGGAGGAGGAGAGCAGGAGCAGGAGGAATAGGAAGCGGCAGTGGAGAGGGACAAGTAGGAAGAGTAGGATGAGGTCTGGGAGGGGGAGGGGGGGGGGGAGGAGGGAGGAAGAGGATGTGAGGGAGGGGGATGAGGGATGGGGATGGGGAGACAATGGCGAGCGATGGGGAGGAGGAGGAGGAGGAGGAGGAGGAGGAGGAGGAGGAGGAGGAGGAGGAGGAGCGAGGAGGACAATGGCGAGCTTGGGAGCCTCCTAGGCAGTCTGGGGAGCCTCTTGGCGGTCCCGAGGGCCTCTTGCGTACCTCGGGGAGCATATTGGGGCGTCTTGGGGGTCTCTCGGGAGCCTCTTGGGGCCTTCTTGGCGCCTCTTGGGGCCCTCTTGAGGCCCTCATGGAGCGCTCTTGGGAACTTTTCAAGGCACTCTTGGGGCCATCTTGGAGGACATCGATCAAAGAAGGTGATGGGCGCAACTCGCGCTGCCCCTCGGGAGCCCCCAACATCGCCTCTTAGAGCGCTCTTGGAGCGCTCTTGGGGACGTCTTGAGGCTTTCTTGGGCCTCTCTTGGGGTCCTCGTGGGCCATCTTGGAGCCATCTTGAGGCCTCGGAAGGCTTTCGAGAGCGAACGGGCGGCGGTGCACAAATCATTGGTTTGCCTAGGGTTTTTGAAGCATTTTGGCTTTTTGGAGGCCTCCTTGGATGTCTCGGAGGCTTCTTGGCGCCGTCCAGGGACGGTCTAGGGGCCTTTTGGAGCATCTTCGGAGCCATCTTGAGGCATCATAGCCTATCCTGAGGCATCTTTCAAGTCATCTTGGGCTCTCCGAGGCGCACTTGGAGCCGTCTTGGGCGAAACAGTACCGTCTGACACCGCGCCGTCCCCCCTTTCCAGGTCCAGGGGAGGGGGTAGGGGGAGGGGTCAAGACGCCTGCAAGGAGGAAGCCGTGTGGCTCATTCCCACTCACCCTCCCAACACACAAGTAGCACCGGACCAAACGACCAACTGTTTGAACCTCCGAACAGGCTCTGTCAACAACCAATGCAGAGGTCCCGACGGGACAATCGTAGTTCCGCCAGCTACGGCTCGAGTGCGACAGGAGAGGTGGGCGCGCGGCCGCTAGCGGGGTGCTCAAGGGACACTCTTGGGACCCTCTGAAGGCCGTCTTGGGCCCTTCTGAAGGCCGTCTTGGGGCCCTCTTGGGCGATCTCAGCGCCTCTTGGGCCTGGGCCGTTTGGGGGCGCTCTTGGACCGTCTTGGGACCTTCTTGGGGGCCGGTTGGGCCGTCTTGGGGCGGGCTGTTGGGCCTTGTGGTCTATTTTGGAGCGTCGGAAGCACGAAAGGGCGAGAGCCCCCAAAACACAGAAAAAAACATAATGCAAGTCAATGATTTCTGCCTCTTTGAGCCCTCTTCGCAGGCCTCTTGGAACGCTCTTGGAGCCTCTTGGAGGCCTCTTGGGCCTTCTTTGGGCCATCTTGTGCGTCTTGGGGCGCTCTTGGGCCGTCTTGGAGGCATCTTGGGCCCTCTTGGGCAATTCTTGGGGCCATCTTTGCTCGTCTTGGGGCCCTGTGGCCTCTGGAACATCCACGCGACCGAGCCAAGCGCCCAGATGCTCCGATGTTGAGGCAGAGTGTGTGTTTGCACTGTTTTTTGATAGGGATGATGGGGGGGTCCCTCATGGTATGCGCATGGTTCCCGATTGGCTGTCGGCCGGGTGGGGCAGGGGGGGGTTACCAACAGGGGGCAGTGCAACCCCCCCCCCGAGGGGGAAGAGGGGAGCTGGAAGAGGAAGCGCTGTGGACATCCCCACGCCCAGAGGGCTGGTGGGATTTTGTGACCCGAAAGCCCGGGGGCCGCGGCGGGAGGGGGCTTGGCTCGGGGGCGGATGCGTCGACCCCCAATGGCATGTCGATCGCCGATGGGGGGCCCTGGCCCAGGACTGCGGATTCGGCATCGGGGGTCTATCGCCGATCTGTCGTCGACGCATCGCCGAGCCCAGGTCGATGCCCCCCCCCTCTTGAGCCGGTCGATGTCTCCCACCTGGAGGAGGGAGAGGGGGAGGAGGAGGAGGAGGAGGAGGACGAGGAGAGGAGGTGGCAGGATGAGGAGGAGGAGGAGGCGGAGGAGGAGGGGAGGAGGAGGAGGCGGGAGGAGGGGGGAGGGGAGGAGGAGGAGGAGGAGGAGGAGGAGGGGAGGGAGGAGGGATGAGGAGGGGGAGGAGGAGGAGGGGGCGGAGGAGGAGGAGGAGGAGGAGGAGGAGGAGGAGGAGGAGGAGAAGGAGGAGGAGGAGGACCCCGACCTCCTAAATCATGGCGGAGCATTTGAGGCCGTTTTCGGCTTGCAGCGGCTCCTTGCCATGCCCCGTGTCCAGTCAACGAAGCACGGCTCGGGACGAGATGCTGGTCCCCAGGAGTCAAGCAGTGGCGAAGCGTTCTGGCTCGCCTTCAGCTCTACCAAATATTGTTGTAAGAACCTTTTTGTGGCTTCCACGAAATGTTCTTAGAACCTTTCTGGACTATATTGTTTTCACACATCGGGCAAATGTTCGAATAACATTGATATTGTTCTTAGAACGCTTCTGGGTTCTAAAAGCATCTCGTGGTAGGACTACAGGAATGCCGGGACGGTCGGTCCCTGTTCAAAGCTTCGGCAGCTCGAGGCCTCAGCTGGTCCTCGACAGCTCGCTGCTCCGACTCGGCGGCGAGCGACGGGGGGGAAGTGAGAGGGTGTGGGCCTCCGCGGAAGGCTTGCGAGCCCCCAGGGGCTTCCGAGAAGGTGGTCGGAGCCCTCCCCGAAGACGCAGGACGCTTCTCAGCAGGCGCGGGGGCGGCCGAGAGGTCCCGCCGCCTTCTGAGAGGGCCTCCTCCTCCTCCTCCTCGCTTCCCCCTCCCTCTCCCCCTCTTTCCCCTCCCCCACCCCCTCCCTCCTCCTCTCTCCTCCTCCTCCTCCCCCTCTCCTCTCCCCTCCTCCTCCTCCTCCTTCCCCTCGCCCCCTCCTCCTCCCCCTCCCCCTCCTCCTCCCCTCCTCTCCTCCTCCTCCTCCTCCTCCTCCCCCTCCTCCTCCCCCTCCTCCTCCCCCTCCTCCTCCTCCTCCTCCTCCTCAATTCGCCCCCCTCGCTCCCCGCCGGTCGAGGCATCGACCCTCCGCGCTGCGAGAAAGCAGGATGGCGATTCGGGATCCGAGCGTTCCGTCGGGCCTGCCCCTCTGCACCTTAGGCGATGCTTAAGAAAACCTAAGTTTTCGGCGAGAGTCTCGACTATTCGTAACGCTTCAATGTAAACCCTAAGATGTTAGTCGAAGTTCTGGGTTTTGATTCAAATTCTGAGACTCTGAGTTTCTTAACCCATGATTTCTTAAGCATTTTGCACGGTGTACAGGAGAACTATCCGAAGCAGTTCAAACAACTTCTCAGGGGACGCTCTTTTGGGGTTCTGCTTGAATCTGTTTGGGCATGTTAGGTGTGTTTTTGTTTGTGTTTCGTCCACGATCCGCCGTCGGGGGGACATGCCAGACCTCGTCCGAGCGCCTGGGGGGCGCTCACGCCGCGCGTCGCCCCAAGGGGCGGGGCTTTTTTTGTTAGACTGGGCTCCACACCTGCTGGCGCGGGCGTCGCTGCCATGGAGACTCTTGGATCAGCCCTTGCAGATCGAAGAAGAACGCGCTGCATATCGGAGGAGGAGAAGGTACCCATACCTCGAAGAAACACGCAACGCCATAAGCATAAACTTTTGGCGCTCCGCGCGGATTTCTTGGATCCGCGCCTGGGCCCCCCGGCAGCGCCTCCGGCGCCGCCCCTGGCGCGCTCCGCGCGCCAGGGAGGGGGGTCCAGCGCGAATCCAAGAAATCCGCGCGCAGCGCCAAAAGTTTATGTGTATGTGGTTTTGCTTTTTCTAGAAAATGTACCCGTACCTCTACCCTTCCCTCGTTCTCCCTTGTTTTGGGCATCCTGGGATGCCCTCGTCGCTACCGCTGGATTCGCTTTGAAATCTTGGTGAGCACGCACCCCTGGAGAGAGTTCTGGGGGGTAGCCTGTCGGTACTTTCTAGCCTACCAGCATACAGTCGGACCGAGGTATACGATCGAGGTAAGTTCGGGGAGGGTTCCTCGTGTTCTTCGTTTTTGTTGGATGTTGTTGTGCCTCCTCGGGGAGGGCATCCTCGATTCTTCAGTCTGGGCCAGCGGATGGTCTCTTGCTCTCGAGGCATATTCTGCTGTTCCAGGTTCGATTGTAACACATCTTTTCTGTTCTCCGCACGGGTTCTTTGACGATCGGCGCTGGGCTCCCCCCGGCGGCGACTCCGTGGACGCCCCCGGCGCGCTCCGCGCAGCAGGGAGGGGGGTCCAGCGCCGATCCAAGCGATGTTCGTGGACCTCCAGCAGTTTTGTGTTGATGCAGCAGCTTGTCCTCGAGCAAAACCTCTCCCAGCTGGGGACAGCTACGCTTGTGTCTACGCTTCTGTTTTTGGGTGCCCTTTTGGCCCTGTCTTGTGCTCCCCTTGGGTGCTCTTGGAATCTTTCTAGGGCCGCTCGTCCCTGGGATCTTTGAGTTCCCAAGATCATGTTCGGTAGTTTGCCTGGTTGTGCATAGCATTGCATTGTATTCCGCTGGGTTGCTTTCCGTTGCATGTGCAATTGCACGATTTCGTGATCCACATTGTATTGGTTAGCATCGCTCTACTTTGCTTTGATGTGCATTTCGTTGCATTGTTGTGCATTCGTGTTGCTAGTTTGTGCTTGTAATGCTTCGAGCTGCATTGGACCCCCATCTGGTTTGATTCGATGGCAATGCGTTGCACTGCGCTGCCGTGCTGGTTACTCTATTGCTTTCGCTGGTGTGCATAGCTTCGCACTGAATGGTCGGCAAATGTCGTTTCCGCGTTATAGGTGCATGATCCCCCATTGTCAAACCATTTGCGGGTAATGTCTTCAGTGGCAAAGGGACCTTGTGAAGGGCTGGGGCTGACTAGAACCAAAGCGCGCGCGAAGCGCCCGCGTGGTTCTAGTATCTATATACCTATGTACGGCGTACATTTCTCGGCATATAGCATACCATCAGCTTGTACACTATAGGGTGCGCCACGTCGATGTGTTCCACACAGATTGCAAAACAGTGGTTGCACAATATGTTGTGCACATAACATATTGCGCCACGTAAACAGCACCCATCTATTGCTTCACGTAGAGAGCGCCACATAGATCGCGCCACATGGATCGCGCACCATGGATTGCACAACGCATAACACATACACTTAGGTTACACCACATCGCCAACACGACATTCATAGTTCCACTTGATTTCGCATAGCTTAGAGTTTTCAGCCCATGCTGCACCACGCAGATGTCACAGCATGTATTGCTAGAAACACACTGGTTGGAGCCCACGCTTCTGAACATATCTACACTTGTATGTTTACACATCTACATACATCGATGTGTATATGTTTCTATAAATATATGTCCTGTCCCTCCTCCCTCCTCCTCCTCCTGTTGTAACTCCCTCACCCCTTGTCGGTTTCCCATGTCCCCCCTTTACCTCCCCCCACATCGGTTTTCGTTGCCCGTTCCCCCGCGAGGTGTTCAGCCCAACCCGATCGCAGTGGGCGCCCTACCTTGACACGCTGCCCAGGCCGATCGATTTGAGGATGTGGAGGAACATCCGCGGGAAGGACACGAGAGGGGAGGGCATGGGGGAGGGAGCGGAGGGGGGGGAGGAACAGAGCGATAAAGATGAAGCATGCGATGATCATGGCGATGGTGAGGATAAGAGGGGAGGGGGGAAGAGGAGGACGGGGAGACGGATGGAAGGAAGGGAGGCGAACGGCAGATCAGGAGGGGGAGGAGGGACACGGAGCGGATGATAGTGATGATGATTCGGATGTTCGTTCTGATGAATCGGATGCGGATGGGAGGATGAGGAGGAGGAGGATGAGGATTGAGGAGGTGTAGCAGATGATGGTGTTGATAATGTTGTGGGTTGATCGGGAGGAGGTGGTTGGATGAAGAGGAGGAGGGCGGTGATGATAATTATGAGGAGGAAGATGAGGGGTAGGAGGAGGAGGATGCAGGGTGTATCAAGTATTATCAGTATAGTGGCCTTGCAGTCCGTTGAGGTTATTGTATGGGAGATGGGGGATGAAACGGGCGGATGAAGAGGGATGACGTAACGAGGGAGGAGGAGCAGCAGCTTGAGGAGAGGCAGGGATCGGGTGAGAAGAGGAAGAGAGACCGTCAGCGAGAGAGAGAGAGAGTGAAAGGCGCGTTCGAAAGAGAGCGAGCGAGAAAGAGAGAGAGAGAGAGAGATAGCAAGAGACCATAACGATGTACCTATACGACCACCCTGCGGGTGATAAGGAGGTTGTGGGGGGGTGGGGGGAGGGGGGTGGCTCATGACGACAACTGTGATGAACGTGGCGGGACAATGATGAGCAACCATGATGAGCAACCGTGATGAGCAACCATGATGAGCAACCGGCGGGACAATGATGAGCAACCATAATGAGCAACCGGCGGGACAATGATGAGCAACCATAATGAGCAACCGGCGGGACAATGATGAGCAACCATGATGAGCAACCATGATAAGCAACCGGCGGGCAACCGACGTCACAATTCGGGCCACCGCTTGACAACACCGGGGGGGGAAACATTTGTGTTGGCGGACCCCTAGCGACAGCAGAGTGAATTCCTCTCGCTGGCCCACGCAGCTTCGCCTCGCACGCACGGCACGAGCACAAACTCGAAACTCGATTTCCCGGTGGGGGGACTCCGTTACACTGCGATCTCACCCCCGAACCTCCGAATTCAGATCCTTTCATAATCGGCCCCGGGGACGGTTTATTAGGTTACGCTTTCGAGGGTGGGGGGGCCGGATTATCAGGTTTCATTCCGCGAAGTTGAAGCACAGGGGTGCCGGTCTTATCAGGCACGTTTTGGGACACGGGCGGGGGGGTCGGCTGAATGTTGAATTATGTTCCCGTTTGGTTCACCATGCGACATGCTATGCAATCTTTCGAGTGAGTGGTTCAAGCTTTGCCTCCGCGGTGATACTGCCTCTACATGTGTGTGCTCTTGTCTGTCGCTGCGAAGAACAAACGGCACGATTAGAAGGAATACCCTGCAGCCTTTGGGCACCCGCGTTGGCAATAGGTTCAACATTTGAGTAACTGATTCGGCGAATATTTGTTTGGTATGGTTTTTTTTATGCATATCCAGCGTTGCCCAATTGCCCCTGTGTGACCATCATGGACCAACATTGCCCTGCATGGCCCAACTGCCTCTATCATAACGGACGGTCCACTTGCATCTACGGACATCAAGTTCCTCCGTCACCGTCGCACGCATTATGTTCAGCTGATCGCCGCTTTCATCATCACCGCTGTGATGCCCGTTGAACTTGCACGTGGTGCCAAGGATATCGCAATCAACTTGTGTGTTGCCATGATTGCCATCGTTGCCATGATTGCCATCGTTGCCATTGAGAGAGAACGATAATGAGAGAGGGCAGGAAAAAACAGCACGGCGGGAAGAGAGAGAAAGAGAGAGACATCCAAAGAGAGAGAGAGAGAGAAGGAGAAACCAGAGAGAGAGAGAGAGAGAGTGACTTAGCGAAATATCCAGAGAGAGAGAGAGAGAGAGACATGTCTAGACATGCATCGATTTAGTTCTACACGCATATATTTACATACGTGTGTATACATAAACATACATACACATGAGGTGCAACTATACAGAGAGAAATGGAGCAGGGTTATGCTGATGATGATGAGGGTTTGACGAGGGATCTGGGGTGCTGGATGCTGGGGAGGAGAAGGAGGGGGAGGAGAAGGAGGACGGGGAAGAGGGGAGGGATTGGAGAAGAGACGAGGATAGATGATGAGGAGGAGGACGAGGTCGAAAAGGACAGCGATAAATAATGATACGGTGATGGGGTGGAGAAGGAAGGGAGTTAGAAAGGAAGGGGATCTGATTAGGAGGGCGACTGAGGAGGGAGGGAGAGGGAGGCGAAGGAGGAGAAAAGGCAGAAGGAGGAGGACCATGGAGGATGCAGGGAGAGAATGATGAGGAGGCGGAGGATAATAATAATAATTGTGAATGGGATTGGGGCCAATTCCGAACTCATAAAACAAGCTCAACCTGCCTTTAAAACACTTGGTCCTGAGGCCCTTGATAACACGGTCAATAGGCTCGATGAGGAAGGTTCTACAAAAAGTTGGCCCGGCCACAAGGTCAACGAGCGGGGGATGCCGACTGGTCGTCCGCACGACCCCGTTCTGCTCTTGCTGCGGGCCCTACTACCATCGCAGTTGTGCAGTGATGCCCCCGCCAATTCTGCCCCGGGGGGAGGAGGAGGAGGAGGAGGCAGGACCAGGAGGGACGAGGAGGATGAGGGAGATGAGGAGGAAGGTGAGGGGAAGAATCAAGAGGGAAAGAAACACACAGACACAATTAATCGGCGATTCCCAGAAAAATATGGGAAAATATGGGAAGTGGGGGGGAAGACAAAAGCCCAGAAAATATGGGAACATACGGGGAATCTTTTTATTCGTGTGTATTTGTTTGTGTGTCCCAGGGCCCCTTCAAAGCAGGGGAGGAGGAGGCGTCGGGAGGAGAGAAGGGAGGCTACGGCCAGAAGCGTTGGCATCATTGACGGTTCGTGCGCAGCACGCTCCGTCGCGGGACGCTGAGCACGTCCCAGTCCCGAAGCATCGACGTTCTCGGCTCATCCACGGTCCCAGTCTTCACCACCCACCAAACCACCCCAACCCAACCCGAAGGGTCAGATTTACCCTCGATTTCTAGTGGGGGGGGGGTCCGGGAACATCGAAAAAACACGTATGGAGCCCATACCCCCCCCCAACCCGAAATTCGGGTCTTCGGGCTGGGTTGGGGTGGTCTGGTAGGTAGTCAAGTCTCACGACGCCGAGCGACATGTCGTGGATCAGTTTGAGAGACAGCGCGTCGGACGTGCCGCCGCCGTGACACGCTGACTCAAGACGCCTCGACCGCGCGAGGCGGGGGAGGTGGGAGAAGGAGCGTAGAGGGGGATCGTTCCAGGAAGCGCAGGCATTGGGGGAACTGCCAATGGCATTAACATGACAGCTCGGAGGTCCGCGCGGAGCTCTCGGATCGTCGCTCGACCCACCTCCCTGGCGCGCGGAGCGCGCCAGGGGCGGCGCTGGAGACGCCGCCAGGGAGCCCCGGCGCCGATCCGAGAAAGCCGCGCGGACCTCCGAGCTTTCTGTGCATGTCGTTCTTCGTTCCCCGTAGGCACGAATCCAGGCGCGCGGATGAGCGACTGGCCCCGTTCCCATACAGTCGGGCCGCTGAAGAAGGAGCCCTTTTCGCTTGGGAGGGGCTCCGTGTCCCTCGGTTGTTTTACCAGTGCTCCCTGGGTTTTCCTGAGGTTTCCCATGGGAGATCGGAGTCTAACTTATGGGAAAACGGGGCCTCGTTCCTTATTTGTCGTTCCTTAGGTCAACGCCCCGACTGTGCCGGATCCGCGCGCTCCGTCGCCGGGGCGGGCGGGCGGCGGCGACGCTTCTCGGGGGCGCCTTCTCCCCGATCGCGCCGCATCCACGGGCCCCTCGTCCGTGCTATGGCGCGTGCCCGAGGAATGGACAGATGGGCCGAGGGGTGTGATGACCGCACTGGGAGAACGAAACATGAGATAAGCATACAAACTCTGAGGTCCGCGCGGATTTCTTGGATCCGCGCTGGACCCCACTCCCTGGCGCGCTCCGCGCGCCAGGGGCGGCGCCGGAGGCGCCGCCAGAGGGGTCCAGCGCGGATCCGAGAAATTATGTCTTTATGCCATTTTTCGTTTCCCCATACACAGCCAAGCAGGGTGCGAAAGCGTATCGTGAGGGCCCCCCCCCAGAGTCGGCAGTCGTTTGCAGCGCGCTATGGACGAGTGGTGGAGGATGCGGAGGGCGAGGGCGAACACGAAAGAGCAGGAGAAAGAGAGAGCACCGGCAGGACGAGCAGCGTGAGGAGGGAAGCCCAAACACAGATACCATGAATCGTCGATCGCCAGGAAAATATGGGAAGTGGGGGGGGGACACGCACACCCAGGAGATACGGGGAAGTGGGGGGGGAGCGGGGGAAAAACATATGGGGAGATGTTGGGACTGCTGGGCTCTGTTTTTTTGTCTGTGTGTCACAGGGCCCCATTCAAGAGAGCGAGATGCGGCCCCCCCTCCTCCTCCTGCTCCTCTTCCTCCTCCTCCTCCTCCTCTCCCTCTTCCTCCTTCCTCCTCCTCCTCCTCCTGCTCCTCCTTCTTCCTCCTTCTACTTCTCCTCCTGCTCCTCCTCCTCCTCCTCCTCGTTCTCCTCCTCCGCCTCCTCCTCCTCCTCCTCCTCCTCCTCCTCCAGGAGGGGAGACGGCACACAGACAAAGAATCGTCGATGCCCTGGTGATTGTTCTCTTATTCATTGTTTCGCCGATCGGCGCGGGCCCTCGCCCCCCCCTCCCCCGCCCCATGGAGTAAATCTTGGCTGTTTTGGGCGCCTGTTTCAAGCAGGTGGACGGCTCCCCATCAGCTTCCCCATGGGAGCATTGTTCCGAACAGTCGCACTAAGCAGACATACAGAGCCAGACCCCCCTCTCCCCCCGCCTTCCGCCCAATGTCGGAACGCCGAATAAGAAAACATCCACCTGGAAGAGGTCGGACGACGTGGCAAGTGGGGGGGTGGGCAGACGAGTGTCAATAGAGTAAGGCGAACATGCTGGGAATCCAGGGAGTGGTGTCTACCTATCTGTGTGTCCCTGGGCCCCCTCTCCCCCTCTCTGCTCCCTTCCTGCCGCCCCCGGCCGAGCGGCAGCACGGAAGCAGCCGCCGGTGGCAACCCTCACGGGCGTTGCTCTTGACAGCGTCGGCCCAACCCGGTGGGAGAGGAGTTGGCTTTGCAGGGTTGGCCGGTACTGCTCAGAGACCGCCTCTGCGCACCAGCCCGCTGTCGAAACGTCGGACTGCCTCAGCCCGTTTGCCCGGATAATTATGGCAACCCAGGCGCCCTCGTCGTCGCGCCTGTCGTCGCAATGTCGTCCTCGTCGTTGACGTCATCGTCGTCGTCCTCGTCGTCGTCGTCCTCCTCGTCCTCGTCGACGCCGTCGCCTTCGCCCGTCCCCCCTACCCCGGGAGCGCCTCGCCGCACGTCGTCGTCCTCGTCGCCTGCGCCTTGCCCACCGCCGTGGCCGCGGTCCTCGCCGCCGACGTCGTCGCGCTCGGCGACGCCGGCGTCGACGACTGCGTCGTCGCCGTGTCGTCGTCGCCGTCGTCGTCGGCGGCGTCGTCGTCGTCGATCTCGTCGTCGCCGACGTCGTCGTCGTCGACGTCGGCGGCGTCGTCGTCGACGTCGTTTTTCTCGTCGTCGTCGTCGTCGCCGTCGGCGGCGTCGTCGTCGTCGATCTCGTCGGCGTCGTCGTCGTCGTCGTCGTCGATCTCGTCGACGTCGACGTCGTCGTCGTCGTCGGGGTCCTCGTCGACGCCGGCGAGCGGCCGGCGGACGCCTGCGGCCGGGCGCTGGCCAGCGCGGCGCCCGCGCCGGCCGCCGCGCCGCCCGGCCGCCCGCCAGGGAGTTCCCCACCGTGCCGCTGTGGTACTCGGCGCGCCGCCCGGCGCCCGTGGGGGTGTTGCTAGAGGTGCTCCTCCTTCTCCTCCCCCTCCTCCTCCTCCTTCTCCTCCTCCTCCTCCTCCTCCTCCTCCTCCTCCTCCTCGTCCTCCCCTGACCCCGCTTCATCAGCTCGGCCGCCAAGGTCGAGGGTTGCCAGAGGTGCCCCTGGCCCAAGGTGCCCCCGGGATTCCCAAGGAGGCCCCCACGGCCTCCAAAGCCCCCCATCACGAGGCACAGAGGGCCCCAGGGGCTCCAGAATGGAGCGGGAAGCTGGGGGCACCTTGGGCCAGGGGCACTTCTAGCAACACCCGAACCGTGGGGTTGCCGCCGCCCGCTGCGGCCGCCGCTCGGAGGGAAGGGTCACCGAGGTATGTACCCAGACCCCCTCGAGCTGTGAAGGGATCACGACGGAAGGTGTTTCCTCATTTTCGGCCTGCGGGGGCCCCTACCGCGCCCCGGGACCGTCAAAACACGACTCAGGACGGAGCACAGGTCCAGGGGAACGGGTCGAGATTTGTGAGGGTCGAAGCTATGAAGAAAATCATGACGTCGAGGGTCTGGGAGGGGCAACCGAAATAAGTATTCAGTTTTGCTCCCCCCCCCGCCCCCCTGTTTCTCTCCTCCTGCTCCTCCTCCTCCTCCTCCTCCTCCTCCTCCTCCTCCTCCTCCTCCTCCTACTCGTGATTCTGGGCCTCCTGTATGGGGTCGGAGTAGATGGTGTCGGAGGATCGCGCCGCATCGCCGATGCATCGGCGATGCGGCTCGATGCGGAGCCCGATTTTCTTCACACCGACGTCGCCTATTCATCGCCAATGCATCCCCGATGCATCGCCGATACATCACCGATGTATCGTCGATGCGGCGCGATCCTCCGACCTCATCTACTCCGATCACGATCCCATCTAGGAGGCCTCTAGTGATCGTAGTCCGCGTCGTCATCGTCGTCGTTGTCATTGTTGTTGTGCGGCGGGTCTCGCGGAGAAATAATCATTGGTCCACTTTTGGTGGGACGCCAGTCCGTCAACAGGGGCGTCGAATTGATAATTAGTTTCCACCATTCGGGACAGGCTCTCTAACTTACGTCGGTTACCCATTGAGGGAAGAAACGCTGGGCCCATGACCAAGATCAAGGGCGCCATGTGATTCGCGCTTCGCGCAGCGCGAATCACGAAATATAGGCGCCCTTGAAGATTTCGAGGAGGACATGTGCCCATACCGCTACCATTCCCTCGTTTCCCCCGGTTAGCCCTCGTCGCCGCTGCTGCTGGATTCGCCTCGAATTTCTGATCAGAACGCATGCCGGGAGAAGTCCGTTGAGTAGCGGTATCGGTACGCATTGGTTTCCCCACCATCGAGGGAAGACACACGGGGACCACGACTGAGATGCCGCTGGATTTTGCCGACGCCGATATTGGTCATGGTCCATGTCGACCGTGGCCAACTCCTGGGATTATCCACGAATGGACGCTGGCCAATATCGACGCTGACCGAGATGAGCACAGCAGTTCTACGTTCAGCCCTGGTCGTGGCCCCCGTCTTTGTCCCCTCCGGCCCATGCCGCTACCCCGCCCCTCGGTCTCGCCTGTCTGGGTCTCTCGGCGACCCTCGCCGCCACCGCTGGATTCGCCTCGAAATTGTGGTCAGAGCGCTCCCCGGGAGCGGTCCGGGGCGTAGCGGTATGGGTACACCTTAGGCGATGCTTAAGAAAACTTAAGGTTTCGGCCAGAGTCTCGATTATTCTTATTGTTTCAATGTGAATCCTAACATTTCGATCGAAATTTTGGGTTTGATTCAAATTCTGAGACTCTGAATTTCTCAACCCATGATTTCTTAAGCATTTCGCAGGGTGTACGTCGTCGTCGCGGTTTTGGCCGCCCTCTTCGGCGCCACGACGGCCCGAGGTTTCGTCGGTTTGCAGAGGCTGCCCGGCCTCGGGGTGCCCTTCAGAAGGGCTGCGCCTCGTCGAGCGCGCTCTGGGAGGGCCCGAGTCGTCCCGAACGCCCGCCACAGGTCGGAGCTACGGCTCGAACGCCACCGCCAGTAGGAGGATAAGGAGGAGGAGGAGGAGGAGGAGGAGGAGGAGGAGGAGGAGGAGGAGGAGGAGGAGGAGGAGGAGTGGGAGGAGTGGGAGGAGATACTGCTGACGGACTGCCGTGCCGTCCTCTTGCTTCATCTTTTGCCGTTGTCCCACTTAGTGCATGGGGAAGAGGATGCGGCTGGGGGATTATTTGTCGAGTATTCTTGTGCGTCGGCAGTCCTCACTTAGTTCCCGACCGAAGATACCTGTGTGCTCATTCTTGGGAGAGGGTTCTCAAAACGACCTATTGGGGCCCTGGGGAAGGAGACCAGGGCGAGGAGGACGGGGGATGTGGAGGATGGGCGAGGAGGAGCAGTGAGGAATAGATGTTGGTAGGTAGGAGGGGCCATAGGATGGTGGTTAAGGGGGTTGATGCAGATCCGGGCAACTGGGCGACGGTGATGTCGAGGAGCGCGTGCGGGCGCTGGGAGGCGGCGGGAACTCCTGCGCAGCACGGGAAGACACACGTCTAGTTGCGCTGCCACGCGATTCCGCCACCGCGCTCGGACCGGGGGAAGAGGAGGAGTAGGAGGAGGAGGAGGAGGAGGAGGAGCAGGAGCAGGAGCAGGAGCAGGAGCAGGAGCAGCAGGAAGAGCAGGAGGAGGAGGAGGAAGAGGAGGAGGAGGAGGAAGAGGAGGAGGAGGAGGAATAGGAGGACAAGGAGGAGGAGGACAAGGAGGAGGAGGGGGGAGGGTCTATGGACAACACCCTCCCCAGGCGATGTATTTGTGACGATGTTCTGCCTTGAAGAGGGCAAGAAACGGGGCGCCTCGGACCTTAGGGGGGTCCGGTGGGGGGGAGGGGGGGTGTCCCGGGGCCTCCCCCCCATCCTCCTCAGGCGATGTATTTGTAACGATACTTTGCCTGGGAAGGGGCAACACAAAAACGCAGGGACGTGGCCGCAGCAAGGAGCGCATCTCTCGGGCTTTTCGCTCCGGGTGGGCATATAGAAGCTTTGCCCCGCAGCAAGAGAGGGGCCCGACGTACACCAGCTGGTGCACGCACGTGGTCGGATCCTGGAGGGTTGCCCAGGGGGTGTCGTCCAGATCCACGAGAGGTTGTCGGGCACGGGTCGACGACGACACAGGTGAACCAGGACACGGAAAACCAGGGAAACGACACCTTTTTCTGCAAAGTCCGATTTTGTTCAGCACCCGTGCATTTCTGTTTGCTGCGCTGCAGGCTTCGGCCTTGTGTCAGGGTTCATGGGGGTCTTGCATGCTTTCGGGGCCTCTGTCCGGGTTGGTTCTGGAAGTGTTGTCATGCAGGGTTGGACCTAAACGGTGTTTTGGCGATTTCGTGGGCCGTTTTCGTTTCGACTTCGTTTTGGGCAGAGGCGGGTTGAAGACAAAACGAGGGAAAACGAAAACACAACGAAAACGAAAAACCGTTTAGGTTCAGCCCTGTTGTTCTGCAGTCTTTCGTTCGTGCCGCCGTCTGGAAAAATGCGTCTCAAGGGATGTCGGGTGTCTGGGTCGAGCGCGTCTGGGCTTACAGAGCCCTGCAAGAGTGTCCGCGCGCTCTGCGCGCAGAATCTCGCGGCTGGCCAGGCCAGCGCGCTAAAGGCCGTTGAGCGATGTGCGTGTTGCAATGCATTGCCCGAACATCCGAGTTGGTTTTGCTCCTTCTCTTCCTCCTCCGTCTCGATGGGCCGGTTCGATAGCCCCCTCCCTTCGTATCCCCCCTTCGTCCGAAAGGATAGAGGAAGAGAGAAGGAGAGAGAGAGAGAGAGAGAGAGAGAGAGAGCGAGCGAGCTGGGAGCGGTAGGATGCGGCAGGAGCGAAGGACGGAGGTCAGGTCAGCAAGAGGACCGCGACGACAGGGAAGTTCCTCCGCCTCCTCTCCTCCTCTCCCTCCTCGCCGCCCTGGAGGCGGCCTCGCGGCGGGGGCCCTCGGCGGCCGCGCCGCCGCGCGCCCGAGGCGGAGGAGCTGCGGCTGCTGCGCGGCACCTCGGTGGACGCGCTGCTGGCGGGCAGGCGCGCCGGCCCTGGCCGCGGGCCCGGGCCGCCGGGGGGGGGGGGGGGCGGGCCCTCGGTCTCGTCGGGGGGGACGGGCCCTCGGCGCCGCCCAAGGCGCCGCCCAAGGCGCCGCGTCGGCCTCCTCGCCAGCGCGGCAAGAGGGCCCGCGCCCCGGCCCCGCGAGACGCCGCCGCCCGTCGGGCGGGCCCCGGCCCCGCCCGGCGGGTTCGGGTTTGTCCGGGGCGGCAAAGAGGGGGGTGATGACTAGGGGGGGGGGTGGACATCACGGCGTGGGCCATGATCTTACCCCAGATTTCATGGCGCCTCTTCTTCTTTCATGACGTCCCTGGCCCCCCCCCGCTGGGCCGCGCACGTGCCGCCGGTCATGATTTGCACCCCCCTCTCTTGGACACCCCCCTCTTGGCCGCTCCCGATCTCGGAGGGGGGGGAGAGTACCCAGATCTCGGTATCGTTTCACCAATCCCCATCCCCAGCCTCGGCACGACCGGCATGGGTACGGAGAGAATGGCCACGATGCCCAACAGCAGTTCTGGCTCATCTTGAGCAGGACTCGCTGGCTGCGCCGCCGCGGCCTGTGTCCATTCGAGACAGAAGGCCGCCTGCCCAACAGCGGCCGCCGTCGGTTTGGGACAACACTTGTTGGGCATTGTGCCCATTTTTCCGTACCCATTTCGGGCGTCCAAACCAGACTTCGGTATCGTGCAACCAATCCCCATCCTCGGAAATTGGAGCACATACATTACCGGTGGCTGGCGGTTTTTCAATCCCAGGACTTCTTTGGGGGGTCGGGGGCGACGTCAGGGTGGGGTGGCGTATACTGTTTGTACCATTTCCCAATGGGAACAACAAAAAAAAACACCAGGATCCCGTATACACCAGGATCCGTGTTCCTGTGCGCATTTCAGTGCGGGGCCGGAAAAAGCGTCGCTGTAGAGCATCGTTTAACCATTCCCCATCCCCATCCCCTTCGAAACCCCCACCAAATTGCCCCCCCCCCCCCCCCAGTTGGGGATGCACCCCTTCTAAGACTGAAGGGAACGACCTATGTCCCCACCTAGGGGGGTAGATCGGCTAGTGGGGCCCGGGCCACGCCGCCAGGGATGGGGATCGGTTACATGGTACTCACATACCTCGGGAGCCTTGAGACGGGGGTCAGTGCAAACGGGGGTCAGCCAGGGCGCCCGATCTTGCAGGATCCTGCAGGGCCAGGGTCGCATTCACTCGGGCTTGGGCGCAGGATCCTGCAGGACCTTGCAGGATCCTTCGCACTGGCCCAGGTCTGGGCGCAGGAGTTTGCACGGTTTTGCAAGGCCTGGTGCACCCAGGTCTGGATTGGCCCAGGTAAGAAGATCCCCGAATGAAGCTACCTTTACACTCATGTCGTTACTCATGTCGTCTGTTAAGAAATTCGGGGGCGAAAGCTGGGTTTCGCACCGGGGTTAAGAAATTCACCGAAGCTGGGTCTCAATTTCTTAACAAATAATTTCTTAACACAAGTTATGAGTGTACATGGTTTTCGCCTTCTCGGGCCTCCTGGGAGGGCCTCGTCGCCACCACCGCCCTCGCCTCGAACGTCTGGGCAGGACGCCCCCCGGGGGAGGTTCGGGGAGGAGCGGTATCGGTACCCGTTGGTTTTTTCTCACGGGGGCTCTGGCGGTCGTCGGTCGTCGATCGCCCGGCCCGTGGTCGGTCTGCGGTCGTCGGTCGCCAGGAGGGAGAGAAGGACGCACACGCACATGCATCCGCGCCGGTTTCGAATACGTGCGCGGTGCGCGAGCGCTCGTATCTCCAGGCCTCCCGTATGGGGCCCGAGCAGATGGGGTCGGGGGATCGCGCTGCATCGCCGATGCATCGTCGATGCGGCTCGATGTGGCGCCAGATCTTCCCCGCGCCGATCGCGGATGCGTGGCCGACGCATCGCCGATGCATCGCCGGCGTGTTGGCGATGCGACGCGCGCCACATGGCCCCCGGGAAGGGTCCGGGGGCCGCTCTTCAGCCGATTTGGCCTCATCCCCCATCCTGACCGATGTTTTGTTTTCCCAGCCGATTCGGACACCCCGGCGGCCTCCAAGGTCGGTCCATCCGTCGGTCGGTTGGTCGCTTGTCGTTGCGCTCACATCGTCGTCGTTGTCGTCGTCGCGCGTTCCTCGTCCCTGTCGTCACAGTTGTCGATCTGCCGCTGCCCCCGTGCTCTCGGAAACCAAGGCGAAGCGATCCGATTTATTAGATCAGGCGGCAACAAGGTATGCGAAGCCAGCGCAGAAGTGAAAGAGGTCCTCTCTCCCTCGTGCTCGTCCTCATCTTTCTCTTCGTCCTCCTCTCCCTTCGGTTCACTGTAGTAGCTCCCTCCTTCCCGCTCGTCCTCGCCTCCTCGTCCTCGCATCCCGCACATCCTCGTGCTCCCCCCGTGCGGTTGGTCCTTGCCTCTCGCCTGTCGTCGAGCCTCGCTGCCCCCTCCTCGCCCTTCGGGGGGCGAGGAGACGGAGAAGGCGGACGGTCCAGATTTTGTAATTTAAAGGCTGCCGCCTCTGCCGCCGACCCCAAATCAGGCCTCGTGTTTTCTTTGGTTTCAGGTGGTCCCCGCGAGCTTTCCTGCAACAGGGGGTAGTGTTCATATGGAGTATGGGTAGGCCAGGGCAATGCGCGCGTGTGTTTGGGCGTGTTTTTGTCTTCTCTTTCTCTCGCTCTCTTCCTCTCTCCTTTGTGTCTTCTGCGGTTGTCTTCGAATCTTTTGCGGGAGTTTTGGGTCCATCTGGGGCGTCTTGAGTCAATAATTGTTTCTTTCGGGGCCGTTTTGGCCCGACGTGGGCGCTGTCTTGGGGTCGTCGTCGTGGCCCCTTTTGGGGCTATCTAGGTTCACGAGGGCAGCCCTGAGAGATTCGAGAATTCAGAGTCCTGGTCGCTTCAAGACTCCTGTGGATGAGGACTGAGGCATTCGGCCCCAGGACACGCCCACTCCGTGCCCGAGGCACGGTGGCGGATTCCGATCCACTCTGAGGGACTTACATTCACCATTGCCTTGGGCCCAGCGGGGAAGGAGGAGGAGGAAGAATACGAGGATGAGCCGGAGGAAGAGGAGCAAGGAGAGGTGGAGGAGAGGAGGAGGAGGAGGAGGAGGAGGCGGAGCAAGAGGGGGAGGAGGGGGGGAATGAGACGCAGGAGGAGATGCGCCGTTGCCGCGCCCGTGCCTGCGCGCCCACGGCGGGCTCGAGTCCTCCCCTTTGGGGACTGGGGGTTGGCGTGTCAGGGTTATCCGCACACCTGGGAGCCTCATCGGAGGATCGCGTGGAACCCTTCTTCACGGGCCGAGTTGGAGGGGGAGGGGGGGGGGGAACGATGGGGACACGGACAGAAGGCTCTGGTTCATGGGTTATGGGTGAGAGATTTCTTGTATGTGTATCGGGATCTCGCGGCACGCCTCTCGGGGGACCGTTGAATGCAGTTTTCAAGCAACTTGGGGGCCGTTTCGGAGCCTCTGGGAGGTTTCCTTGGTTGTTACTTGGGGCGTCTCGGGGGCCTCTTGGGGGTCTCTGGCGGCCTCCTGGGGCACTCTTGGGTTTCCCTGCGGCTCCTGGGGGCGGAAAGCTTGAGTTTGTCATTGTTCGGTCGGCCTCTTGGGCCTGTGCGGGTGCTGTCTTGGAGTCCTCTTGGGCCGTCTTGGGGACCTGTTCGGCCGTCTTGGGGCCATCTTGGGACGTCTTGGGCAGCTACGAGGAAAAACAAAGGCGCGCTTCTTCCAAATGGGGGCGCAATAGCGCCCTGGAGGGCTTCGAAACCCTGAATGTGAACATTTGGTTCGAGGACTTGTACCTCAGCGTAAGTATGAACTTCGACTGTTGCGGAGAGTCTTCGTCCGCATCGTCATCGAGGAAAGCATCCTTCCCTACATCTTTCCTCCTCCTCCTCCTCCGTCTCCTCCTCCCTCTTCTCCTCCTCCTCCTCCACCATCTCCTCTCCCCACTTCTCTCTCCTCAGTTGGCCAGCTATGCCGCCCTGGAGGTCTCCGAAGGCCCCCGCACGTCGCGGGAAGTCCCCGGAGGCCTCTGGAGGCCGTCGCTAGAAAACCTCCCCCTCGACGTCGCATTTTTTCGCGATGCGGGACCTTAGATGTCACGAGAACTCCCCAGGGCCGATTTGTCATCCTCAGACGTTTTTTGAAGATCCCAGGGCCGGGAAACGGTTTCCAGAGACTGAAATGTGGATTCAAAACGTGGACCTCCCCCATTGCGATCGCGCCTCGCATCTCCCTCCTCGTGCCTTCGGCGCAGACGGCGGCAGTGGCAGCGTGGGCTCAGGGTCCCTGCCCGCCAGCTGGCCTTCCGGTAGCGGTCGGGGCCCGCCGGGGGCGATGCCTTCGCAGGACGGGGACGGGGACTCCGGTGCGCGCGCGCCCAGAAGGCCCCAGTGGGCGTGCCCGCATGCGTCCCGCACATCCATGTCGGCACGCCCCCCGCGCGTTTCGTGACCCCTCACACGTTTCGTGGTCCCATAGGGAGCTCCACCGAAGGCCCAATGGGTGCGCCCGCATGCGTCCCGCGCGCCCATTTCGGCACACCCCTCGCACGTTTCGTGGCCCCGTAGAGGGGCTCCACCGACGGTCCCAGCGCTGCCGCCCGCATGCGTCCCGCATACCCATTTCGGCGCACCCCTTTTCACACGTTTCGTGGCCCCAAAGGGAGCTTCGCCGAAGGCCCCAGTGGGTGTGCCCGCATGCGTCCCGCGCAGTCGTTTCGGCACACCCCTCGCGCGTTTCGTGACCCCTCGCACGTTTTGTGGTCGCATACGGAGCTCCACCGAAGGCCCCAGTGGGTGTGCCCGCATGCGTCCCGCACGCCCATTTCGGCACACCCCTCGTACGTTTCGCGGCCCCATAGGGGGCTCCACCGAAGAAGATATTCACAACTGCGGTACTCACAATTGCATATGGGGGGGCGAGGAGACGGAAAAGGCGGACGGTCCAGATTTTGCAATATAGGGAGGGGGGTCTCACTTCGGGGGGGGTCTCTTCCAGGCTCTCTTGCAGGGCCTGGGGGGGTCTGGGGACGATGCTTTGGAGGGTTTTCCCACGGGGGGTGGCGGTCTCTCGTCTGGGAGGGTGGAGACCCCCTCCCTTCTGTGCCGAAACCTGGAGGCAGCAGGGGGCGGGCGAGGCAGGAGGGCCCCTGCTTCCTCTCCGCTCCTCCCGACGCCCCTGGCTTCAGATCCCTCCTCTTCCCTGCCTCCTCCTCCTCCTCCTCCTCCTCCATCCTCCTCCCTCCTCCCTCCTCCTCCTCCTCCTCCTCCCTCCTCCTCCTCCTCCTCCTCCTCCCTCCTCCCTCCTCCCTCTCCTCCCTCCTCCTCCTCCTCCTCCTCCTCCTCCTCCTCCTCCTCCTCCTCCTCTCCTCCTCCTCCTCCTCTCCTCCTCTCCTCCTCCTCCCTCTCCCTCGATCCCCCCCTGCCGCTCTCGGGCCACTGTCCTCCCCGAGCCCGCCGCTCCCTTCTCTCCCCTGGGGGCTGGACTCCCGGGGATCACTGGAGCTCTCCCGCGAGGACCTCGCCTGCTCGAGTCGTCGAAGAGCTTCTTTCTGGAGGGAGAGGGGAGGGGGAAAAGGAAGATAGGGAGGGAGGAGGATGATAGTGAGGAGGAGGAGGAGGAGGAGAAGGAGGAGGAGTTCCTGCCTCCCTCCCCCTCCGCACTCCTCCCTCTTCCTTCCTTCCCCCCCCTCTGCTCCCCTCTGCTCCCTCCCTCCCCCTCCCCCTCTCCCCCCCCCCGCCCCTCGAACGCATCAGCGCAGTGGGCAGGGAGGCCTGGGCGGGGCATGACGGGAGGTACGGCGCGAGCGAACCCAGCTGGCCCCCCCGCGCCCTCGCCTCCCTCCCGGTCGGGCTCCGCGCTGCGCCCCGGGGGCGGCGGCGCTGCCGGTGTCCCGCCGCTCCCGCTCCCTTCGCGGGCTGCCGCCGCCGCCGCCGTCGTCGTCGCCGGCGTCGTCGTTCGCGGCTGCCGCGTTCTTTCGTCGGGCGCCGTCGTCGTGTCGGTCGTCGTCGTCGCCCGTCGCCATCGTCGTCGCCCGTCGCCATCGTCGTCGTCGCCGTCGTCGTCGCCGTCGCGGTCGTCGTCGCCGTCGTCGTCGCCGTCGTCGTCGTCGTCGGTGGCCTTTCTCTTCTCCCCGACCTCGCGTCGCTCCCTGGGCGCGCGCGAGGTCAGCACGGAGTCCTAGCATTTTAGACAGCCCTCCGCCCCCCTCCCTTTTTCGGCGGCAGGCATCTCGGAAGGTTCGGCAGCCCCCCGGCCTTCCGAGAAGTTGTCGAGGCCTTCGCCCCGAAGAAAAACAACACTTTCTCAGGATATCGAGGGCGTCGGATAAGTCCCGCCGCCTTCTGACAAGGCCTTCTCTTAAGTCGGGCATGTCCCTCTACAGGGAGAATAAGTTTAAGTGTTTTCAAAATAGTCAGGGGACGAATGTTCGATTATTTTTTGAGCAGCTGTTTGGTTATTATTTGGTTGTCGTGCAAATCTGCCCGTAGGGTTCGGCCCCGTGAAACCACACAACAGCTGTAAGCAACATTTTTTTTTGTTTTTCCAACAACTATCGAACACGTGTTGCGTGAGTGCGTGGAGTGTTGCGTGAGTGCGTGGAGTGTTGCGCTAAATCGCCCAGATGCAACGACTACAGGAAGCAACGGGGCCTCATCTTTTGGATAGGAGGGGGAAAGGGGCGAGAAAGAGAGGACAGAGCAGATGCGTCGCTCCCCGGGGGCGCGACGACAACCGCGCTCCTTAGGTCCCCCCTGGGGGCGCGAAAATGGGTCACCCCCAGGGGCGCGAAGATAGCCGCGCTCCATTCCGCCCGCCAGGGCAGCTACTTCGCCCCCAGGGGGCGCGAGGGATCGCCGCGCGCGCCGCGGCACGAGCCGTCGGTCTCCCCCCCCCCAGGGCGGCGCGGAGGCGCGAGGGCCGAAGAGCACCGGCCGCGCGTCGCGCACCGCGGGGCGGCGAGGCGCGCTCCCGTCCGCAGTTATTTTGCCGTGGCCGAGTCTTCTTGGCGCTGCGAGGGGCTGTGGGTCCTGTCCGAGTCGCTCCCCTCGGCTTGCTAGGGCCGTGGCGCAGGGCACGCGCGAACACATTGCGTTCCTCCAAGCCGATATCGACGCCGCCATCCGCAGGCTGCCCGCCATCGTCTCATGTTTGGCGCACGCTTTCGGCAAGTTCCGCCACCGTGCCTGGGTTGTAAGTCCGAGGCGCGTCTCTCGGGTCTCTTCGGAGGGCCCTCGGGGGGCCCCAGTGTCGAAGCCCCTCGGGGGTCTCTCGGGGGGCCCCTTGGGGGTCTCATGGCGCCTCTTGGGGGATTTTTGCGGGCCCTCGGGGCATCTTGGGGTTTCCTGGGGGCCTTTCGGGGCCGAGGGTTCGACATGTCCGTTCGGGTCCCCCGTCTGGGCCCCAACCTGGAACCGTCTCGGAGCCCTCCTGCGCCGCCGTGGGGTCCTGTTGGAGGCCCCCTGGGCAGTTTTGGGGCGATCTTGAGGGTGTCTTGGGTTGTTTTGGAGCGTCGGGGGGGGGGGTCCTTCGAATACGACAGGAACCTGCCAGGCAGCCCTTGGCATTCTTCCACGCCTCAACATGCCAAAAGCTGGACATCGAGCGGCGTTCGGCAATTGATCCGCCAACGCGTCTACGAAATGACATGTAGATTACAGAGTTTTCGACGGGACCCCTGGTTTGCATCACTCGCAAGCTGCTGTTCTCTTGAAAGGATTCAAGGGGTGTCGCGGCTACACCCGCGTAGATTGCAGCGCGAGATTCTATTCGCCAGCGCAGCGCATTGCAGATAATTGCAACTTCGCCAAAGCAGCGGGGTTCTCGCAAGTGGAAGACGGACATTGCTCGCGCGGCCCACAGGAGAGACCGGTCACCAGCGAATTGTTCGGTGGAGAATACCCTACCATGTGCAGAGCATGTCTTCCGATGAGATCGCAATTCTTGTTCAGGAGCGTACGGGCCTTTTTCCCGTCGTGCCGTATACCGCCAAGGAACTTCGGCACTGCTACATGCAGCTTCATTCTGAGGTGGCCAGTACGATTGGCGCGCCTTTGCCAGATGGCAGAGCCGCTCTTCTTAAACGGCGATGCCAGCAACTCTCCTGGCGCGAAGGCGTGGTTCTGGCTCTGGCAGGCAGGCTCGATGCCGCTGACATCTGGGAAGGATGTCCCAAGTCTGAGATTGGCACAGCTTTGCGTGTTATTCCTCGCGCGAAGAACAAGTTGGATTTCGCAAGATTGCGCGCGCGGCGCTTTCCCGCAGGCGGAAAGCGTCGGGCATTTGGCGAACAGAAGCTTGGCGCGGTGAGCAAGCGGTTCAAGAAAAGGTTAGATTGCGCTCGGCGTCGCGAGTGGCAGCCTTGCAGCGCGACGGGCGCGCGCGAACTGTTGGCGAATCCGATATGCGAGGAAGGAAAACGGCACATGCATGCATTGTTGGACGCCCGGCCAGATTTGTTTCGGTCGGCGCTGGGCCCCCCCCGCCCCCTGGCGCGCGGAACCCGCCAGAGGCGCCGCCGGGGGGGGCCCAGCGCCGGCCCGACAAATCTGGGTGGGCCTCCAACAGTCCACGCTTACCTGGTGCACTTGTTTGGAAAGACAGCTGGCTATATCGAGAGCCACGTTAGCAAAACCCCGTCGCTCGGGGCTTCTCGGGGGCCTTGGGGTCTTCTCGGGGCCCCCCGGGGCCTCCGATTTGACAGTCAAGAGGAGGCAGGGGACAGGGCTGGAGACAAACAGAAAACAAACAAAAGAAAACACCAGGAACGCAAGGCAGCATCCCGCGCATCTCCGCGCAGCCTCGCGCCCTCAGAAGGGGGCCGGCGCATTTTCTTGGGGCAGGTAGTTTTGTTTGAGGAGTGCAGGGCCGCCCACCTACTGCGTTGCTTCCGGTGTTGGACCGGGCCACCAAAAGCCAGCAGTTTTTCCCGCCGCGCCCCCAATTGTCCTGCTCCGAACGTGGGCCCTCGCGCCTGTCAGAGTTATTCGCGGAGTTTTGTTTTCCGGTTTTGTTGCTGATTGAAATCTTCGCGATTCGATTATGAGCGACGCCGCGCGGGCACTCCTGAACCTAACCATTCTGCCCCAGGAGCGCACTGCGGTGCACGACGATGTGCGTTCCGCGCGTTCCTATAGCACGCTTCCTACGTCGCAGCGGCAACATTTAGAGTGACACTACGACGTGCGTGCTCAGTGACAACGCATGCGCAGTGTGCAGGGCGGCCCAATGCGCAGAAGACCGCGCTGATATGTTCGGAGCAAACAGTTTTGCTCTGGGAGCGCAGCGCGCTGCCTTGCGCCGGGAAGGGGAGAGGGGCGGGGCGGGGGGGGAGGGGCAGGGGGAGGGGGGGGGGGGGAGGGGGGAAGGAGGAGGAGGAGGAGGAGGAGGAGGAGGAGGAGGAGGAGGAGGAGGGGGAACGGCGGAGGAGGAGGAGGCGCGCTTCAACGAAGAGGGGCCCCGTGGCGACGAGGCGCGCCCCGGGGCGTTCAGCTCGCGTTTAAAATTTGCAAGTAATTCGGATCGACCCCGTCGACCGATCCATGGGGGGCCCACGGGTGATTTTCGGGTCCCCTTGGGGCCCCCCGGGTGCCTCCTGTGGCAGAGGGCTCGAAATGTCCGTTGGGGTCCCCCGCCAGGGCCCCCTCTTGGAGTTGCATCTTGGGCCGTCTTGGAAACCTCATGGGCCGTCTTGGGGGCATCTTGGGCCGTCTTAGGGCCCCCATTGGAGGCGGCCCGGGTAGTCTCGGGGCGGCGTTGGATGCCTCTTGGGTCGTTTTTGAGCGCCAGGGAACCGAAGCGGCGACAATGCGATTTTATTTCAAAAATTTCAAGCGAATTCCATGATGTGTGCGTCTTGGGGGCGTTCTTGGAAGAGCTCTTGGGGGCTTCTTGGGGCGTCGTGCAGGCCTCTTGGGCCGCGTAGAGTGAGTTCGACAGCGGGGTCGGTCGCGTTACCTATAGTGAGGTCGATCGCGCGACCGATGGCGAGCTCCATAGTGGGGCCCATTCGAGAGCGATCGCGAAATCGTAAGCGAGGTCGATAGTGACATCGGTAGTGATGCCGATAGAGCGAACGATTGCGAGGTCGATGGTGGGACCCATCGAATGAGGTAGATATTGCCACCGATAGGGAGATTGGCACAGAGACTGACACTGAGTTCGGTAGTGAGATGGATCGTGAGATCACTAGTGAGAGGGATAGGAAGACCGATAGCGCGGTTGGTAGTAAGTTACATTTGCACGGGCAGCGAGATCGTTATTGACGTCGGTCGTGGGGCCGATCGTACGATTGATCTTGGGTAGGTATAGTGAGAGTGGTAGTTGCATCGGTTGTGAGATCGATATTGGGATTGGCCGACATCGATAGCGGGGTCCATCCTGAGATCGATCGAGAGACAATAATAGTGATATCCAAATCGAGATCGACTGTGAGGTCGAGACAGGGATCGATAGTGAGATCGGTAGCGAGATCGAGAGTGCGACGTTTGGACCTGTCTGGCGCGGCCAGGGGTCGTTCCGTTGCCCGAGCGACAGTAGAATCATGTTTCGTGCTATTGGGCATTTGGGGTTGCACGGGCGAGCTCTGCGTCGTCGCGGGCGCGCTCGGTCGCGCGCCCTCGCTGAGAGCGGGCGCGGGGGCTTGGAACCGAGGGCCGCCGGCGATTGACGCGATTCAGATGCGCAGTGCCACTAGTGCGCGGTTGCCAGAGAAGGGGCGAGGAGGGGCCATGGCGGCGGACGTGGTCAAGGATCACCGCGACGAGGCAGTTGCGCCGGGGGAAACCTCTCCTTTTCTTATATCCCTACGATTTAATTGAGTCGCTGGCCGAGCACGGGGCCAGGGCTTCGACGGGTGGCCGCGAGGCGCCGGCACCGTGCCACTTGCTGATCGCACCGTCGGCCACTCCGGCGCCCTTCAACCACTTGGCCCCGAAGGTGTTCGATTCTGCCGCGGCGCCCCAAGAGAAGATCAAGACTTCCACCCTGTCTTTGTTCAATGATTTTCTCATTCCCGACGTGATGAAGGGGATGGGGAATGCCGCCGCGCGGGTTTGGCTGGCAACTGGCGCGGCTACTTTCGCCCGGGCCCCGGTCGCCGCCGACGACGATTCCTCGGGCGACGATGTCTTGCAGTGCTTGCGCGACGCGGCTGGCATTATTTGCGCGGTTGTTTCAATTGGTGGCGAGACTTTGTCCGAGCGCCGCGCTGTCGTGACAGACGTGCAACGCGCGTGCCCAGCGGCGGGGAGGACGAGCAAGAAGTTCTCGGTCATTGCGGCGAACGACGCGGCCCGCGACCCCGTCATCTCGGGAATGGCGAGGGAGATCTGCGAGAACGAGACGCTGCGCATAGAGGCGGGGGGCGCCATCGCCAAGCGCGCCTCCGCCCTCGACTCCAGCGATTCCATTGGTGGACACAATGCATCGCAGTTGTTGTCCTCGGCGCCGACGTGCAAAGACGCGCGGGTGGGCCGCCGCCCTGCCGCCGACCACCGTCGAAGATTTCCAGGGCCGCGCGAAGGAAGCGGCGGGCAGTGCTCATGATAAGCTCGGCGCCGACAAGAGTGGCAATTGCGCCCGGCTGCCCTCGGCAAATCCCGCCGCCGTGCCGGGGTCGCAAGTCAGAATCATGCCTGGGGCTCGAAAGGTCCGCTCGGGCACCCCGTCTGGGCCCTTTCTTGGAGCCGTCGGGCCACTTGGGCCGTTTTGGAGGCCTCTTGGGCCGTCTTGGGGCCCTTTTGGTTTTTTTCGGGGCCCAGCTGGAGGCCCATTGGGCATTCTTGGGGCGATATTGGGGGCGTCTTGGGTTGTTTTGGGACGCCCAGAAGCCGACGAGACGAGAACCCCAACATCCTTCAAACACGTATGGAAACTCAACGAATGTTGCCTCTTGGGGCGTTTTTGGGAGGCTTCTTGGAGGCTTCTTGGGGCGGGCTCGCGGGCCGTCGCGGGGCCGTGTTGGGGGCTCGCGGGCGCTCTAGGGCTGCCTGGAGAGCTTCTCGGCCGGCGGCCCGGGCGGGCGCCCCGGGCTGTCGCGGATGCCCGGGGGGGCTCCGGGCGGGCGCCGCGGCCGACCAGGGACGCCCCCGAGAGCGCGGGGGGATGCAGTCGCCACTCTGCGGGGGGGGGGGGTCCGTAGAATATTGCGGGAACCTACTGGGCAGCCCCTGGCATTCTTCCGCGCCTCACCGCGACGCGCCATGGCGCGGCAGCGGATGGGCCGCGGGGCGCCCTGCAAGTACTCCAGGCGGCTGTCGCTGAGATCTGCCACGGCTGCCCGCGGGGCGAAGAGGTCAGCGGCGCCGAAGCTGGGATCGGCGCGGCAATGGGCGCCCAGCAGGGCGCTGCCAGACTGGGCCTGGCCGCGAGAAGGCGCGCTGAGGTGTCCGGGTGGGCGGCGAACGGGGCGACTGAGGGAGCGGGCGCGACGCGCGACGCTCACTGGGGCGATGCGTTTCACAATTGAGATTTTGCGGCCTTCTCAGCACTTCAGCTCGGAGTGAAGGGCGACAGTGCTACCTGCGGCACCTTGGCGCAGTTCGGCGCAAAGACGGATGCGTTCACGTGGTCGTCCGTTGATGCGTACTCACCCCAGTCCCTCTTCAACGCTCTGGTAAGGGCCATCGACATGCTCGACAACAAGTTGAAGGTGCATGGCATGGAGTTTTCTGACCTGGCCATTTACTGAAGACTCCACGATGCGATTGCCCTTCGGCACGGATGTTGTCGCGCTGGGCGCAGCGTTGGACGGCCCGGCGGATGCGACTTCACGGGCCGCCGCCGTGCAGTCGACGCTGGATGCCATGGGCGTCGAAGTTGGTGGTCCGACCGCGGGCGCGGCGCGGCCCTCTTGCGAGAGGGCCTCGGCTCGGGCGAAGGTCATCATCGACAGGGCCCCCGACCAGGCGATGGCCGCGGGCTGCGACAGTTTGTAGACGGCCAACGATAAGTTGCAGGAGTTGGCCATCGCCAGGTCGACTAGGGCAGCGGCGCTGGCCCGTTGGATCTCGCCTGCAAAAAGATGGCCGTGCAGGAGATGGATAAGGTAGCGGTGCAACACGGGGTTAACACGGTACACCCATGCGATGCCGATCCCGCCTTTGACTCCGCCGATGCTGGTCTCGCTGATTTCGAGGCGATGCGCGAGAGATTCCAGGTGGGCGCGTCCACTAAGGCTGATGACAGCAGATGCCGTTCCTTGTCTACGTCCGCCCACGCCCTCATCACCTCCATCGGCCTCCCGCGGCTCAGTTGCGACCCCCCGATGGGACGCGGTCTGCGCCTTGAGGGCGGCGCGCAAGATCATCGAGCGAAAGGGCGGCCGCTTGGACCAGGAGGGCGGCGACGCGGTTCCGAGGGTGATCGTCGGGTTTGCAAAGAAGACGCACCACATTTAGCACGCATGCGTTCAGAGGGGAATTCACTTTTGCAAGCTGGCAGCCCGTAGAAACACGCGCGCGTTAGCTCGGTGCCCAGGGGGGGGGGGGGGGGCGGGGCGCCGCGCGCAGCGCTCCCCTTTGGACCCTCTCTGGAAGACATTCTTGACGGTTCGCGCATCCCCTTACCAGCCCATCCAGAAACGACTGCCAGGTGAGTCGGTGGCTTTCGGGATATAGTGTTGTTTCGGGGCCCTCATGGGCATCTAGGGGCCCCTGCGGCATCTTTGGGCATTGGCCCCTGGGGCATCTTGGCGCTCTGCGCGGCCTCAGAGGTTGAAAAGGGCCCGCGAATGGCGGCTCCCACGCGCGGATGATCACGACCCCTCCCCCCCTCAGCCCCGGCCGCGGCCGCGGGGGGGGGGGGGGTCGTGAACGTTCGCGCCGGCCCCGTATTGGGGCCTCTTGGATGCGTGTCGGAGGCTATCTTAAGCCATCTCGAAGTATAATTGGCCATCTTGGAGGCCATCTTGGGCTCTCTGAGGCCCTCTTGGAGCCATCTTGGGCCATCGTGGACGCTCTAGTCGTCGCGGGGGGGCCCGCCCGGACCCGGGGGGGGGGCTACCGAGCAGGGATAGGAAGGAATCGCAAGGGGAA
>CAUYUJ010019546.1:0-35000 GCA_963575745.1 Prorocentrum cordatum | reverse complement strand
GACGACGGTGACGACGACGAGGACGACGACGACAATGACAGGAACGACGATGACAAGCACGACGACGACGACGAACGAGGACGGCAACGACGACGCTGACTAATTACGGCAATGATGCTGATGATGATGATGATGATGATGATGATGATGATGATGATGATGCGGAGGAGGAGGAGGAGGAGGAGGAGGAGGAGGAGGAGGAGGAGGAGGGGGAGGAGGAGGAGGAGGAGGAGGGAAAAACAACGACGACTGCGACGACGATGACGACGACGACGACGACGACGACGACGACGACGACGACGAACGCGGACGGCGGCGGCGACGACGGGCAGGGCTGCACCTGGGCGCGCCGCCCCCGCGCTCCTTGCCCCAGCCGAGGAGCCGAGGCTGTTCCCGACCGGCGCCGGCGTAGGCGAGGGGGGGAGGGTGGGGGGCCCCGGGGGGAAGGCGGGGGGCCTGCCGTGCAGGTCCGCGCTCCTCCTCCTCCTCCTCCTCCTCCCCCTTCTGCTCCTGCTCCTCCTCCTCCCCCTTCTGCTCCTGCTCCTCCTCTCTCCTCCTCCTCCTCTTTCTTCTCCTCCTCCTCCTCCTCCTCCTCCTCCTCCTCCTCCTCCCCCTCCTCCCCCTCCTGCTCCTCCTCCTCCTCCCCCTCCTCCCCCTCCTGCTCCTCCTCTTCCTCGTCCTCCTCCTCATGCGTGGCGATGACAAATACTTCGTGAGCAAAAATGCTGTTGGCACATGTGCTCATCAGTGGTTTGGTTGTCCGGGCATGCTGCAGGTGTGCGATGGACATGACAATAGTTCCGTCCCTCCAGAGATCGTCGAACGTAGAGCCGAGATTATTGATCAGCACGCTAGAGTCAATGGTGCTGCTGGGGTCGAATGTTTCTACCTTTCTATGGGCTTCCGCCCCTGCCGCCGTTCCCCCCAAACGTCAAGCCGTCCCTCGAAATCTTTGGTTGGGGGCAGTGGTCTGGTACGTGGGGGAGGCGTATCTTCATGGACGGGTCTGGCCTGGGGTGGCTGGTTTCACCCGCTGCAGATGGGCTGTTGTGGAGACTTCTGACAGCGGTCTCCCCCTTCGAGCCCTGTTCGGGCCACTTCCAGGCCGGGTGAAAGCAGTACCTCGAGCCGAGTATTATGCTGTGTCTAGGGGACTGGAGGTCGCCGCGAAGCCTGCCCATGTCATTAGTAATCATTTGGCACTTCTGCGTGATGGCCCAAATTGGGGGTCTCACAACGAACAGGCTTCCTCGCCGCATGCGAGTGTCTGGCGGAGAGCCCACACCTTGTACCCCACTGGTCGCCCAACTTTTGAGTGGACCCCTGCCCATAAGAACCTGGCTGATGTTGTTGCCGACCCCGAGGCTAGCGTCTTAAACATTGCGGGCAGCAGCTGGCCAGATATATGTTCGCCAAGTGGGGGTCTGCCCAGCACGCACTGGGCAAGTTTTAGTTGGCCACCATGAGCGTAAGCTGATAGAGGCTAAAGCCAACGCTAACGTGTTCGCCTGGATGAGCCAGGTGCTCGCCCTGCTCTTTTGCCCTTGGCCCCTCGAGCCAACCTCGGTGGTAGTTCCTCGGGGGCCAGTGTTGAGCCGAACGAGAGGGGGGGATAGGGAAAGGGGGGGTTACGAAATCTGCTGCATGCAGCCGGTTTCGGCCCCACCGAGCGGCCCATTCCTCGATAGATGGCCGCCTCGGGCGCCGGGAGTCGCCGGGAAAATCAGCTACGTGAGCTGATTCTCAAACCCCGCCTTTGCTATCCCCCCCTTTCGCCCGGCCCGACAGTGGCTCCCGTTGCGCAGTTGGTCCAGCATGAGTTTCATGTGAACGCCGGGACTGGAGAGCACCGCCGTGTGCGCTGCCATACACGTGCCCGCACTCCCGTGTCTCTCGAGCCTGCGAGGCGGCAGGAGTGCCGGCCCGCGGCTAGCTCTAGGGGGGCGGCGGAACGGTATTTCTCCCTCCTGGTGTGTGCCGCCCCATCAACGTCGGCCGCCGCCGCGCTCGCGATGCGGGCGGCCGACGAGGTTGACATCGGCCCCCAAAACCTCTTCCCCCCTCCCCTGATGGTTCGGCGGTGGTGGCGGAGGTCGCCGTCTACAGGGCCCGTGGCTATGAGGACGAACGTCGTGGGCCCACCAGCATTTGTCTCGAGTGCGGGGCCTATATATTGTCGGCCAGGGCAGGAATCCGAAGCTCCAGGATGACTGCAAGGGCCACTCCAAAGTCGCTTCGACGAGGGCGAATGAGCGGTCCCAGGTCTCCCGCACTCTTCGTGGACTGCACCCGCGTACTGGGCTCCTCTGGGCCTGGATGGCCGTGGCTCCCACGCGGGAGCCGGCGGCCCTGGAGAGGATGCCTCGTCTCAGGACGGGCTTGCTCCTGAAGCGAGCGGGCGTTTCCCAGGCTTCGCCCCTCCTCTGGAGGAGGCGGTGGGCGGTCGGGCGGGTGCAGGCGCGTGTGCGCACGCTACCTCGGCGTCGGCGTCGTCGTCGTCGTCGGCCGCGCCGACACCGCCACCGCCGCCGCGCCGCCGTGGGGCGCGGCGGGGCTGGCGAGGGCGGCCGCGCTCGTGGCCGCGGACGCGGCGCTGGGAGGCGAGAGCCGCCCCCCGCACCCCGCCCGGTCAACAAGTCACCGACGGTCAGAATACGACCGCGGCGTCCTACCTGCTCCTATGCGTCCTCCCGGGGATGAGGTCGCAGGACAACCTTCAGGCGGCAGTTGCACTGTTCTGAGGCCCCTGGCCTCCTCTTCCCCATCTTCTCTGATGTCGGGTGCGTTCGTGGCTCGGACGCCCTCCTATGTCTGTGGCCTCTTCCTCCTCCTCCTCCCGCTCCTCCTCCTCCTCCTCCTGCTCCTCCTCCTCCTCCTCCTCCTCCTCCTCCTCCTCCTCCTCCTCCCCCTCCCCCTCCCCCTCCCCCTCCCCTCCCCCTCCCCCTCCCCTCCCCCTCCTCAGCCTCCTCATCCTCCTTCTCCCCCTCCGCCTCCTCCTCCTCCGTTTCCTCCCCCACCCCATCCCCTCCCCCTCCCCCTCCCCTCCTCCTCCTCCTCCTCCTCCTCCTCCTCCTCCTCCTCCTCCTCCTCCTCCTCCTTTTCCTTCTCCTCTTCCTTCTCCTCCTCCGCCTCCTCCTCATCCTCCCCCTTCCTCCGCCCCCCCTCCACCCAGGCAGGCCCCCGTGTGAGGGCAGGGCCCGCGCCCATCGTCTCGCAGGGGGCACCTGCCAGTCGCGCGGCCTGCAGTGCAGCCGCCGCCGTTCGGACCCGCCTCCAACGCCGCTCCACCCCGCCTTGCCTCGCCGGAGACGTCGTGGGGGAGGGCGGGAGGCGAGGCCGTGGGGGAGGGCGGGTGGGCAGGGGAGACAAAGATCCGCCCCGAGATGGGGTCGGAGTAGATGAGGTCGGAGGATCGCTCCGCATCGCTGATGCATCGGCGATGCGGCGCGATGTGGGTCCCGATTCGCTTCACGTCGACCTCGCGGATGCATCGCCGACGTCGACAATGCATCGCCGATGGCATCGGCGATGTGGCGCGATCCTCCGACCCCATCCATTCCGACCCCATCTAGAAGGCCTCGGGCGGGGCGAGGTCTGGTGGGCAGGGGCGATGAAGATCCGCCCCGCAGTCGACCGCTACGAGCCCTCAGCTGGCCGTGGAAGCGGCCAGGCCACGAGGAGTCCTCGGCCCGGCCCCGTCCGGCGTACCGTCCCCGAGCGGAGGTCCTTCCCGCCCCCTCCCGGGCGCCCAGACGATCGGCCCGGCCGGGGTCTGGGAATGTCGGTCGGGGCACGAGGAGGAGGCGGAGGAGGAGGAGGAGGAGGAGGAGGAGGAGGAGGAGGAGGGGGAGGGGGAGGAGGAGGAGGGGAGGAGGGGAAGGGGGGGAGGGGGAGGAGGAGGAGGGAGGAGGAGGAGGAGGAGGAGGAGGAGGAGGAGGAGGAGCGGCTCTGGAGAGGAGGAGGAGGAGGAGGAGGAGGAGGAGGAGGAGGAGGAGGAGGAGGAGGAGGAGGAGGAGCGGCCCTGGAGAGGACAGGGGGCCTCGAGCCCGGAGGGCCGACGCCCCGCCATGGGGAGACCGAGAGGTGCGGAGGCCGCTCCTCCCCAGGACCGTAGACCTCTCCCGGGGCACGGCCTGCTCAGAGTTTCGAGGCGACCAGCGGTGGCGACGAGGGCCGCCCGGGAGGCCCAGAAATCGGGGGCGGGAAAGAGGGGGGTGATGACTAGGGGGGGGTGGATATCATGGCGTGGGCCATGCTATTTCCCCAGATTTCATGGCGGCTCTTCTTATTTCATCACGTCCCTGGCCCCCCCGCTGGGCCGCGCACATGCCGCCGGTCATGATTTGCACCCCCCCCCTTCTTGGACACTCCCCTCTTGGCCGCTCCCCAAGAAAGGCGAGAGCGAGGCAAGGGTGGCGGTATCGGTTCTTGTTCGTGCTCTGGCCGGCAACGCAGATCGCAAACCACATTTTTGGCAGCGGTCGGCGGTGAGCCCGGGGTGAGCCCGGCGGTGAGAAGGGGGCCTCCATTTCAGGCGGCTTGGCAGTCCCCAGACCTCTTTGAGAAGTGTCCTAAGCCATTTGCCGAAGACGCAGAAGACCTTTCAGAAGGCGAGAGTGCTTCTGAGCAGCCCCACCACCTTCCCAGAGGGCCTTCTCCTTATCACTTTCCCCCCCCTCCGCTCGCTGCCCTTCCCCCTCCACCTCCCCCTTCCCCTACCCCTCTCCCTTCCCTTCCTCCTCCTCCTCCTTCTCCTCCTCCTCCTCCTCCTCCTCCTCCTCCGACGACGACGACGACGACGACGACCGCGCCGGCGAATTGGACGACGAGGGCGGCGGCGGCGGCCCGCAGGCCTTCCGGAGCTCCGGTGGGCGGCATCGGTGGTGGCGAGCCGCGCCTTCGACTCCGTGAAGGCGCCGCGGCCGCCGCGGGCGTGGTCGCCGACGTGGTCGCAGACGCCGTCGCCGTCGTGGTAGTCGTCGTCGCTGCCGTCGCCACCGTCGTCACCGTCGGGCTCGTCGCCGTGCCCGTCTTCGTCGTCGTTGGTTGTGGTCGTCGTCGTCGTGGTTGTCATTGTCGTGGTGGTCGTCGTCGTCGTTGGAGTCGTCGCCGTCTCCTCGTCGTCCTCCTCTTCCTTCCGCTTGTGCTCCTCCTCAGTGGGGGAGGTGGACGGCGGGGAGAGAAATCGGGGGTGGACAGAACCCCCAACAGTGACACGTCGATTAGTGAATTGGCCGTTTTCGGTTCTCGAGAGGGCGCCGCGGCCGTCATTTTCCAGGCTTGCGCCCGCCAGGTTTGGGCCTCAGGTCGTTTTCACTAAACCACGTTTTACTAAAGGGGGGTCTGTCCATCCCCGAAGAAAGGAAGGGGAGGAGGAGAAGTTGAGGGGGGGAGTAGGCGAATGGGAGGAGGAGGACGAGGAGGAGGAGGAAGAGGAGGAGGAGGAGGAGGGGCAGCGGGAGGGGGAAGGGCAGCGAGAGGAGGAGGAGGAAGTGGACGAGGGGGGCCAGCCTTGTCTTCTCCTCCCCTCGTCCTGCCTCTCCGTCCTCCTCGTCCACGCGCTCCCCCTCGTCCCCCCCTCCCTCTCCATCTCTCGTCCACCTCCCTCGCTCCCCATCCCCATCCACCTCGCGTCCACCCACCGCTGACCGCTGGTGGTGGCCATGGTGGAACGGCTGCTGGTACAGCGAGTGCTTTGGCGTACATGTGCGTGAGGACAGGTGTGGGCGGGCCCGCGCGCCGTCGATGGTGATAGCCCGGGAGCGGCACCCCTAAACTTCATCTGTTTGCCGCTCCTTCTGGATCTCGGGAGGAGATTGAGGAGGAGGAGGAGGAGAAGGAGGAGGAGGAGGAGGAGGAGGAGGGAGGGATGAGGGGGAGGAAGGAGGACGAGACGGAAGAGGAGGAGGAGGAAGGGGAAGAGGAGGGAGAGGGAGGAGGAGGGAGAAAGGATGAGTCCTCACCCTCCTCGACGGCGACGACGACGCCGGCGACGACAAGGGACGACCTGCGACGACGACCGCCACGATGACGACCACGCTGACGGCGATGCGGACGACGACGTCCACGACCACAGCGGCGTCGACGACGGCGTCGGCAGCGACATGCGGCGGCGATGGGCTCGCTCCGCTGCCGCGGTTGCCCGCATGCGCGCGCACGCTCCTGCAGAGTCGGTGGCTCAAAGATGGGGTCTTGTGGTGTTGGGTCCTTCGGATTTCAGGACGGAAAAAAAACAAACAGACACAATTAATCGTCGATTCCCCAGAACATACGGGAAATAATGGGCAGTGGGGGGGAAGACAAAAACCCAGAACATATGGAAACATATGGGGAATATGTTTATTTGTGTGTATTTATTTGTGTGTTTGTGGGCCCCTTCATGCCTCAGGGTAGGAAGGGGTCCAAGGGTGGACTTGCATTGTTTGATGCACCTCGTCCTGAGGACCCCATCCCTCGGGAGACCCCACCCTTGAAACACCGACGGAGGCGGGGGTGGTGCTCGCGCCGTTCGCCGACGCGCTCAACCACCGCGGCTGCGGCCCGCACACGAGGCGTCCGCGTCGGCGGCCGGCCGCAGACGGCGCCGCCGCCACCGACGACACCGACGCACACGCCGACGTCAACGCCGCCGACGCCGACGACGACGACGCCGACGCCGACGATGACGCCCACGCCGACGCCGACGACGCCGACGAGGCCGACGACGCCGACGCTGCCGACGACGCCGACGCTGATGCCGCCGGCGACGATGCCGTCGCTGACACCGACGACGACGCCGCCGACGACGCCCACGCCGACGTCGACGATGCTGACGGACACCGACGCCGCCGACGACGCCGACGCCGATATAGCCGACGACGCCGCCGCCGCTGACGCCGGCAACGACGCCGCCCACGACGCCGACGACGGCGACGTGGACGGCCCTTTACGGCCTACAAGGGCGCTGGATCGGGGAGTGGTCGGTGGTAGATTGCCTCCTCCCTGCAAGCACGCGGGCCCGCAGTCCCCTCACCATCCCAGATCCCCAGCAACCCCCGCGAGCACCCCCACCACGAAATCAGCAACCCTCATACATACGTACGTACCTGGCCCCCCCAAGCAACCCCCTATCAACCCCCACGACCTCGCCGGCCCCGACAGCCCCCCGCAGCGGCCCATCACCTGGCAGCTGCGGGAGCACACGCCGTGACATAAGGTAACTCGCAGCGCTACTCCAGATTTCGTAATAAAGGGAGGGGGGTCTCATTTCGGGGGGGTCTCTTCCAGGCTATCTTGGAGGGCCTGGGGGGTCTGGGGACGATGTTTTGGAGGGTTCTCCCACGGGGGAGGTCTGAAATGGCTTGTCTTGGAGGGTCCAGACCCCCTCCCTTTCATTACGAAATCTGGAGTACTTGATGGCGTAGTGGAGTGAGTTGACTGGATCAGCCAAATGCGTGCCGCGCAGTGGCGGGGCCGGAGAGGCAGCCGGATCGATGTTTTTGCTGATCGGTGCGACCTCTCGAGGCATCTAGGAGCTCTCTGGAGGGGGAGGGGGCCTCTGGGGTCTGCGCGGGAGGAGGAGCAGAAGGCGGACGCGTCGAAGAGGCGATAGCAACACGATTACAGTGGAGACCCATGCCAAGAAACACCCTGCTTGCCTCCAGGGTGCCGTGGGAGTCTTGGGTTTCGATGGTTTTGCGGTGGAAAGCGCGACGCTCCCAAAACAAACATCGATGGACGTCCTGGGGTCTCAGGGTTGGGTTTCTTGTGGAAGGTTTCTTGAGGTCGGGCCCCCACTGTGCAGAGGCGATTAGAAGAGCAAGCGGACCGCAGCGCGCAGGATGCGCGACGGCGGGGACGTGCTGAGATTCTGCGTGGAGGACTGTGGATTTGCGCGAAAGGGTAGTATTCAATTCCTCGGACGTTCAATTCGGCATTGACGATACTGTAGCCGTTATGGGAACGTTGGCGCAACCTGGCTTAAGATCCTCGAGTCCAGCTTAACCCGCTTGTTTGGTCTAGGCAATGTTTGGCTTAATCGATCTATAACCGTAGTCAGACTAGTTATCACAGTCAAGCCTGATGCCGCTCAGCCCCGCTTATAATAGCGCGTAATGTCTGGTCGAATTCTTCATCTGGCCTGGTGACACCCAGCTCTGGCTTAATGCTTTTCGGCCGTCCCTACGAAGACCTCCCAGAATCTGCTGCCTTCCAAAAAAAGAGCCCGGGTGCCACCGCACAGTATGGCAAGGCGTGGGGCCGCGCACAGACAGCCCCCATGGGGCAGTCCAGGCTGGCCCCACCTGACATCCACAGCAGCCCAGGGGGGTCTCAACATTCCTGCGCCGCCACTGGCGACGCCCCCAAGGCGTTCAGAACCCTTCGGCCACGGCGTTGAGACCACCCTGTGGCACTCTGGGGGCATGTGCAGTCAGAGTCCCTAGTGGGGGTCCCATGCCTCATCAAGGCGGCCCTTGCAGCCTTGTCTGTTCCCTCCCTCGTCTTACGACTGCGTGCTGCTGAACTCGTTTCAGCACCGAGGCCCCTGGATCTTGTACTCTTACCGTGGATGTAGACTGTGCAGATTCCCCCCTTCCCCTGAACGAAGGATTGCAAAAAAACCCAGGATTGCAAAAAACCCTGGATGAAGGATTGCAAAAAAACCCTTCCTTGAACGAAGGATTGCAAAAAAAACGAAGGATTGCAATCCTTCGTGTTTTGTTGCAATCCTTGGTGTTTTTGCAATCCTTTTTGCAATCCTCTGTCCCCTCCTCTGCCTGACTTGCTGCTTTTTCCTGGGCGGTGAGGGTCAGCCCTGCCCCTGGCACGCCCCCTCTGGCTGTGCGCACGACGGTCTTACGCTGTCTGGACTTCGCTTCAGGACTGCAAAAACAAAACAAAGGATAGCAACAAACACGAAGGATTGCAAAAAAGGGTTGCAACAAAAAGGATTGCAAAAAAGGATTGCAACAAAAAGGGTTGCAATCCTTTTTGTTGCAATCCTTCTGGACTTCGCTCTGGGACTAGTATTCGCTCTCTGCGGCGTTCTGCGTCCTCCTCCCTCCGCCTTCACCGTTTCCTCGCCCACGTTGGCGGCGTCACACCATGCAACATCGCCCTCGGGAGGCAGCCGGCTATGCTACCACCGCTGGAAGTAGACGAGTCGGGCGAGGCATCCGGCGATATGGTCGCCAGTGCCGACTCCCCTGCTGCTAGGGAAGTGCAGCACAGGTCATTGCAGTGGCGAGTCCGAGAGATCGCTCTGCAACACATGATTGACGCTGCGTTTCTCTCCCGCGTCCACCGCGCCCTCCCAACACGCGCCACCGAGTCGGGAAAGACAAGGTGGAGATCCACAGGCCTCCGAACACAAAAGGCGCATCAGGCGGGGCAGGCCATGGGACTGTCATGTCCGTCGACCTGGCCAGCAGCAAGGTAACGGTCAAGTACCGCCGCGCCGACAAGGTCTGCAGACTGCAGGACGTCCGGCCCTGAATCGGAGCCTCGTCGACGTGGGCACCGCGTTGAGTTGAGCTGGCCCGGCCTGGGGGCGGGTGGGGGATTCGATGGAGCACGTCATGCCAGGCTCCAGCACTTTGAACTTCGGCCACTGCGAGGGCGCAAGGGGCGTGCAGATGACCGTGCAGACGCGGCAACGCCCAGGCACCCTCGGAGCTCGACCCACGTGTCCCGCAGATGTTGTCAGGCGTTCTTGCCACGCGTCCACTGGTCTGCCAGAGATGTGTGGAAGAATGGCCATGTTTCACCCGCGTCCTAGTCGTGGGTGGTACAAGGAACTTTCGGCAGATTCATTAGGGTGGCGTCAAGTTCGACATTCAGGCGCTCGTCGGCGAATAGTGCACAGGCGCCCGTATTATCCAGTTCACTTTGGGTGACGAGACGCCTATGGCTCCAGACACTGGACAGGACCCAGGTGGAGTGTTCGATGGCGATGCTATCGAACTTTTCGAGGACGCTGTCAGCATCGCTGATGGGGGGATTTCCTTCAACACTGTCGGCCATGCCTGAGGAGACTGGCAACTACTTCTCCTGCCACATCCAGCATGTGATGTTAGCCGCTTGGCGTGATTTCGACGGGGCAGCAAACCTCGCCCAGGAGTTGGAGGCGCTGGAGAGCGACGACAGCCAGCAGATGATCCACGCTGCTGTCCAGCACGCCGCTCCGGGCCGCCGGCCACGCGAGCAGCTCCACTGCCTCGAGATGCAGCACTAGCGCCAGGGCATCTTCGCGCAGCGCCACTACTACTTGCGCGGCGCCGCTTTGCATTGTATGACTACGCCACGTTAGAGGAGGCGGACGGTCGAGAAAAGACGCGGAGTTGCACCTCGACCCAGGGGCGCGCGAAACATTCCTTAGCTCCAACGAGGAAGCGTTCAGCATTTGTTTGACCAGCGATTCCTGGGCAGCCGTCAAGACCGTGGTCATTAAGCGCGACGCCAATCTCCTGACAAAGAAAGGGTGTCCATTTTGTCCAAGTCTGTTCGCGGCCACGTGCGAGAAGCTCACCATCTTGGCCGGGTGCAAATTTCTCGGGCGGCGTCCGCACAAGGGCGCCCACGCGCAATGGGCTGCCGCCGCGCCCTCAAGTGGAAGACCCAGAAGGGCCCCGACGGCAAGACCGCGCGAATCATCCGATAGCAATTCGTGCTCAGAGGCTTCCGCGACATGGGCGCCGGCGCCCTGGTTGCATTTGCGGTGCCAGCCAAACGAGCCTCGCGGCGCGCGCGGTCCTCATGCGGCTCGCCGCCCAGGCTGGGTCTCCGTCGCCGTGGGCGCCCCCGCCGCCCGGCAGTGCAGCTATCCTGCGGCAGGTGTCTGCCTACGTGTCCATCGCCAAGAGGACCGAGCTCCCGCGCTGCGTTGAGCTGGGCGCAGGCTGCAAGGGCGCGCGCCGAGCTTTCTTCACGAACCTTGCCTGGGGCAGGCGCCCAGAGTGCAGCGCCAAAACCTACCAGATAGTGCCCGGTGCTCGAGGTCCAGTTTGGGGCGTCCAGCATTCGTGTTGTTTGCGGCTCAATGCATGTGCTCGCGTTGACCAAGGGCGTCGATTGTCTGAAGATCGCCGGGCACAAGGTGCGCGCCCGCAAGCTCGCCGGCCACGTCGAGAACGTTTCGGCCAGATGACGGGTGACTATGGCTACTTCGCCAACTGCGGCAGCACGGGGGCGCCGACGGCGCCGCGGCCCTCGACCTGGGCGAGTGCATCGACGCCCTTCTACAGATCAGGCATGCCTGCCTGGCCATGGCGAACGCCGACCGACCTCTTCCTGCTGGGGGCGCCGCCGACGCGCTGCTCGCCCAGCATCGCGTCGCGGGCGCGCACTGCGGCGCTGCAGCGGGCCAATGGCAGGCCGATTATATGGCGCGCCAATTTCGCAGCTCCATCTTGCGGTCCTCGCCGCGCTGCAGATCGAGGCGCGGATCGCCTTGCCCGCCGCTGGACGCGCTGGCCAGATCTGCGCGCGCAGCGACGGACCCTTCAAACGGGAGGGGGGGCGGGGGGCGGCGCGGCAGGCGCCGTCTACATGCGTCTCGGCAAGCGCCGCAGCACTGGCGAGGGGTTTGCCTTTGCTAGACGCCGTGAGCCGATCGCGCAGCATTGCGCGTAGGTCTCCGTTCGGCCCCGAGCCGCTTGCCGCGCGCGGCGCAGCTGGCGGCTCGCCGGCCCACCTCCTCGCGCCCCGCGAGATAATCTGGGCCCCAGTCTAAGCCGGGGAGGTCGGGAAGCTGAGGGGGGGCACGGGGGCTATGCCATCCCGGAACTCTGGTCGTGGAAGGGATGTCCATCTGCGCGGCTTTCGCCGGGCATCTTGCGCGCCCACCGGCGGAAGGCGGCACGGCAGGCCACTTACGGCGGCTATCCGACCAGCTCCGCGCCGAGCAAATCCTCGGCGTGACCTGGCGCGAGATTCGCGATCTGAGGGCCGGCCCCAGCTCGAAGGGGAGCGTTGGCCAGGAGTTGATCTTGGGCGCGATGCGCAGGTGGCTCGCGCGCGGCCACGCCGCGGCCAGGCTGAGCGACGAGAGGCACGAGAAGAAACGGCCCAGCTCCCGCCAGAGCGACCTCGGGGCGGATGAGGGGAACGCGTCGCGGACGGGAAGAAAAAGGCCAGAAGTTTCGCTGCGTGTTCTTCGGCTGCAGAACGGGGCGCCCGCCGTCCCCGCAGTCGTCGGGGCCCCCAGACTGCCGCGCCCTGACGGGCCGCGTCTGGCCCGCGGAGAAGACATCGACGGTCGCGAAGCAATCGAGAGGAAGACACTGCAGATGAGGTCGGGGAGGCTTCTTCGGGGGTTCCTGGGGCCCTCCATGGAGCTCATGGGGCTTCGTGGGGCCTCGTGCGCCGTCACGGGGAGACCTGGCCCGTCTGGCGCATGTGGGGGCCTCGGGGGCATCTCTAAGCCGCGTTGGTGCTAGCGGTTCGCGGCTGTCTTGGGGCCTTCTCTGGGGCTCCTTGGGCGATGCGTAGGCCCTCCTGGGCCGACTTCGGGCCGTCTTGGGGGCCTCCTGGGATGTCGTGGAGCTATATTGGAAGCCTCTTGGAGGCACCGTGGGCCCTGATGGGCGGTCGGAAACCCGAACCGGTGATAGCTTCAACATATCGCAGGACCCGGAGGAACATCAATGGTTTTGGCTCCTCGAGCTCTCCCGGAGGGCCTCTTGAGCCATCTCCATTTTTTTTGATAGGGCCCGAGGCTGTCTTGGGAGCCTCTTGAGCCGTCGTGGGCCACACTGGCCCATCTTATCGTCATTCCGGCTGCCTCATAGCTGCCCTGGAGGCAGTGGGTTTCCCAAGAAGGCCCCGAGACAGACCGCGTGGTTTTCCAGGCGGCCCAGGGGGCCCTACAGGAGGGCCCGAACAAAATGGGCACACTTAGGCTCTTAAGATATTGACAGGTTTGGGCTTCCGACCGCCTAAGACAGCCCAAGAGGCTCCCTCTGGGCCGGCTTGCCAGGATGGCCCTCAAATGGACATTAACATGGACTTATAATGTTCTGGGATTCTTGACCAGGGTTCATAATGTCTCGCCCGGAACATTATGAACCTGGGTTTCAATGTCCTGGGAATATTGATTGGGGTTCAAAATTTTCCCCCCGCAACATAGTACATTGTGGTTTATCAATGTTTGGGGATATCGACCCCAAAAATTATAACCTGGCTTCGTAATGTTCCAGAAATATTGACTGGGGCTTACAATGTACCGGGAATGATGAACTCGGTTTTCGTCATTCCAGAATGATACTAATTATTATGTTCCCCCCAATCCTTGGGTTCCTCACTCGGTTTTCCATGTCGGCTTATTGACCCCAGGCTCATTATCTCCAGGGGATCATATACCCGGAATCATAATGTTCCCGGGTTATGGACCCTGGGATAATTTGTTTGGAATGAAAATGATTCAGCCTGTGGGGCGCCGTTTGGGGGTACGTTCTGGCCTGAAATAAACCTTGGTTCATAATGTTGGAGTATTAACTTAGGTTGCTTATTCCGGAAAGGTAATGATTGGGCCGGGGGGGGTTGCGCCCGATCCATTCACAGGACAATAATCCATAGTGTATCATCTGCCGATTATGAACTTCGGGCTTCATTCCTAAACCACGGTGGACAAGGATTTCGCTCCCACCCTCCGGCTTGCTGTTGTGTTGGACCGTTTCAAGGCCGTTTGGATGCCATCTTTGAGAGCCTTTTGGGCGATCGTTGTGTCCACGTGGACCGAGTCCGGGGCCTCTTGGGTTGTCTTGAATCCACGCTGGAGACATTCGAGTTTAGAAGTTTCATGGGCCGTGCTGGGTGGTCGGAAGCCCGCGCAGGCGCGAACCTCAAACGTTTTCGAACACTTACGGAGAATCCGTTTGCTTGGCCCCCTCTGACTATCCAGTGAGGCGTCTTGGGGCTCTCTCGGGCCACCTTGGGGCCTTTTGGGCCGTATTGGGGCCTTTTTTCTGGACGATTCTAAGCCGTATTGAGGTTTTCTTGAGAGTCGCTCGAGCTATCTTGGGCCATCGTAGGCCGATGTCTTGTCGTCTAGGCCATATTGGAAGCCGTATTGGTTGCCGTTTTGGCCGCTTGGAGGCCGAACAAACCAACAAACAGCAATTTCAAGAGGGCGTTGTTTCGGGGGCGCGCGTGGGAGGCGGGGTCCTTCAAAAATTCTTGCACAACCTCCCACCAGACAGCGCAGCGCATTTTGACACGCCCATTTCGTGCAGGCACGGTGGCGGATCTATGCTGTGAACGAATGTTGTGCATTCCGCGTGGTGACATATCTGTTGTGCAGACTCTGAAATGCAGTCCACGTAGCGCAATCTACGGTGTGGAATCTATGCAGTACAATTGTGAATTGTGCGGTCGACAGGGCGGCGATGGCACAATTGCCAAACCGCCACAAAGTCTCGGACGACGGGCGACGATTGGGGCGGCGACGGCGATGGCATAGCCGCCAGACCTCCACTCAGGCCCGGACGACGGGTGGTGACGAGTCGACGACGGGGTGGCGACGGCGACGTCAGCCGCTGGACCGCCACACAGGTGAAGCACCTTAGAGCACGAGCAAGAACCCCTCAGTGCAAGCATTGTTTGTTGAATTTTTATGGATCCCTCCCCTCCGGTGTACCCTTTGTTCTTTATTAAAGTGCCGTTCCAGGGGCTAAACTTTCTCGTTGGCCTCCGGTTTACCACAACAACGGCTCCCGCCGAACAGTCGTGACAATGTCTAGAATTCGAGATTCCGATCAGGATTTCCTTGCAAGACTCGCGTTCTCGCCTGAGACTTCCTTATACTGTATGCACGAGTCGCTTTCTCGGCGTTTTGGAATCGCGTTCGCGCTCAAGATATCGTCATCTTTTATTCAGGAGAGTTGCTCTCGCCTGAAATGTCCTTGCCATCTCCGTTTGCTAACCCCCCTCGTCCTCCATGTTATTACTCCCTTTTGTCCCCTTCCCTCCTCCCTCCCTTGCTCCACTCCCTTTCTCCTCGCTCTCTCCCGTTTCCATTTGTTATGTTCTTCCTGTTTCAAGGGTTGTGCCAATTACGCGTGGCAGGGAAAGAGGCTATCCCCCCAAAGGGGGTACGATCAAAAACGAACAGGGTTTGTTCCGAGGGTTTGCGGGAGTCTTGTTGGTCGATTCGTGAGTCCATAAAAGCGAACCGTCTTAAATGGTTGTTGTTGTGATGATCATGGTAGTGGTGATGGTAATAGTGTTGGTGATGACGATGACGACCACGATGACGATGACGATGATGATGATGATGATGATGATGATGATGATGATGATGACGACGACGATGATGATGATGATGATGATGATGATGATGATGATGATGATGATGATGATGATGATGATAGTGATGATGCTGCTGATGGTGATACTGATGATGATTGGTATGTTGCTGCCGATGGTGATGATGATACTGATGGTGATGATGGTGGTGGTGGTGGTGATGGTGATGGTGATGATAGTGGTGGTTCTTATGGTGAGGAGGAGGAAGAGAAGGAGGGAGCAGTGAGTCCTTTCGTCTTGCCGTCGTGTGCGTCCTTCCGTCTTTGTCTCACCCATGCCAGATCATTCGGTACATCATCAGATCTGTCACGGGGGCCGTGCAACGCATATGCCCACCCCTACCTTGCCTTTACGAATATCGTCGCCCTCACCAGTTGGCCGCCATTGCTCATTGTCTATTTGGCATGCGCCCAGCGATTCATTGGCAATTGATCCAGATGGATTGAGTAACCCTACCAGGTAAGTTTGTTTTCTCTTGCGCCTCCCTGGCCCTTGGGTGGCTAAGCAACCGCGGGCGGAGGACGACATCTCAGCGGGCGAGGAGGTGTTCAACACCTACGGGGCACACGGCAACACACAGTGGCTCCTGAATGGAGGCAGCTTTGGCGGAAGCTGCGGGGGGGGGGACGGGATAGAGGTATTGGATAAGCTAGGTGCGATCGCGCCATACTTGATATCCTACCTCCTCCTCACACGCTCATCCCGTCCCTTGGCGTTGTGCTTGTTCTATATCAGCCCACGGTTGTCACAGCCGATCTCGGACTTCCAAACAGGACGCAATAATCTTGTGCGCAACCAGAAAAGTTGTGTTGAGAACATTGGAGGAGAAGATGACGCATCAGCAAGATGATGAGCATAATGAAAAGGAGCAGGAGGAGGAGGAGGAGCATGAGGAAGAAGGACACGGCGAAGTTGCACCATGCCTTCCTCAGAAGTAAATTGCTAAAGGCATCGGTGACCATGCTGTCGGTGGTCCAGCAGGGAACTCTCCCTCAACGTGGCACTGACATTGCATCCTTGCATCTTCGGTCGGCCATGATGGCTGCCAAGGCTAGGAAGCGCACATACCTGTCGTTGTACACTGATCTAAATGCGGCATTCTATTCGGTCATCCGAGGGTTCGTTGCCAGAATGGCCCAGAACAGCGAGGACATCCAAAACACGCTGGCGGACTTGGAGATACCAAGTTGTCTGGAGCCTCTATGCCATGCCCTAGTCGCCAAGCCTGGCGCTCTGGACGGACTTGCAAATAAGCACCTCCTGGAAACAGTGGTTGACGTGATGGAATGCAACTGGTTCCAAGTACGGGGGAGCACCAGGGTTGTCTCCCCCCGCCTAGGTACGAGGCCAGGCATGCCACTAGCAGACCTCCTGTTCATCATAGCCTTCGACCCAATCATCATCGCGGTCAATAGTAGATTAGGATCTCTGGGGTATCTTCAGAAGACTAAGGATGTGGACCCGTCTCAGAGGATTTTCAGAGGTCGCGAGCACGAGCATTTAGAGGAAGATGTATGGGATCCCGCCTTCATGGATGACCTCGTCAACGGCATCGAGTTGTTAAACGCTAGGCTCTGGAAGGAGGCGGCCATCGCCCTCGTCACGATCATGTACGAAGAAACCAAGTCTAGGGGATTCACCATGAACTGGAAGGCGGGCAAGACGGCGCTCATGGCCTTCTTCAGCGGCACAGGTTCCAGGAAGGCACGAGGGGAGTGTGCGGCCTTGGCTGCCACTGGTCTTCTCGTCCCTTCCTTAGGCGTCTCCCTGTGCCTCACGAGAACCTACAAACACTTGGGAAGCTACCAGGACCATCGAATTTCTCTGGGGCCCGAGCTGGCGCACCGCTGTCATCAGCAGCGACGTCCTCTAGGGGTACTGAGGCGCACGGTTTTCCCCAGGAAGCAAATCCATTTAAGAGCCAAGTTACTTTATGTTACTTCTTTGTGCACGTCGCACCTTCTGTTTAATGCCCTCACTTGGCACAAGTTAAACGTCAAACAGATGGCGACCCTGGTGCACAACTATTTGAGACCGTTTAGATTGGCGGCCGGTCTCGGGTACGGTTCTAGTTTTGGTAAGGCTGCTGCAGACCATAGAGTTTTTGTCAAGTGTGAGATCATGCCCGTCGAGCTGGTGTTGAGGCTCAGGCGGCTGCGATTTCTTCCCAGGCTTCTCAAATCGGCGCCTGCTTGTCTGATGGCGGTCCTGGACGAGCTAGCTTCAGTGCCCGAATCATGGTCCGCATTGTGTTGCGATGACCTGTTGTGGTTCAGCAGACATGTGAATCTAGCCAGGGAATTCTTACCATCAGGGCCCCCTGCGTGGTGGCTGTGGCTCCTGAGGTCAAGCAGCAACAAGTTTTGGAAGCGAATCTGCAAGCAAGCAGAATCGGCTGCCAGGGCCAAATTTTTGGACGATCAGCGTCATGAGGACGGGTGGCGGAAGTTCTGCATCGCCAAGGGTCTTGTGCTCCCGTCGTTTTTGCGTCCGCCGTCGGTTCTTGCCTTGTATCCTTGCTTGGATTGTGGGGTGGTGTTGGCCACCAAGGGCGCATGGGCCTCCCATCGCTCGAAGTGCCACCCCCGCATTGACCCCGCCCCCAGCTACGTTCCAGGCACAGTGTGCATGGCATGCGGTCTCAACTTCCACGCGCACCTAAGATTGCTCAAACACGTTCGGCATGGCTCATCGAAGTGCTTGGCGGACCTTATGGCCGTCATCCCCCCGCTGAGCCCCGAACAGGTGATGGCGGTTAAGGCGGAGGACGCGGCGCTAGCACGCACGCTCCGAGAGAAAGGCCACTATGCGGAGTCAGCGCAGCTGCCGCCTGTCCTCACGACAGGCCCTAGGCTGAGGGGGGCGGCTGCCTCCAAGGGCCTCCCCACTAGCATGCCGAGAATATCTTGCCAACCAGTGTGTATCCAGGAAGAGATGCCCGCTCAGGCGGAGGTCCACCTGCCCGCGGCCCCTGGTACTAAGTACATTATGATCCTCCGTACAGCTCCCAGGAGTCAAGGCGACATCCAGGATAGAGCGGAGAAGTCCAGCGCCATAGCGGGCATGAATGTTTTTGTTTTGTCTCTTAATATTTTCGAGCCTGTCCAGAACTCCATAGAGGGATTTCACAAGGAGCTGTTGTTCATTACTGATCTTATTCTAGCTGGGCGTGTTATTGGTCTCGTGACGGATTTTCTCTTTTTCCTCGTGGGACCCCGCCCCCCGCTGCAAAGCCAAGGGTGGTGAAAGCAGGCCTTTAAGGAGCTGCGATGAGCCATGGGGGATTTCAGCCAGGTCTCCCTCGGAGTGGAAGCAGCTGGAACTCGACAGTGCGTGCCTGCGGGCGGCACTGACGCTGGCGCTGTGTGCGGCGTCCTCGGGCCTGGCGACCGTGCTCATTTTAAACCCACCTGCTCCGCAAGCCAACTTGCCCTGCATTTGGAAGGTCCCCGAGGTCAGGTTCCTATGCTCCCTACAGGCAACGTTTCCGACCACCACGTCGAGCTGTGTGCCCGTTGGGGACCGTCAGTGCCTGTGCATGAATGCCGTGCCGATCTTGGCCCCTCCTGACAGCAGCCAGGTGGAGTTCCACGTAGCTGCTGTTATCACGCAGGCAGCCTCACAACGCTGTGCCCCCACGCTTCCTGGGGATGCATGGCTAGAGGCGTCAGTTGCCCATCTATATGCCCCGCTCGATGTGTATTGCGAGTCGGGTTGATGTTGGCCATTGCTGCTCTCCTCGTCCCCCGCTATACTTGCCGCCTATCTCACCGCTGACGTATGCATGTGTGGACACCTCAGACGTTGGTCCCTCAGGGCTGTGGGAAGAAGAAGGAAGAAGGAGGACGACGATAATTTCTGAACTGCTGCAGCAGGAACAGGAGCGGGAGAAGTGGGAGAGTAGGATGACCCGGGGAGACGGGGGAGGGCAAATGTGCGGGGCGACAACGTTGAGGAAGCATTCAGATCCAGAACAGTGGCCCGCGCAGTGGCGAGAGCACCATTCTGAACGATGAGAGCAAAGTGGCGATCCTTGAAATGAGGAAGGCGCTGCAGCGGGAACCATTTTAAGATTCCGAAGAAGTTCCGATGGAGCAAACACGTAGGAAAGATCATCTGTGCTTTCCTGTGAGCAACGTTCGCGGGGAGGGGGGCCGGACCACTCCCTGGCCATTTTCGGGGGAGATGGGAGTGGTACCTACATTGGGGATTTTTTGGTGGGACTCAGACGAGGACGAGGTATCCACACGGCTGCTCGCCGTGGAGATATATCATTGTCACGGCATGGTTCGCTCCGAATTCGTGGCCGGAACGCACCCAGGCAGAGATCTAAGGAGCAGCGGTATATGATGTCTGTTCGTCCCCTCCCCCCTTCGCCGGGGGGAGGGGGCAAGGATGAATACAGTGAGCGGCTGGAATAAGGAGAACTTGCTTGTTAAAAAGGGCTCGGTCGTTCCTTAGGCGTGCATGCGTCATTTATCGTTCCTTATGCGCTATGTATTACTCATCGTTCCTTCTGCGTTATTCCTTGGAAGACAAGGGGCTTAGTTCCTTATTTATATATCGTTCCTTAGGTCAGGCCGATCACTGTAAAGAGATAGAGAGAGAAAGAGAGAAAGAGAAAGAGAGAGAGAGAGGGCAGGGAGGTGGGGGGGGGGGCGCGAAGAGGGAGGGCATGTGGCAGAGCAGAGCGGGGGGGGGCGGGGACGGGAATGCATTAGGACAGCCTGGGCATTTTTCTGGAGGCCTGAGGACTCTGGATTCGCAGGATGCCGCAGAAAAGCCCGAGATTTTTCCACGGAGGCTCAGGATTGCCACCGGGATCATGAGGGCTCTGATGGGGAAACTTGAGGTTTCCCTCGGGAGTCTTGAGGACTCCTGAGCGATACCCTGTGATTGGCGAGGGACCCCGAGGATCCCAATAGTTTGACAAATCCTGACGATTCGTTGTTGGGCTGAAGTCGATACGCTCCGGTGCGCGCGAGGACGCATTAGGCGCGTCATCTGTCGAGCACCGTGTGCAGCGCAACATCTTAACGCTTCCCAGCAAGACGCAATACGGCCTAAGGGACCCCCAAGGCCGCTCCCAAGACGGCTTCGAATGACTCTGGATGCCTTTCAATGGTTCGAATTGCCAAATATTGGCCCAAATGTAACCAATGGACCTCCAAACACACATCCGAGATAGTCCGAGGGGCTCTCGACACACCGAGGAGATCTTCAAGACTGCCTAAGATGGTCCACAGACCGCGAGCCTCCAGAAACCTCTCAAAAGTTTCTTTCGGGCCGGTGCTCGGTGTACCTGCTCAGCGCAGCGGAATCTCTGACGGCCTGCTTATACAGCATTCACAGTTTCCTGAGGCGTCGATCAGGATGCGCAATCCCATCTGGTGATCATTGCAGGACGATATCCATCGTCATCCAATCCTGTGAGGCTGCGCTAGAACCGAACCGCGCGCGTGGTTCTAGTACAATCTGTGTTGCGAATATGTGTGGTGCAATCGATGTTGTGCAGTCTATGTTGTGCGATTGCGGGACATCTGGTGCAATCGACGCGGCACAATAGATGTGTTGCATTCCGTATGGTTCTGTTCGCAGTGAGTTGTCCACTCCACTGCTCGCGCAAACATCCTACCCACCCACCCGCAAGTTGGTTTGCAAAATCTCTTAAGACCGTGACGGTGGGTACCACATGGCACTTGGCAACAACAGCGACGCCGACGACGACAGCGACAGCGACGATGACGACGCCGCAGACAACGACTACGACGACACCGACGACGTCTCCAACGACTTCGACGACGCCGACAACGACGACGACGACGACGACGACGACACCGACGACGACGACGACACCGACGCCGACGACGACGACGATGACAACGACTACGACGACGATGACGACGCTGACGACGACGATAACGACGACACCGACGACGACGACGACGTCATCGACGCCGACGACGACGACGACGGCGACGACGGCGGCGACGACGACGACGACGACGTCGACGACGACGAAGACGACAACGACGCCGACGCCGACGACGACGACGAAGACGACGACGACGTCGCCAACGAAGACGACGAGGAAGGAGGGGGGACGACGACGGCGACAACGACGACAACGACGAGGGAGGAGGGAGGACGGCGACGACGCGAACGACGAAGAAGGAGGAAGGACGGCGACGCCGACGACGGCAACGACGAGGGTTGAGAGAAGACGACGACGACGACGACAACGACGACGACGACGACGACGACGGCGACGAAATAGGAGGGACGACGACGAGACGCCGACGACGGACGACGACGACGACGACGACGACGTGGGAGGAGGAGGAAGGACGACCACGGCGACAACGACGACGAAAACGACCACGACGCCAAAGAGGACGACGACGACGAACACGAGGACAGACAGAGGACGACGTAGGCGACGACGACGAGCGCGGACGAAGACGTAGGCGACGACGACGACGTAGGCGACGACGACGACACGAGGAAAGACAGAGCGCGGCGACGACGACGACGCCGACAACGACGACGAAGACGACGACGATGCCGACGCCGACGACGACGACGAAGACGACGACGACGTCGCCAACGAAGACGACGAGGGAGGAGGGAGGATGTCGACGGCGACAACGGCGACAACGACGACAACGACGAGGGAGGAGGGAGGACGGCGAGGACGCGAACGACGAAGAAGGAGGAAGGACGGCGACGCCGACGACGGCAACGACGAGGGAGGAGGGAAGACGACGACGACGACAACGACGACGACGACGACGTCGACGAAATAGGAGGGACGACGACGAGACGCCGACGACGGACGACGACGACGAGGCAGGAGGAGGAAGGACGACCACGGCGACACCGACGACGGAAACGACCACGACGCCAAAGAGGACGACGACGACGAACACGAGGAAAGACAGAGGACGACGTAGGCGACGACGACGACGACGACAACGACGCGGGAGGAGGGAGGAAGGCGACGACGACGACGACGCAAGAGCGCGCGCGCACGCTGTTGTTGAAAATCCGTGTTGCGAAACCCTGGGTTTTTGTAGGTTTTGTGGACGCGCGAATTTAAAATCCTTCCGACACCGATGGGTTTTGAAGGTTTTCGGCATACGCGCGCGACGACGCGCGCGTCTGCACTTCGTCTCGTTTTTTGCAGGGTATTCTCGCGACGGCACACGCGCAACGGCGTTCGACAGATTTCGACATATGCGCGCGCGAAGCCCGTTTGGTAGCATTTTGTAACAAACTTGGAAAACCGATGGTTTTCTTAAGATTTCGCAAGAGCTCGCGCGGAAGCCTTTTTAGCAAATCAGTGTTGCGAAACCCTGTGTTTTGTATAGTTTTTTGGAAACTCGATTGCGAAATCCTTCTGGCACCGAAGGTTGTTTGAAGGATTCCGGCATGCGCGCGCGACGACGCGCGCGTGCGCACTTCGTTGCATTTGTGACAAAGGATTCGTGGACAAAGTGTTATGTTAGAACAAACAATGTCACCGCGTAGTGTTTTTTTTTTTTTACCAGGGAACCTCAGGGGGGAAACCGGCCTAGCTGGGATGGTATGATTTCATATTTAGGATGGACGATTGTGCAGACTATATATATATATATACATATATATACACATATATATATATACTATCCCAGGGGGAAGCGTTAAGTCCGGGGCGGGGGGGGTAGAGTCTATTCTGCTTTTAGAAAGGAGAATATATGTGGTACAATCGATGTGATACAATCGACGGGGTGCAATCCATGCGGTGCGATATACGTGGTGCAGTTTATGTTATGCAATTGACTACCCTGCACCGCGCTTGACAACTCCACTGCTCGCGCAAGCACCCCACCCACCCACCCGCAACTTGGTTCGCAAAATCTCTTAAGACCGTGATGGTGGTTACCACATGGCACTTGCCAGCGACAGCGACGCCGACGACGACAGCGACAACGACGACGACGACGCCGCCGACAACGACTACGACGACACCGACGACGTCTCCAACGACTTCGACGACGCCGACAACGACGACGACGACGACGACACCGACGACGACGACGACGACGACGCCGACGCCGACGACGACAACGACGCCGCCGACGACGACGACGACGACGTCAACGACGCCGACGACGACGACGACGGCGGCGGCGACGACGACGACGCCGACAACGACGACGAAGACGACGACGATGCCGACGCCGACGACGACGACGAAGACGACGACGACGTCGCCAACGAAGACGACGACGAGGGAGGAGGGAGGATGACGACGGCGACAACGCGACAACGACGACAACGACGAGGGAGGAGGGAGGACGGCGAGGACGCGAACGACGAAGAAGGAGGAAGGACGGCGACGCCGACGACGCAACGACGAGGGAGGAGGGAAGACGACGACGACGACAACGACGACGACGACGACGACGGCGACGAAATAGGAGGGACGACGACGAGACGCCGACGACGGACGACGACGACGAGGCAGGAGGAGGAAGGACGACCACGGCGACAACGACGACGGAAACGACCACGACGCCAAAGAGGACGACGACGACGAACACGAGGAAAGACAGAGGACGACGTAGGCGACGACGACGACCTCAACGACGCGGGAGGAGGGAGGACGGCGACGACGACGACGACGACGACGACGCAAGAGCGCGCGCGCACGCTTTTGTTGAAGATCCGTGTTGCGAAACCTTGGTTTTTTTTGTATTTTTTTTGGACGCGCGATTTCGAAGTCCTTCCGACACCGATGGGTTTTGAAGGTTTTCGGCATACGCGCGCGACCACGCGCGCGTCTGCACTTCGTTTTTTTTTTTTTGCAGAGGATTCTCGCGACGGCACATGCGCAAGGCCGTTCGACAGATTTCGACATGCGCGCGCGAAGCCCGTTTGGTATCATTTTGTGACAATCTTGAAAAAACCGATGGTTTTCTAAAGATTTCGCAAGAGCTCGCGCGGAAGCTTTCTTAGCAAATCAGTGCTGCGAAACCTTGTGTTTTTGAATTTTTATTTGAAACTCGATTGCGAAATCCTTCCGGCACCGAAGGTTTCTGAAGGATTCCGGCATGCGCGCGCGACGACGCGCGCGTGTGCACTTCGTTGCATGCTCTTGCAGGGGATTCGTGAACAAGTGCTGAGTTAGAACAAAAAATGTCACCGCATAGTGTTTTTTTTAGAAGGGACCCTCAGGGGGGGGGAAACCGGCCTGCCTGGGATGGTACGATTTCATAGTTCGGATGGACGTGTGTGCAGACTATATATATATATATGAAACTATACTATCCCAGGGGGAAGCGTTAAGTCCGGGGGGGGTAGAGTCTATATTCTCTTTTTAGAAAGGAGAATATATGATGTATAATCTGGGCAGCGACGGAGCGGCGACGAGGCGGCGACAGGGCGGCGAAGGCGAGCACGGAGCCGCCAGTCCGCCACCAAGGCCCAGACGACTGTCGTCGACGGGGCGGCGACGACGAGCACGGTCCGCCAGCCCGACATCCAGGTCCAGTTCCTGAGAAGAGAAATATGAATCCTTTCCTTTTACACTGCCCTGGGGGTGCAGAGGTGGGTTGACCCACCTCAGCCGAGCAGTTTCGGCGAGTCCCTCCTCCCGCCGCTGTGGTGGGAGGCCGGTTCGAGGGTGCGTTAATTTGCTCGACCGAGGGACGATTCATAGGCCAGGCACCCCTGCCAGAGTTGCAGACATGCCAGCACGCGTGGGAGGAGAGCGCGTACTCTTGGGGGAGCGGCGACACCACAGGTGAGCGTAACACTTTTTGACCAAAGACAAGATGTATTGCCGCGGCGATCGCTCCACAGCAGCAAGGGACGCGGAACGTCTATCATATCTATTGTGCGGCACGAGGTCGCAGAATTCGGATTACCCTGACACACCTCACATGGTGCCACCTGGCTGACAATCTGAATTCGGTGTAACCTGACCCACCTCGTCAGGACACTCGTTGAGGGCTGCCTGTCTTCACGTCAGGGCCTTTGGACGCCAAGCGTTACTGTATATATTTATATGTGTGCATATATATATGTATATATATAATCGCACTGCGAGACGACGGTGCCTTACCCCCACCCCTTAACCCCGACTCTGCTTACAAGTCACCATCAGCACCCTCACCTCACCGCCCACCAAACCACCCCAGCCCAACCCGAAGGCCTCAACCCCTCGACTTCCATGGGGGGGGTGTCGGGGAACATCGAAAAACCACATGTGGAACCCTCCCCCCCCCCCCAAGCCGAAAGTCGGGTCTTCGAGTTGGGTTGGGGTGGTCTGGTAGCTAGTCATCACCAGCCACCCGCGGCCCGAGGCTTCCTGGACCTCTCTGGCCCTTTCCACGACCTGCTGGTGACCCCCGCCGACGCGGTGTCCGCGGCCCTGGCGCACCTGCGGTCCGCGGCCCACGGCGACGAGGCGCGGAGGCCTCCTCGGCGCGGCAGCGGCGACGGCGGCGACGACCCCTCCCTCCTCCACCTCCGCCTCCGCCTCCTCCCTCCTCCCTAGCGTTGTGGAGGACGATCAATGGAGAGGAAGCATGTTGCCAAATGATTTCCAGATGTCTAAAACATGTGTTAAGACATGTTTTGAACATGTGATCACACATGCTGAAAGCATGTTTAGAACATGTTTCCGACATGTTGGACACACTTTACATTTAATGATCGGATTGTTAGGGTGTCCATTTCCGTGGCATCCACAATCCTAGCGCATCTACAAGGCCAAGCACGTGTGGCAGGATGTGTTTGGCGATGTGGTGGGGCTCTTCAACTCAGGCTTGCACCTGCTGGTCCAGCAGCGCGTGGTCTACCTGGTCGCGTGTTACAGTTGCAAGGACCTCCAGACACTCCATGACGGTGCGGCGGCTAAGCGATGGCGAAAGTGGGTCGACGACGCATTCAGCAATGGGGCGAGTGCCGCGCAGAAGGCCACCAAGCTGCAGCAGATGCTCGAGTTCATCGGGCCCACGGCCCTGGTGGACCCGGAAATCCTCGCCGACAAGGCCATGGACGAGCGGGAACAGCTGCGGTCACAGCACGAGGCTCCTTTGATGCAGCTACCTGGCGGTGCAGCTGAGTGGAAAGAGCTTCCACCATTCGGTGGACAGAATCATCAAATCATCCTCACGTTCCGCGCGCGGATGGCAGTTGGTCAGAGCAAGCTGCACCCGAGGGCCCAGTGGCTGCAGGCGTTCGCGCTCCTGTCATTCAGTGCGAGACCTTGCTGAACTGGCCGCCCCAGCGCATCATCAACGTCATGCTGCGGTTTCCCAAGCCAGATAGGGGCACTCGGCCATCACGCTGGCGTCCACGCTCATGCGCATTTGGGCAAGAGCACGACGACCATTATCCCCCCATTAGGTCGGCAAGTATCCACGCGAGTCTGTATTCGGGTTGCGTCGAGGTGCCTCTTAAGTCGACTCGGCCTATGGGCGTAACAGCTCCTCCGAGATCGCGCACCTGCTAGCATCTGCTAGCATATGCTTGCATATCTGGTGTTTCTCGATCCCCATAAGGCGCCCGATCGTATGCTGGCAGGATCGCGCCAGCTGGAGTATCGAATGCGGCTGGTATGGCCACTGTTGGCGTATTTCTGGACGACGAGGGTCATGCCTACGGCTGTTAGTCTCGACCGATCTGTACCAACCAAAGTATTTTGGCTGGGTGGACCCACAGCTCGGCGCTCCTCACCACGCTGTTTTTCCAAGCCGTCACGTGGCTGAGAAGAGCGGCGATGGATTTCCCGGCCACGGGGTCCATGGGGGACCACCATCCAGTGAAATGGAGATGTCATCGGCAGGGGTGGCCTCGCATTGCGCAGGCTGGCCCAGGACCTCATCGCTGATGCGGCCCCCCTCGCGTTCGAGGTGAAGGTGGCCGAGTCAGGATGCTTGGCTATCACTGCGGCAGCGCAGCGTGGCTTTCGCGAGGCTGCGCAGACCCACGCCACTCGCGCAGTGGCCAAGACGCGGATCCTTGCCCCGCAGGCACGCGGCTCGCGAATCTGCAGCCCTCGAGAGGACGGCTGGGCTCCGCATGCAGGCCCTTTGGCGTCGGACAGGGCCCCTGCCCTCGGCTGCCCGCGGCGCCGCCGTGTCGGGAGCCGCCGAGGAGCGCCTCGCCGGGCGGAGGCGCTCTGCTGTGCTCCTGCGCAGTGGCCGCGGTGGCCTGGGCGCTGATTCAAGGGCGCTGCACCTGGCCACCCGAACGGATCCCAGCGTAGACTCCATTTTCGACGTGTCTTGGCACCGGCGGCGCGATGCTGCGCCGCGGGCCGGGATGGCCGGCTGCAGCTGGCGAGACTGCAGAGCGCGCGGCAGGCCCTGGAGCAGACTTGGTCTGAGACTAAGCCTGGCTGGAGCGGGGCGCGAGGGCCACTTGCAGCTACGTCGAGGTAACCTCGACGAGGTTTTGCTCGGGTAGCGCTCGAGCCTCGTCCGCGCCCCCGACGCAGTTGCTCTCATCGAGCTGCCCCGCGCGCAGACGCAGGAGGTGCTGCAGCTAGTGCGCGGGGGCTTTCAGCGGCGGCAGGGCAGGCGAATCCTCTTCCACCGTGAGGGGCCGGGCCTGTCGCCCACGGCCACGCTTCGGCACAGGGCAGCGCGGCGCAGCCGAGCGCCGCCTCGTGCCGTTCTTCTCGGGGCACGCGCGGCGCGGCTGCGCGAGATCTGGGCAGGGGCCTCCCGGGTTGCGGCGAAGCGTCGCGCCGTGGGCAATTCGGCCAGCCCGCGGTGCCCGTTCTGCCCTGGCTGGCAGAGCTGCACCAAGGGGCCGCCAGTTCCACGAGTGCCCGAAGGTGGTCAACGTCGACCAAGACGAAGGTGACACCATCGAGCCCCTCGACGCGGACCTGCTTCGGGCGCGACGCGGCGGGCGAGCCAAGAAAGGTATCGCACAGGCGGAGGGCCACCAGAGTATTTGGACCCCGCCTGCTCTTCGGCCCTGCTCCCCGAGGCGGGGTGGTGGTGGCACGTAGAGTGATAAGGCAATGTTTGAGCTGGTCGGACCTCGGCCGCCGCGCCCGTGCACGAAGTGGGAGGAGGACCCACGCGTGAGGGAAAGAGTGGGGCCCTGGTGTAGGAATGCCTGGATGCCGGGAAGGGATTCCCTCCCTTGCCTGGCGCGGCCCGGCGAGGAGGAGGATCGAGGATCGAGGATCGAGGAGGATCGGGGAGAAGGAGGAAGAAGAGAGGAGGACGAGGAGGAGGAGGAGGAGGAGGAGGAGGAGGAGGACCTGACCTTCTCCTCCCTGCTGCTCCTCCTCCCCCTCCCTCCAGGTGGCCCTCGGTTCTCCCCTCCCCGCCTTCCTTGTGCCCTCTGCCTATGGCCTTGCCAGCGCGGGGCTGGTCTTCCCAACCCGCCCCCTCCTCCTCCTCCTCCTCCTCCTCCTCCTCCTTCTCCTCCTCTGTCCTCCTCCTCCCCCCCTCGTCCTCCTCGTCCTCCTCTTGCTCCTCCTCCTCCTCCTCCTCCTCCTCCTCCTCCTCCGCCTGTCCCCCTACCCCTCCTCGTCCCCCTCCTCGCCCCCTCCTCCTCCTCCTCCTCCTCTCTCCTCCTCCTCCTCCTCCTCCTCCTCCTCCTCCTCCTCCTCCTCCTCCTCCTCCTCCTCCTCCTCCTTCTCCTCCTCCTCCTCCCTCCTCCTCCTCCCCCCCCCTCCTCCTCCTCCTCCTCCTCCTCCTCCTCCTCCTCTGTCCTCCTCCCCCTTCCTCCTCCTCCTCCCTCCTCCTCCTCCTCCTCCTCGTCCTCTTCTTGCTCCTCCTCCTCCTCCTCCTGTCCCCCTACCCTCCTCTTCCCCCTCCTCCTACTCCTCCTCCTCCTCCTCCTCCTCCTCCTCCTCCTCCTCCTCCTCCTCCTCCCTCCTGATCATCTTCATCCTCCTCCTCCTGCTACACCTCTTCCTCCTCCTCTCCTCCTCCTCCTCCCCTCCTCCTCCTCCTCCTCCTCTGTCCTCCTCCTCCCCGTCCTCCTCCTCCTCCCCCCCTCGTCTCCTCCCCCCCCTCGTCCTCCTCGTCCTCCTCGTCCTCCTCCTCCTCGTCCTTCTCCTCCTCCTCTTCTCCTCCGCCTCCTCCTCCTCCTCCCTCCTCCTCCTCCTCCTCCCCCTCCTCGTTCTCCTCTTGCCCCTCCTCCCACTCCTCCCTCCTTTTCCTCCTCCTCCTCCTCCTTCTCCTGTCCTCCTCCCCCTCCTCCTCCCCTCCTCGTCCTCCTCCTCCTCCTCCTCCTCCACCTCCTCCTCCTCCTCCTCCTCCTCCTCCTCCTCCCCCTCGTCCTCCTCGTCCTCCTCGTCCCTCCTCCTCGTCCTTCTCCTCCTCCTCCTCCTCCTCCTCCTCCTCCTCCTCCTCCTCCTCCTCCTACACCTCCTCCTCCTCCTCCTCCTCCTCCTCCTCCTCCTCTTTCTCCTCTTGTTTTTGCCTGCTGCTGCGGCTGCCTCTGCTGCTGCGGTGCCCGCCCTGGTCCAGTTTGTTCGGAGCCCCCTGGAGTTCCAGCGGGCACTCTGCGGTGGAAGCCTCTGTCGTGCAGATCTCCGTCGGTGACCCTGTCGAGGAAGGCCTGCGTACGTTGTTATGCAGAGTGATTGGCGCCTCTGTTGCGAGGTTTTGGCGTAGGGGCAACCGTCTCGATGCGCAGCGTCTTGGCAGCCAGAGCCCAGGACTGAGAACGCACAGAGCTCGCCGGAGGACGTTCCAGACCCTGGCAAGCTCAATGCTCACATCGCGCAGGTTGGTGGACCTTCTCAGGCGATGTCGACGTGGTGAATTTACATGGTTTTGATGATGCCTCCTTCGTCGTGACCCTTACCGGTGTGCAGAGTTGTTCGAGCTCGGTTTCTCCGATGTGGGGGACTAGCTCCTAGTGTGCGCCTATTGTGGCGAGTTAGGCCTGACCTCGAGTTAGTCCTTCTACCTCATCCTGCACATCCTCCCTTCCTGATTGTACTTATCGTCTTCCTGCGTCCAGATGGGAAGAACGCGGCGAGGAAGAGGAGGACAGAGGAGCGGCGGAGATGTGGACTGTGATGATGTGGATGTTGATGTTGATGGTGCGGAAGCTGATCTTGACTGTGATGATGATGGTGATGTTGATGCTGCTGATGCTGATGATGATGTTGGTGATGATGATGACGACGGTGATGGCGATGATCATGACGATGATGATGTTGATGATGGTGATGCTGGTGATGGTGTTGATGTCGATGGTGATGATGCTGCGGAGGATGATGGTTACCTTACCGACGGTGATGGTGATGGTGGTGACGATGGCGATGGTGTAGATGATGATACTGATGGTGGCCATAATGTTGGTGAAGATGATAGTGAGTGTGACGGATTGATGATTATACGAGTGATGTCGATGATGAGTTTAGTGGTGATGGTGATGGTGCATGTTGTGACGGTGGTTGTGATGACGCCGACGGCCACGTTGACCGTTAACATACTTGTTGTGTTGGTGGTGGCGAAGACGGTGGTAGTCATGGTGACGTTCGCAATACTATGATGGTGCCGAATTTGATCGCACGTTGATTGTTGCGTTAGCGTCGACGGCGATGATGAGGGGAATGATGACGGCGCGGACGGCGACGACGACGATGGAGAGATATGTTGATGGTGCCGCTGGTGTTGAGGTTGATGCTCATGATGATGATGACTCCAACGACGGCGACGACGGTGATGATGATGGCCAGGACGGCGTCGACGATGACGACGATGGCGGCGACGATGGCAGCGACAAGGAGGGGCTGTTGGGGGCGGAGGAGCCTTCCTCGTCGGTCGAGGGCGGTGTCGGATGACCCACGCGCCCGCATTTCTCACCCGTGGCTCTTGGGGGCGTGGGCCGCGCCCGGAGGGCACGGAACCCCCCCTTCCTCCCTGTCCCCGTTTTCCCCATTTTGTTTTTCTCGTCCTCTTCGTCCTCCTCCTCGTTCGTCCTCCGCCTCCTCCTCCGCCTCCCTCGTCGATGTCCTCGCCGTCGTTCTCTTCTTCCGCCTCCTCCTCTGCCCCCTCCTCCCCCTCCTCCTCCTCCTCCTCCTCCCTCTCCTCCTCTTCCCTCCTTCTCCTTCTCTTCCCCCTCGTCCGCCTCCTCCCTCCTTCTCCTTCTCTCCCCCCCCTCCTCCGCCTCCTCCTCCGTCTCCTCTTCCCTTCTTCCCGAGGCCTCGAGCCCCCCCCCCCCCCCCCCCCAGGACGACGTCGAGGACCGGATCTGCGAGCGCCTGTCCGTGCTCCAGCGGCCCGAGCTGCTCGGGACGGAAACGTTCCAGCTCACGTCGGAGGCCCCGCCGTCGAGGATGGGAGGAGGAGGGGAGGAGGAACTGAGGAGGGAGGGAGGGGGTAGGGAGGTGGACAATGAGGAGGGGAGGGGGAAAGAGGAGGAGGGAGGAGGAGGAAGAGGAGGAGGAGGACGGTGGCGATCGGGGGCCAGCGGCCGCAAGCTAGACAGCACGCGAAGGGTTGGGTCCCTTTGCCTGAGTGTCTCATCTGTCAGGACGGGGACGGCACTTTGGTGCACAGGCATGCCAGGTGCTCGCACATCCCTGAGTTGGTCGCGCCCGTCCCTGAGCGTGTGCAGATCCCTTCCCAGCACGCTGTGCACAATAGGTTGGCCGAGATACTCGTCGAGCGTGTGGTCCTCGGCAAGCCTCGTGAACCGTCTGATCTCTTGCAGTGGGCTGAGCAGCCGTACTTTCGGTGGGAAGGTGACCCTCAGAGCCTCACGGGCGATGTCTTTATCGATGGCTCACTCTATGAGGATCTGCCCACCTATGCTGTGGCTGACTTTGCGTGTGTTTCTCTGCGTCCTGAGGGCGACGCAGTCTCCGCTAGTTTGACAGGCGTGTTGCCTGGACCGCATCAGGATACTGACGGTGCTGAGCTTCACGCCTTGTATTCCGTGCTGTTGCACGCTGTGCCTCCTGTCACTGTCTACTCAGATTCTTCTTCTGTCGTCAAGGGGGTCAACCTGTGGGGCCGTGAGCACACCACTGCTCCTGTTTTCTCTTGGGCGCACCTCTGGAGGCTTGTTTGGGAGAAGCTCGAGGACTGCGGAGGAGGTGTCCAGGTCCTGAAGGTCAAGTCCCACGTGTCTCAGAGGCAGGTTCTTGAGGATTTCCAGTCGTACCGCCTAACCTTCGGCAACAAGTGTGCAGATGCAGAGGCCAAAGCCCGTGCATACGATAGACGACCACCCCTTGCGCTCCAGCAGCTCGCAGCACAGCATCATAAGCTCGCGCGAGGACTCGGAGTGTTGGTGGCGCAAGTCGGAACCGTGCTAGCTGAGACTGACTGCCTGCATCGTGCGAAGAGGCCACGCAGTGATGCCCCTCCCTCAATCCAGTTTGTCAAGACCCAGCCGCCCTCTCTGCCAGAGCGTGCTGCCCTGTCTCAGGTTTCCCTCCTGGCCAGGGGACTCGAAGCTCATCAGCTTTTTGTTTTTTTTCGGCCCCGACCCAGCCGCACCAAACTGAGGTCGCGTGTCGTGGGAGGTGCGGGGCGCTTGCGTTCCGCAGGGTCGTGTCCCTCCTGGAGCCCTGCCCCCCGAAGTGCGGGCAATAGTTATATCCACATCTGGTGCGTCTTGGAGTCTTGGGCTCTCTTCCACAGAAACCGTAGACGCACCGGACATGGATATAAGTCTGGCCTCAAGAGGCTTGATTTTTTATCCATATCCAGTGCGCCTCGGCGTGGCGGCACCTCTTCCCAACAGGCCCACGACGCTCTGGATATGGACATGAGTGCTGCCCGCAGGCCGAAGCTCCCAGAGTGGGTCAAGACCATCTCGAGCCGTCTGGAGCGTGGCCAGTTCAAGCTAGACGGAGTCCCGCAGCGCGTTTCAGCCTCTCGGCGGCTGCTGCCGCCCGCGGGGGGTGCGAGCTCGGGCAGCGCAGCGCAGCCGGCGCCGCCGAGCTGCCCCGAGGCTTTCTCGAGCTTCCTGCTCCCTCGGATTGGCGTGTGTCTCTCGAGGGGGCCCTCGTGCGGTCGCTCGATGCCGTGTTCTGCTCGTGTCGTTCGACTGCCGTGCCTCGGCCCTTTTCCGAAGGCTTCGCCCGACGTATGCAGCCGAAGGCGGTTGCAAGGTGCGCCGTCGGCTGCATAGTTGTTGTTTGCAGGAGGTGATCGACGCTGTCGTCGCCTCTGGGCTGTGCCCAGGAGGAGGAGGAGGAAGAGGAGGGGGAGGAGGAGGAAGGGGAGGAGGAGGAGGAGGAGGAGGAGGAGGAGGAGCGGGGCGTAGGAGGGAGGAGGAGGAGGAGGAGAAGGAGGAGGGAGGGAGGAGGAGGAGGAGGAGGAGAGAGGAGGAGGAGGAGGAGGAGGAGGAGGGGGAGGAGTCCTCCGGGAGGAGGGAGGAGGAGGAGGATGATGATGATGATGATGAGGAGGAGGAGGAGGATGAGGAGGAGGAGGAGGATGGAGGAGGAGGAAGAGGAGGAGTAGGAGCAGGAGGAAAGAGGGGGGCGATGGAGGAGGAAGGGAGGGGAGGATGACGATCTGAAGTGTAGTGCTGAACATTTCAAGGGTCGGCATAACAGCTAGCTGTTTGTGTGTGTGTGTGTGTGTCGGGTGGTGCATTTGGGCCCACCCACCCTTGTGAGTCGGTGCTGGTGGGGGATGGGAAGGGGGAGGAGGCAGGGAGGAGGGCAGGAAAAGGAAAGAGGAGGAGGAGAAGGAGGAGGAGGAGGAAGTGGTGGAGGATCTCGTTCCCCGCCTCTCTGCCCCGAGTCTCTTCCCCGTCGTTCCTCCTCCTTCCGCCGCCTCCCCCCTCTTTCACTCCTCGCCCGCTCTCCCCTCTTCCCTCCATCCTCCCCCCTCCCTCTCCTCGGTCTCTCTGATTGCGAAGGCCTTTCGGCCCGTGCCGCCGACCCTGAAGGGAAACGACGACGACGACGACCACGAAAACGATGACGACGACGACGACGACAACGGCGGCGGCGGCGGCGGCAACGACGACGACGCTGACGTGGGGCAGGGATGGTTCTTGGGGTCTCGTCGGATGTCTCTCGGGGGCCTCTGAGAAGAAATGGATGGGCCTCTTGGGAGCCTCTTGGGGGCTCTTGGGAGCCTCTTGTGGGCCTCCTCGGGCTTCCTGGGGACCTGTTGTGGGCCCCTTGGGGCTTCTGGGGACCCTCGAGGGGCCTGCTGGGAGTCTCTTGGGGCCGAGGGCTCGAAATGTCCATGCGGGTTCCCCGTCGGGGCACGCTCTTGGAACCATCTTGGGTGCATCTGGAGCCGGCTTGGAGGCGTTTTGGGCTGTCTTGTGTCTTGGTGTCCTCGCCTTCTTGGAGACCTCTTGGGCCGTCTTGGAGAGATCTTGGGGGCCTCTGGCGCCGTTTTGGAGCGGCGGGAAGTGGAAAAGGCGAGAACGCCCAATGGTTTGCTTATATTTGAAAAATGAGCCTGCGAAGAGTCAATGATTTTGGCCTTTTGGGGCCCTGTCGGGAGTGCTCTTGGAGGCGTCTTGGGGCGACTTGGAGGCCTCCTGGACAGTCTGGAGGGCGTGAAGGCGTATTGGACCGATCGTTTGGCGAATAGGGACCCTCTTGGACCGTCTCGGCGGCCTCTTGGGGCACCCTTGGCCTGTCTTGGTACTTTCTGAGGCCCCAGGGCCCCCAGAGGGGGAAAAACGTATCTGGGAGGCGACCACCCCCCGGGACCCCCCCCGGCGCGGGGAAGGGATCAAAGGGAAGCAAGGGGTTTCCCCTC